>JAVJIF010004627.1:0-106560 GCA_038442645.1 Agave tequilana
AAGCTAGTGTGCTTGCGTGTGTTGTTCTTGCAGGAACAAGAGAGAGACTAGTGAGTCCAAGGAGTTCTAGTGTGAACTCGTTATAGGTGTTGCGGCACTCAGTGATCCGGTGGGTTCGCTTTTAGTGAAAATCCTTCATATAGTGTTAAAGGCGGGGACGTAGAGTAAGGGTGCTCGAACCTTGAAACAAATCTCCCATGTTTTCGATTTCTCTCTCTATCTCTCACTTATGTTTACATATCTTGCATGCTTACATTGCTTATATCTTTATATGCTTTATATATCTTGTGTCTTATTGATATATGCTTGGGATTATTTGCTCACACTTGTATTTAACCAAGAGAGCCATAGTGGTACCTCAACTCTTAATCTAGATGAATCTTGAGGAGATAGTCCAGAACTCTTCACCGGGAATTCAGCTACACTCTTGTGTTATACTTGGTGTGTTCAGCTTAGTAGTTTTAGTTTACTTAAATAGTTTTAAATTCTATATTATTGATCATTAGATTATTTAGTCACTTATTCACCCCCTCTAGGTGACCTACAAATGGTATCAGAGCTTGGTGCTCCTGATTTGGGTCTAACAACCTTGAGTTAAAGATCCTTATTTTAGCTAATCACAATATTTGTTTACACACACATGGATTTCATAACACCTCCATGTTTGATATTCTTAACATTCAAAATTTGGAAGGTTAAGATGTTAATGTACCCCAAAGTCCTAGGTATTCATGTTTAGTTTACCACTATTAAAGATTCATATTGTTTAAATGGAAAAAACTTTGAGGCTAATGCAAAAGCCCTTCATGCTTTAAGATCTACCCTAAATGATGAATATTTATCTAAAGTTGCTAATTTGATTCGGCTTTTGTAGTATGAAACACTCTAGTCTCCTTGGTGAACAAAAGCAATACTATACCGGGAGCGACTCAGATATTGGAAGTGATGTTTCCAACATATGCTACATGGTCCAAGGGGATAATCCCCTTGAGGTAAATTCTGAATCCGAGCATGATGAGGATGTTGACATGTCATATGATGAGCTTGCTTTATTTTGTCAACAAATTCTTGAAAAATATGATACGCTAAAAAGGATAATGAAAGATTGAAAATTAAATTTGAATGCATTTTAAAAGAAAATGAAATTTTGAAAAAGGAGAATATTTTTTGTCTTCTAAATTAAATGATATTGTGAAGGAAATAATTCTTTGAAAAAAAATTATTTTGGTGAAAAAAGAAAAAGAGATTACTTTGGAAGAAAATAACTCTTTGAAAAGAAAAATTGTCTCAAAGAAAAAGAAAACATTTTTAAAAGGAAAAGATTGTTGATTCTCATTCTTGCCATGTCTTCATGCTACTATTGATAACAATGAGATTCAAGTCTTGAAAAATAGAATTAAATGTTTGAAAGTTTGAGCAATTGTGCGTTTGACCATTCTAGATTGGAAACCTTGTTTCAAAAGAAACAAGCTCCACATGTTCATGCATATAACCCACGGTATATATATGCACACTATGCGCATCATGATCACACTCATTCTCATATGCATGCTAGAGTGTACAAATGTACATATTGTGGCCGCAAAGGCCATCTTGTAAGATTTTGCTTTGATAGATTAAATTCTACAAATTTTGCAAATAAAAATGTTTGGGGTTCTTATGATGCTGCCCCCATGGACCCAAAGAAAATGGGTACCAAAATCCCCACCACCTGTGTTTGATGTAGGTGCGAGCTCTCAGATGACGTGAGAGGTATGGTGCCTTGGTGGTGGATACATATGAAGCTAGATGGACAAACCCTATTGACGCATCACTATCAAGGAAGTTTGGTGGGAGCACCACAAGATTCGGAGACTTAAAGAATAGTGCTTATAGTTTGGTAACTATCTCTAAACTCCTATTTTAATTTACATGCTTCTACATTGATAATTTTAGCATGTTTGGATTTATGTTAAATAATCCTGTTTTGTACTTCATGTGGTGAATATTTGTTTAGATGAATTTTTTCTTTAAAACTTGTGCATATAATTGTACAAGTAGTGAGCTACTTGATTATTATATGTTGTGCCTTATTGCTCATTTGTACTCATTACATGTACATGTATAGCTTTAATTTTGATGATTCTCTCATTTATACTTGTCTTCCGTATCTTTGTACATGTTTTCCTTCATGTATATGCTATTTTTGTCTAAAATTAATAAATATACATGTATACCCTTGAATTACTTACCTTCATGCAAATTCTATTACGGACTCGTTTGTGTTTGGGATATGTATGTATATTTTTAGTTTTGATGGAATATACATATACCTTGAAGTTTATTTTTTTTAATGAAAAATAAATTTTGATGATTTTCATATACTTTGATATTTGAGTTTTATTGATTATTTTATGAATATGCTAATCACATGATTCTTGTGTACTCAAATTATTTTTTTTACTCATGATATTATTTTCATGAGCTTTATAAGAGCTTTATCGATCTTGACTGATAATTTTTGTGTACTTAGCAATGTTTCATGAGATATATATATGATTTGGCTTCATGTTTGAGGATCTTTAACTAGTTTTCAAAAATTACTTTAAACTAGTTATTTATTCTTCATTTGGTAGTGTTTTCAATTTACAACTATTTTTAAATCTTATTTTTAAAAACTTCTACCCTTTAAGGGCGGTTGGATGGGCGATCATGCCTTGTATGCTCTAAATTGAAATCTTTAAACATGTGCATGAATAGGGTGGTAGTTATGAGTTATACACATATTCTTCCTAGAATCTTATGTTTGTATACTCATATTTGTTTCTTATATATATGTTTTAAACTTCAATTAGTATCAATTTCTATTGGTATTTTCATTTCATACATATATATGTTTTGATTGTGCTTGATTTACAATATCCTTACATGTTTAAAGTACAAATTATGTTTATGCTAAGCTTGACTTAAATTAAAATGTAAATTGGTATCTTTATAAGATTATGCATTATTTTCAATTGGTATTTCAATTGATATCAAAATATGCTTCATATTTTACCTTTTAACTGGTATCAAAAATTTACAAGATATTTCTAGTGGTATCAAAAACCTACAATTGGTATCTGAAAATTTTGTGTATTTACAAGTAATACCAACTTTTGTTTTGTCAACTACAATGATTTCATTCATATCAAAATTTATTTTGTTGACTTAAGAAATTTTAAATTTTTGTTTTAAGAAATTTTAAAGTTTGCTTTAAGTATTATCAAAATTTTGTTTCAAAATTTGTTGATATATATTACTTATATGCAAGGGGAGCTTAACATCTTCCTTTATATAGATTCATGTTGAGTGTATCTCACATTTTGAGGAGCTTGATATCTCTTCTCTATGTGGTGACATGTGTAGGGCGAGCTTAACATTTTCGCTTATAAATTGTATATTATGCTTTATGTGGGTTAGGGACTTGTCATCACTTCTTCATGTAATGCATGTATCAGGGAGCTAAATTTACGTCTCTCCTCTTCTTGAATGTATAACGCATATATATCTTTATTATTTGATTTGTTTTCGCCCCTTTGTTGATGAATTGACAAAAAGGGGGAGAAGAAATTGAGAGTTTATATATGCATGTTTTTTTCTTGTTTATGCAAAAAGGGGAGAAGATTTTTGTGAGTTTATGTATATATGTTTTTGTTTAGTTTATGCACTTTATTGAATATCTTTATGTTTATTGTTATGCATGAGTTAAGGGGGAGCTTCTATGAAGCTTAACTTTAATCCATGCATATATAACTCCAAGAGTTTTGTTATCATCAAAAAGGGGGAGATTGTTGGCCCAAAGGCTCTTCGCTCTAGTTTTGATAATGATTAACTCATGTAGTTATAATTCTAATGATCTTATGTTTATTTAGTCTCAGATATTTGATCAAGATCTTAGTAGGTGTTTAGATTTAACAAAGGATTCGAAGTGAAGTTTTGAAGCTAGCACGTGTTGATTCAAGAGCTCGCGCATCAAGATCACATCAAGTACTCAAGAGGAGTCTAAGCTCTTTGGATCAAGCTTTGGACTAAATCAAGAAGGAGAAGAAGATTTTCAAGAGAAGATTTTCAGAAGACTTGAGTCATATTTGTAAGTGTCAAGATTTGATTTTATATAAAATGTAAAGGATAAATTAGTTGTGGATTGCTCAAGCTCATACACACACACAAAAAAAATTTATATGTGTTTTCATAAGATAGTTTTGAGTTTAGAAAAACATCGTTTTGGATTTATCAAAATATATTTTTAGAGCTTATTGTCAAAAACATAGATATTTCATCTCATATGTGTAGTGGACTATTCATACACACTAAGCTTCAAAGTGTTCAAAATATCTTATTTTTTGTTTTGGAGAAGTTTCGAAAAAATCATTTTTCAATTGGAGATTGTTTTTGAAAAATACAGATTTTTCTGTTTAAGGCAAAAATTCTATATTACAAAAACGGTTCAAAATGTTTGTAATATGTGTTAAATTTTAATCAAACATATTTGTACATCAAAGTATTTTAATGAACCTATTTTGTAGATTTTATGTGAATTTATGGGAATTTATAAGGATTTATTTGACAAGTTTTTAATCCCATATGTTTGCTGACCAGGCTGTCTGGCGGTCGACCGAGCCAGAAGTCGGTCGACCGGGCGGTCGACTGACATGCACAGAACGTGTACAGCCGGGCCAGTCGACCGCACGGTCAACCCTCCAGAGAGCTTTGCTCTCTGGATCTGGGCCCGGTCGACCGGGCGGTTGATCGGTAGGTCAAAGCCTAGGATCGGTCGACCGGGCGATCGACTGGAAGGCAGCAACGTTCAGAAATTTGATCGTTGGCCGGTTGACCGGCCAGTCGACCGACAACAGGATTTCCTGCTGAGTTGGCCTGCAACGGCTAGTTTTTGGGAGCCTATAAAATGGGTTCCCTTGGGCTGTTTTACACAAGATTTTGAGTGAATTTTCAAGCTAGTTTTTCTATCTCTCTAAGAGGTTTTCTCCACTTGTTCTAGAGCTAAAACTTTCATATCAAAAGGAGAGTTTTCAAGAGTGATTTTCAAAAGTGATTTCTTGAGTTTTTCACTACATCTCTATCCTAGTTTTTCTCACACATACTTGAGGTTTCCATTGCTAAATTCATCCTACAAGAGCTTTGTTGTGAGAGTTGCTTTTGTGATCAAGAAAAGTTATCACAAGTTTACATCTTTGTATTGTAAAGTATTGTAGAGGTGGTGGCCTCGGTGAGAAGTGTTTGTGGTGATCGAGTGAAGTGATCACCAAGTCTTCCGACGTGTGGTTGGAGGAGTTGTAGGAGGTACGGCCTCGGCAAGCTAGTGTGCTTGCATGTGTTGTTCTTGCGGGAACAAGAGAGGGACTAGTGAGTCCAAGGAGTTCTAGTGTGATCCGGGGATCGTTTTTAGTGAAAATCCTTCATAGTATTGAAGGCGGGAGGGGACATGGATTAAGGTTGCTCGAACCTCGAAACAAATCTCCCGTGTTTGCAATTGCTCTCTATATCTCTTACTTGTGTTTACATATCTTGCATGCTTATATTGCTTATATCTTTATATGTTTGATATATCTTGTGCCTTATTGATATATGCTTGGGATTATTTGCTCACACTTATATTCAACCAAGAGAGATATAGTGGCACTTCAACTCTTCATCCAGAGGAATCTTGAGGAGATAGTCCATAGCCCTTCACCGAGAATTCGGCTATACTCTTGTGTTGTACTTGGTGTGTTGAGCTTAATAGCTTTAGTTTACTTAAATAGTTTTTAATTCCGCATTATTCATCATTAGATTAGCTAGTCACCTATTCACCCCCCCTTTAGGTGACCTACAACATGTTATCAATCATGACATCCGTGATAGGTAATGGAAATTCGTGTTTAGGACATGCTATATTAAGAGCGCGAAAGTCAATACAGATTTGGGATCTGTTCATTCTTTTTAAGGATGGGCACAATGTTAACGACCCAGTTTGGGTGTTGTTCCTCTCAAATGAAACCACATTCGATGAGTTTTTGGATCTCAGCTTTGATTGCCTTCATAACGTCAGGTCAAAAGCGTCGTTGCTGTTGTTTGACCGGCTTAGCATCTAGTTTGATGTTGAGACGATGCATGGCTACCTGAGAATCGAGACCAGGCATGTCTTCACGGCTCCAAGCAAAGACATCTATATATACTTTTATAAGAGATATAAGATCTTGCTTTTCCTTTGGCGACAAACCTTCGCTTGTAGAGATGAGCTTCGGGTGTGTTTGATCACCCACATCAATTTGGATTACTTTATCCTTCGTAAGAGGATCGCGTTGTTCAAAATGCTTCTCCCATTGAAGATCAAGTTGTTGAACTCAAGGATCAGTGTCGAATGGCTCAATGTCCTCTTTTGGTTCCACATAGCTGGTTGCTGTCATGTTGACGAAGAGTTTCTTGAAGGCAATCCCCAACCTTCTGTCAGATTTCCAATCCGGTGAGTCTGAAGAATGTGATGGTAGAAACTTTTTAGACTCTGGTTCGGATCTAACAGATGGAGTAATATACCCCAACCCCTTGTGAGTTTCCCTTCAGTATGAAAAGTTATTGAGGGATGTGCCATACCTTTCCAAAATTCAGGCCTTCACCACGATGTAAGTTGTATCTCATTTCTTTCATTATACGGTATGCCGATCGTGCATAGTGAAAGAACTGTGGGGGCTCCGAATCGTTAGATGTAGTAATCCAATTTCAGATTTTGCCAAATATGATTGGCAATTGGTCCTTCTTAGAAGCTATAACTACAAATACAGACCCATCATTTTCCTCTATCTGCATGCATGCTGCCAACATAAGCAGGGCATGTGTAGAGGACTCATATCAATAGGACTATTTACATCATCATAGTATAAGGAATAATCAAAATTGATATTTTCATTAAGGACCCATTCGTCACCAATGTCGGCGGAATTATTACAATCAAGATCATTTAGATATGCTATAATTGGTTTCTGATCAAAATGTTGGCCCAGAGGTTATAATCCCCAGTTTTGTGTTTTGATAATAACAAAGTATATAAAATTATTTGGTACTAATCAAGTTCAAGAGTGTATTTCGGGATTCAAAAAGATCTAACAGGGTTCCAGAAGATATAAAAGGTTTCTTCCTCTAAAGGAAGATGTTGATAGCTCAAGGGTATTCAAGAATGGGTTCATAGCTCAAAACACTCAACGTTGCCCAAACGTCACTATCAGAGAAGCCCGCTTGAAAATTCGTGTAGTCGATTAGAACCTTGTAAGAAACTAGTTTGTTAAAGAGTAGAATATAGATTTGAGGCTCAAAGATAAACACACACAAAAGTGCATGTTTTCAAAAGTATGATTTTTGACATGTTTGATTTTGATACTTATTCCACATTTTCTTAGAAACTTCTATCTTAGTTTAGAACTTGTATCTCATGGCTATACATGTCTTCGCTCTTCTAAAATTCAAACAAAAATTATTTGAAAGTTTTTTTATCTTCAAAAAATACCTTGACCCAGTTTTTGGCCTAGGTCAGTCGACCGGGCGGTCGACCGTGCCTATTACAGGCCAGAACAGTCGACCGCGCGGTCGACTGAACCTCTGGCAATTGGGGTATGCATGTTGTGCATATTCTCGGCTGACCGACCGGTCCCTTACTACGGTTGACTGGGTAGTCGACCGACTGTAACTCGTTTGGTCTCGGTTAAACATGGTCAACCAACTGGTCGACCGAGAGCCAATGGTCAAATTTTTTGAATGGGCGGTCGACCGGCCGGTTGACCGACAGACTGCCAGATTGGCAATAATGGCCAGTTCTTTTAAATCTGTTTTTAAACATGTTCTTTTAAAACGTGAAAAGTTGAATTTCTAGGGTCAATTTCTTCCTTTTTAGACCTGGTAAAACTATTCTAAAAGTGTTTTTCTAAAACCTATATAGAGCGTCATTGGGATAGAATATTTCATAATAAGAAATTCTATTGAAAATCTAGTTTTTACTTTCAAAGAGAAAGTTTCAAGTTTTCTTTTGTGCTCTTATCTTCAAAGTTTTAATTGAGTTTTTCTGCTCTTAAAATCTCTCTTTTCTGATTTTCACTCTCACTTACATCCTTGAGCTTCAAGTTTATATTTCTCTATAGAGTTTTTGTAAGAGAGTTGCAAAGAGAGTATTTGTGATCTCTTAATCACCAAGGGCTTGTTATCTCAATTGGCTTTGTGCTGCCTCTGGTGTAGAGGATTGAGTTGGAAAGTTGTGTACTCCGAGTAGTTGTAATTCTTGTTTTAAGGTCACTTTGTGGAGGATCCAATAGTGGATAGTGAAATTCGTCATGGTGGTGAAGGCGGGGACGTAGAGCGGTGGCTCGAACCTTAGAACAAATTCTTTTATTTGTGATTGCTTTATTGTCTCTATTTACTTGTTTATCATTCAATTTTTTCTGTCGATCAATACTCATATCAACAAGATAGCAATTGAGCGCCTCAAATCTTATTTAGAGGAATTATGAGGAGAAGTTCAGAGCCCATCACGGGGAATCCGGTTTCAAGTCTTGTTTTGAGTGATCGGTTGCATTATTTCATATTAAATTGTCTAGAATTTTCATATGGTTAGCTATACGCCTATTCATCCCCCTCTAGGTGTAATTTCAATTTGTATCAGAGGCTTGGTCTCTATTTTTTCGCTTAACAACCTTAGAGAGATCCTAGTTTCTAATCATTTCATTGACATCTTCATTCTCATCCACTATAGTAAAAATGGCCAAAGGTAATAAGACCCCTTCCAAGTTTGATGGCCTTAAGTTTCTCAGATGGAAGGTTAAGATGACCATATTTTTGCAATCTCTAAGAAGCTGAGTTGCAAAGGCAGTGACTAAACCCTTTACTGTACCCACTGGTGATGAGGACACTTGGTCTGATATTACCGCCAATGCAAAGGCACACTATGCATTGCTTCAAGCCTTGAACGATGATGACATAACTAGGTTCATTCATTGCAAATGCGCCTACGAGATTTGGTCACATCTAGTGGTCACTCATGAGGGAACATCACAAGTCAAGAGGGTTAAAATTGATCTCTTGCGTTCCCAATGTAATAACTTCACTATGCATGAAAATGAGTCCATTGATGATATGGTTACAAAATTTACTAAAATAACTAATGGTTTTGCTTCTTTAGGTGATGCCATTGACAATGATGAAAAAGTCCGGAACGTCATTCGTGCACTTTCACCCTCATGGGAAGTCAAAGTTATTACATTGAAAGAGTTAAACGACAAAAAAGAGATGAAGCTCATCGGTCTTATCGGCAATCTTAAGACCCATGAGATAGAGAGGAAGGCTAGAGAAGAAACAACACCACAAAAGAAGAAGACAATTACCTTCAAGATACTCCCACCATCTCCGACGTTGAAGAAGAAGAAGATGATGAAGATCTTTCCCTCCTTGTAAGAAATGTAAGGAGGATGTACAACAAGGCAAAGATACCAATAGGAGACGATGGTAAGGAAAGGAGGTAAAGAAAATCATCTATTTCAGCTGTCGGAAACCTGAACATATCATTGTCGAATGTCCGGATATCAAAAACAAGCCATCTTCCTCAAACAAGCCAAAGAAGCCATTTAAGAAGAAGCTCTCAAAACTACATGGATTCCGAAAGTGAATCTAAAGAGGACATGGACACGGTAAACGTGTGTTTCATGGCAAATGTTAACACACCTAAGGTAACATCTAAACCATCCCTTGGTATTTGTGATTTAACTATGGATGAATTAGGAGATGCATTTGTAGAACTTTCAAATAATTATAATTTTCTAAAGAAAAAAATCTAAAAACGAAAAAAAATGAAATTCTTTAAAATAAAATTATTACTCTTTCTAAAGAAAATGATGATTTATCTTTCACTCTTTTATCCATACAAAAAGATTTTGATGCAAATAAGATTCATGTAAAGCAAAGTTTTCCATGATTCATAAAAATGAAATTTCTATTTTAAAAACTAAAATAAACAATTTGGGAAATGTTTAAAGAAATGTGAGTTTGATAAAGCTAAATTAAAGGCCATGTTTTCTAAGAATAATTCTTCAAAGAAACATATTCATACCACACATGCTGTCACATCTAAATTACATACTAAACATGCTCATATTTCACATGCTCATCATACACATTATGCATTCATGTATGGTAGAATTTATTCATGTACTTATTGTGGCCGAAATGGTCACTTAGCTAAATTTTGTTTTGATTCTATAAATGCTTCTAATAAACATATTTGGGTTCGAATTACTAACGTCATAGGACCCAAGAAAATATGGGTACCAAAACAATAACTTCATTATTTGATGTAGGTACACACCAAGGCTCCAAAATGTAGGGAACGGCGATATCTTAATAGCGGTTGCTCAAGACACATGACTTGGGACATCAATAATCTTGCAACACTATCAAGGTATCTTGAAGGTGGCACCGTCACCTCCGGAGATGACTCAAATGGTAACATTATCGGTATAGATAACATTAAAATTGGTTCATCTCTATTGATTGAAAATGTTATTTTAATTGATGGACTCAAACATAACCTCTTGAGTATTAGTCAACTATGTGATCGAGGTTTCAAAGTTATTTTTGATGATTTTTCTTGCAATGTTTTAGTAAAATCGATGCTTGTATTCTTTCCAGATTTCATGAAAATAATATATATATTATTGATATGTTACATTTATATTGCAATGCTACATGTTTAATGCTTTCAATGAGGATTCTTGGTTATAGCATAGAAGATTAGGCTATGTATCTTTTGATCATCTATCTAAAATTAACTCTAAGAAATCGGTCAAGGGTATTCCTTACTTGAAGTTTGAAAAGAATCGCATCTTGAAGTTTGAAAAGAATCGCATTGTGTGATGCGTGCCAACTTGAAAAATAAACCAAGTCTTCTTTCAAATAAATCAAGGATATCATGACATCTAAACCATTAGAGTTAATCCACGTGGATTTGTTTGGTCCTACTAAACCAAGAGTTTAAATGGAAACCATTTTGTTTATGCATTGGTTGACGATTTTTCTCGTTTTACATGAGTTTTCATTTTGGAACATAAAGATCAAGTTTTTTCGTATTTTAATATTTTAGAAAAAGGTTGTTTGATTTTGCGCATAAGAAGTGATAGAGGTGGTGAATTCATTAACCATTCTTTTATCACTTATTGTGAAGAAAATAGAATTAGGCGTGAATTATCTTGTCCTAGAATTCCACAACAAAATGGAGTCATTGAAAGGAAGAATCATACTCTTCAAGAAATGGCTAGGACAATGATTAGTGAATTTGGACTCCCTCAATATTTATGAGCCGAGGCCTTAAACACTTCATGTTATATATCAAATAGAATTTATTTTTATAAATATACTTTCAAAACTTTTTTTGAAATTTACTATTTGAGAAAGCCTAATATTTCTTACTTTAGAGTTTTTGAATGCAAATGTTTTATTTTAAACACCAAAAATAACTTAGATAAATTTGATGCTAAAGCTTTCGAAGCTATTTTGTTGGTTATTCTAACACTAGTAAGGCTTATAGAATCTTCAATAAATCTACTTTGACAATTGAAAAATCTATGCATGTTAAGTTTGAAGAATGTAATGTTTTTGTTAAGAATATTATAGAGATTGATTCTTTAGGTGAAGACATAGAGAAAGTAACTTTGAAGGACTCGCCTATCCAAGAAGATTAGCCAAAGCTTGATAAATAAGGTGACGTTTAAGCGGTTGAAGTGGCGCCAACACTACCACATTCAAAAGATTGGAGATTCGCTGCAAGCCACCCCGAGGAACTCATCATAGGTAATATATAAAAGAGGGAACTACTCGCTCCAAACTCCATGATTTTTGTGGTCATTTTTCTTTTATTTCTCATATTAAACCAAAGAACATCCTCGAAGTCGAGGGTGACTCGTATTGGTTGCTTGCAATGGAAGAAGAGCTCAATAAATTTGAGCGTAACCAAGTTTGGCACCTTGTTCCTAGACCCCATGATAAACCAACAATTGGTCCTAATGAATTTTTGGGAACAAGTTGGATAAGTCGGGTAATGTTATTGGGAGTAAAGCTAGGTTAGTGGCCCAAGGTTACACCCAAATTGAAAGTATCGATTTTAAGGAAACCTTTGCACCCGTAGCACGGCTTGAAGCCATATGGATAACACTTGCTTTTGCTTCTTAGAAAGATTTCAAACTTTTTCAAATGAATGTCAAAAGCACATTTTAAATGATTTTATTGAAGAGGAAGTGTATGTTGAACAACCCCCTAGGTTTGTTGATCCTACACATCCGGGTTAGACAAAGCTTTATATAGTTTAAAACAAGCTCCTAGAGCTTGGTATGAAAGACTTTCAATATTTCTTATTTTAAATGATTTTGTAAAAAGTAAAATAGATACCACTTTGTTTACAAAATATGTAGATAGTGATATTCTTATTATTCAAATTTATGTTGATGATATTATATTTAGATCTACTAATGAAAAGCTTTACAATGATTTTGAATCATACATGAAGAATGAGTTTAAGATGTCTATGATGGGCGAGCTAAACTACTTTCTTGGACTCGAAATCAAGTAAAAGAGTGTTGGAATTTTTATAAATCAGGCCAAGTGCACAAGGGAACTCATCAAGAAATTTGAACTTGAAGGGTTAAAGACGAACAAAACTTCCATGGCTATCACAACAAAACTTGATAAGAAAGAACAAGGTATAAATGTAGACATTAAACTTTATAGAAGCATGATTGGTAGTTTACTTTATTTAACAGCTAGTAGGCCGAATATCATGCTTAGTGTATATCTATGTGCTAGATTCTAATTTTGTCATAAAGAGTCCCACTTGATTGTGGTAAAACGCATTATTAGATATCTTAAGGGTACTATTGGAATGGCTTGTGGTATCCACAGACCGGACATTTTTTCATGACGAGTTTTTCGGATGCTGACTATACCGGTTGTAGAGTGGATAGGAAGAGTACAAGTGGAACTTGTCAATTTCTAAAAAATTATCTTTTTTCATGGTCTTCTAAGAAATAAAATTCTGTAGCCCTCTCAACCGCCGAGGCGGAGTATATTGTGGCCATGGCTAGTTGTGCAGAAGTCCTTTAGATGAAACATACTCTCCTTGACTATGATTTGCATTATGATCATATTAAGATATTTTGTGATAATACTAGTACTATTCATATGACTAAAAATGCAAATCAACATAGTAAGACAAAGCACATAGAAATTCGATATCACTTTCTTAGAGATCACTATGAGAAATGTGATAATGAAATTGATTATGTTTCAACTGATTTTCAGCTAGCAGATATTTTTACTAAGCCACTCGATTTTAATGGCTTCTTTTTTATTTATGAATGTTTGTGTTATTGATTCATGAGTTTTCCTTCTGATAAAATCTACAAATGTTTTAATTTTTGTTGTTTTTGCTTACCCTTTTTGATGCATGACAAAAAGGGAAAAAGTATTTATGAGTATTTATTGGTATTTGTTTGACCATGCTCTTATACAATGCCTTTATCATATAGATATCTTGTACTTGATAGCTAGCATAACTTAAGGGGGAGTTTTTACAAAGCTCTTTCTTAGATTTTCCTTTAAATAGCTCATATGTTTTGTCATCATCAAAAAGGGGGAGATTGTTAGCCCAAAAGTTACAATCCCCGGTTTTGTGTTTTTATGATAACAAAACAGATGAAGTTATTTAGTTCTAATCAAGTTCAAGAGTGTATTTCAGGATTCAAAAAGATCTAACAGGATTCAAGAAGATCTAACAAGTTTCTTCCTCTAAAGGAAGGTATTGATGGCTCAAGGGTACTCAAGAACGGGATCATCGCTCAAAGCACTCAGCATCGATCAAACGTCACTATCTGAGAAGCCTGCTTGAAAATTCTTGTAGTTGATTAGAATCTTTTAAGAAACTAGTTTGTTAAAGAGTAGAATATAGATCTAAGGCTCAAAGATATACACGCACAAAAGTGCACGTTTTCAAAAGTATGATTTTGACATGTTTGGTTTTGATACTTATTCCACATTTTCTTAGAAATTTCTATCTCAGTTTAGAACTTGTATCTCATGGCTATACATGTCTTCTCTCTTCTAAAATTAAAACAAAAATTATTTTAAAATTTTCTTTATCTTCAAAAAATAACTTGACCCAGTTTTTGGCCAGGGTCGGTCGACCGGGCGGTCGACCTGCCTATTACAAGCTAGAACGGTTGACCGCACGATCGACCGAACCTCTGGCACTTGGGGTGTGCATGTTGTACACATTCCTGATCGACTAACCGGTCGACCGAGCGGTCGACCGACTGTAACTTGTTTCGTCTCGGCTAAACACGGTCAACCGAGAGCCAATGGTCAAATTTTTTGAATGGCCGGTCGACCGGCCGGTAGACCGACAGATTGCCAGATTGGTAGTAATGGGCAGTTCTTTTAAATCAATTTTTAAATATCTTTCTTTTAAAACGTGAAAAGTTAAACTTTTAGGGTCAATTTCTTCCTTTTAGACCTTGTAAAACTATTCTAAAAGTGTTTTTCTAAAACCTATAAAAAGGGTCATTGGGATTGAATATTTCATAACAAGAAATTCTATTGAAAATCTAGTTTTTCCTTTCAAGGAGAAAAAAATTTCATGTTTTCTTTTGTGCTCTTATTTTCAAAGTTTTAATTGAGTTTTTCTGCTATTAAAATCTCTCTTTTCTGATTTTCACTCTCACTTAAATCCTTGAGCTTCAAGTTTACATTTTACTCTATAGGGTTTTTGTAAGATAGTTGCAAAGAGAGTGTTTGTGATCTCTTGATCACCAAGAGCTTGTTATCTCAATTGGTTTTGTGCTGCCTCTGGTGTAGAGGGTTGAGTTGGGGAGTTGCGTACTCTGAGTGATTGTAATTCCTTATTATAAGGTATCTTTATGGAGGATCCAATAGTGGATAGTAAAATCCTTCATGGTGGTGAAGGCAGGGACGTAGAGCGGTGGCTCGAACCTCGGAACAAATCCTTTTGCTTGTGATTGCTTAATTGTCTCTATTTACTTATTTATTATTCATTTTTTTTATCGATCAATACTCATCTTAACAAGATAGCAATTGAGCACCTCAACTCTTATCTAGAGGAATCACGAGGAGAAGTTCAGAGCCCTTCATCGTGAATCCGGCTTCAAGTTTTGTTTTAAGTGATCGGTTGCATTATTTCATATTAAATTGTTTAGAATTTTTATTTGATTAGCTATAAACCTATTCACCCCCCTCTAGGTATAATTTCACAAAAGAAACCTCTGGATCTTCTCCTGATTCTGAATCTACTTTGTTGCTGCTATCGATGTCGTTAGGCAATGATTTTTCTACCACTTTACCGTTCTTTCTATAAAGCAGAGAATCAGTGAAGTAGCTCTCCACCCTTTGAATGGTTACATTTCGACGAACACCATTCTGACCACCGCCTTGTCATCCACTTATTTGAAGCATTAATGGAGTCTGGAAGGTACAATCCAATTGGCATGGATCCAACGTTGTCCCAGCAAGAGGTTATAGGATGTGTCGGCGTCCATGACGTAACACGTCACTACTGATTTTAAATCTCCAATATGACACCGGAGATGGATCTTGCCCAAAGGATGACTACTCTCGGTGTTGAAGCCATATATGGTTGTAGTCGTGGTTGACAACCTGCTCAACAGAATGCCGAGAAAATAAAGAAGTCTCTTGGAGATAATGCTCATAGCAGACCACGAATTGTCTTGTATTCTCTCAATGTGTGTGGATCTAATATACCTTGTGTTATACAAGGGCCTATCATGTCGGTTGTCTTTGAGGAGCATGTCCTTAGAGTGAAGGTTATACATGATACTTGCAGTTTTACTAAATGGCATTGGGGGCATGAAACTCCATCATTTTTTGTGGGGGTTGGCACTTATGTCAGAAATTATTCTGAATCAGCAAGTGATCCCTAAGTGGCTCTCTCATCTTCTTTGAGAGGCGGAGTAATCGTGTAGGGTAATATGAGCTGGAATATTGGTCAATTTGTGCGACTATGTCAAAGCGGAAGGGAAATTTCAGTCCTTTGGAAGGATTATTCTTCAAGGATTCATCAAAGCAAATCTCCTTCTGCTTTTATTTGTCCTTAGGCATTGTGGCTTAGATAGGTACAGCGGTTCTTGATGTTATTGGTTGGGGTGCTCCGTCTGGTGTCTGATCGTACTATCACAAGTACTGTTTATCAGAACGTGTACTAAAGCAAGCTTCTCTTCTTTTGAGTCACTGAGAGGGGTTACAGTCACAGAGTCATCATCTATTACAAGAGAGACGGCACAGCATGACTTGCCTTTGAGTTTGGGCTTGCTAGTCTTCCATTGCTCATCTTGGATATCTGGGTGGACACACATAATTTCTCCAGATATTGTCTAATTGGAATGAGGCCCTTAGCTTTTTGCTTTTCAGCCATTGGGTTAATGATATCCAATCTAGCCTTTGGGACTGGAGCCAAGCCATCTTGAATAGTCATCTTCGGGAAGGTCCCGAAATTAAGAGTCACCATGTTGGAGGTGACTTTCCTTTATTCTGACTTGAGAGTCAGAACTCCAGCGTCCACCAATGCTTGGATCTTGTCCTTGAGGACATAGCATCGCTGGTAGGGTGATGCGCCATCCTATAAAAGAGGCAGTAGCTAGGATTATTTATACGCCCCACTTCATTAGGTCGGCAAACTTCAGGTAACTTGAGCTTGTTACCCTTGTCTAGCAAGTTGAAGATCGTCATCACTTGTTCATCTTTGAAGGAGTACACCTTTGGTAGGAATTTAAATTCCTGATTGCCATTGGTGTTGCTCTTATGCTTTGGTCGAGCTGTTCCTGATAGCTCAACGATCATGGTTTTCTTTCCTTTTGGCTGAGAAGACTGGGCTGCATCACGCCCCTTGGTATTGACCCCCCACTTGTTCTTGGGGACTGCAGGATCAAACTTCTTAGCCGATTTCTCAGCTATCCCAGCTTGCTCAAAAAGCTCCTTTCATATATGGGCTTTGACAGCTCCCATATGACTTTCCACTCTGTTGAGAAAATTATGCCGGCACGTCTGAAACATAGGTAATGGTATGCCTGTAGGGCATATGAGAGAGAGATTATGGAACCTCTCTATGTATTCTCGCACAGATTCACCATCATTTTGGACCATTGAGAGGAGCTTGTCCATAGTCACCTCGGTGTCATCCTCATAAAATCCAAAGAGGAACTGAGTTTTTAGGTCAATCCAAGAATTTATGGAGCCGTTGGGTAGGCTCCTGAACCAATCAAAGGCTACCCCCTTAAGGGTGCCGATGAATAATCTAGCCATGATGGCATTGTTATCTATTATATTACCAGTTTGAGACTGGAAGTAATAGATATGTTGCTTGGGTAAGTTCTTTCCATCGTACGTATGCAACATAAGTGGCTTGAGCTTTAGTAGATATGGTATAGAATCCCTTTCCAGTGGGCAAGGACAAGTCATCCCTATCTTTTTCAGTTCATCCCTCTAGGCTAGGGATGCAATTTGAGCTTGGATGCCTTTAATGACCTCGGCATCGATTTAGGAGCTTTCCTTTGACTTCTCAGTCTTAGGACATTCATTGTTGTTATACTCCTCTTTATCGCGATTGCTACTGATGTCATTGGTGTTTCGGTTCACCAAGAGTTGAGCTAACATTTGCTGGATGTTGTCCAAAGCCTCCTGCTAAGCCCTGCAAGTTTGCTCTTGTGCCTCCATTCGCTGACAGAGATCATCTGATTGTTATTGATCATGTTAGAAGATACAAGTCTCGTTCGTACCGAACTGATGGTAGCTGACAAAGCGTATCCATTGGTCTCCTCAACATCATCGGACTATTGAAAAAGGTTTCTCAATGGTGCAGGTGACACAGCTTCGGTTGATGAAGAAGGTTGTCTGTAGTTGTAGGGTATAGCTACCCTAAAACGAGTATCTTAGAAGGCACCCTCTTGGTCCACCAAAACCTGACTTAAGTCGGGGCTATAATCAGAGTCCGGGGAGCTAGCTGGAGGAGTAAAGGTTCCTCGTCTCCTTTGTTGAGACAGAAATTGATCCCTCTCTTTGTTTATCATATTAATAGAGGTGGCTGCAAGATGGACCACCTTTGTTGACTTCTTCTTCCGAGACTCGGGCTTCTCAAAAGTTCGAGTTGATAACCAGTTGAATACCGGTCGCTGGCTTGAAGGAGAAACTGTGGAGATTGTTCCTAAACAACAATGGACGGAGTGGACCGTCATAAGTTGACACCCTGCTTGTCCTAACTGGGACGACAAGATGTGAATAGGTTCCTCAGAGCAAAGTTTTCGCTTGTTGCTCAGATAGTCTCTTAAGTCTTTCTTAACCAGATCCAACCGATCCATCACAGAGACCCAAGAAAATTAAAAGTTAGCCCTCTTTGGCTGAGAAGCCTGAGGCTTAGCCTTAAAGGCTCTTCTTTTGGTTATAGGTGAAGCTTGGATAGCTTCGCCTGAAAGAGTAGCTTCGCCTTCTTCGCAAGGCAAAGTTACTATTTTAGTTCTGCCTTTGTGGGCAAACTTAGCTTTGTTGCATGGAGCTCTTCCTTCAAGAAAAATTAAAATAGCTTCATAGTTAGCATGCAATGGTAGCACTTGGTGCTATTAATGAATGCGACACTGAATCAGCAACGCTATTAGCACACAGAGATGCTCCGGTCCTACCCTCGCGTACGGCGGGCTTTGCACTGCCCAGCGGTGCTGTTGATGCAAGTGAGGCTGCAGTAGCCTCGTTGTTTAGTCTTAGCCTCACGGGAAAGGCGAAGCTTAGCTCAGCGAAGAGCAGAGATGGCCTTGTGATCCGAGACTATTTTAGCTTTGCATGGAGCTGAGTTAAGAGAGGAGATTAGGGATTTTGCAACCCACATAGCCTTTGAAAAGGCTATTTTAGGTTCACTGGGAAACTTTATAGCCTCGCGCGCAATGTTAAAACGTTGGTGCGGGGCTAACTTAGTCTCTGTTGAGACCATGATAGGCTCGTGTCGAGCCTGTTTAGCCTCGCGTAAGGCTATGATAGGTTTACAGAGAACCTCAGTAGTCTCAACAGAGACTTATTTTCAAGAGGTAGCCAGAGGTGCTCTGGCTACACTGACGTTCCTGTGCTTGCGCACATGTAGGTGACTTGTACTACCTCCAGAGAGAAGTTGTTCAAACCTCTCGTGGTCAAAATGAATGACCAGGGTCTCTACAGTAGACCCAATATCGTATTGTGGCACTTGATTCTCAACAGTGGAGAAGTAGTTCCCCAGCGGAGTCTCCATCTTGTTTTTCATTGAAAATCAATAGAGGGAAAACTTACAAAAATGTGAAGAGACAGATTCAAGTAATTAAAGCAGGAAAATTACAAGTGCCTATTCTGAGATTCTGGGGAAGTGAGTCGGTAGAACTCTAGTCAGCATGTAACCACTTTGTTCCGTTAACGATGCGATCATTGGAGTCTTAAGGAATTTTTTCTCGCCTGATTCTAAAAATCCTTAAGAGTGAAAAGTCTTAGGTTACTGACACCCTGGAAGTGAGAGAGTTAGCTCTTTCACTCTCTTTTTTGCCTCTTAATCTCTTGATCTTCAGCTTGCAAGTCAACCAGCCAATCAGCCCCAAGCTCATCCCAAAAATGAGCTATTTATAGGTTTTAGGGGGGTGTAACTGCCTCTAGAATTTAGTAAGACTAGTGACAATCCGTTAGCCTCACGCCAGAGGATATTTTAAGCTTCGCACGAGGCTATAAAGTCTCATGGAAAGCTAAATACAAGCCTTATGTGAGGCTAGACAGGCTCACGCGAGCTTAAAAATGGTCTTTTAACCTGGCTGTCCCCACTTAATGTGGGACAAAGTGGGTGGATATAACCGTCCACTAAAGTGGCATTAACCCCACTAAAGTAGTGGGGTCAGCCCACTAAAGAATGGGTCAAATGTTGACCTGGCAAACCCTCTCATAGGGGGATGCAGAAAGCTTCAAGCGAAGTTGGAATTAGCTTCGCGCGAAGCTAGCACAGCTCCTCAAGCGAATCTATAAGAAAGCTTTAGGCGGAGCTAGTATTGGCTTCAGGTGAAGCAGAAAGTTAGCTCTTTGTAGAGCTATGGAGCTTCAAGCAAATCGAAGAAAAGTTTCAGGCGAAGCTAGTAAAAGCTTCAGGTGAAGCTGTAATTAACTTCAAGTGAAGCTGAAAGTTAGCTCTTTATAGAGGTATGAAGAGCTTCAAGCGAAGTTATCCTCTTGGGCCCTGCTTTGGCCTCTTTACAGGTGATGCTTGGCTTACTATCTGCTTCACTGGATCAGTAAGTTTCAAGTCATTGCTTAGTCTCTGAGGATGGGTAGAACCTGGTCGTCAACTTGTCTGCATCTTGTCTTTTATAAATGTCAATAAGTTTGGATGTCGTTCAGACCGGTTGAAGTGCTACATGGAGAATTTGTCATTTTTGAGTGTCAACACCAACTGATTTCTCTGTTTAGTCTATGGATTTGATGATACATTCGTGGATCTTTAGCTAGCCAAATGGATTCATAGAAATCTAAATTTTAACTGGTTTTTAGTTGGTGAGATCTTCTGATTTGCCCTGATCTTTAGCTCATCTCCTAAATATTTGTCCCAATCCTTGGTTTTAATTTAAACTCATTTTAATCAGAATTTAAATGGGCTTTTGGGCTCGTTTCTTTCCATTTCTTTTAATAAAGGCATGTACAAATTTAAACAATAAACATGATAAAATAGCAGAGTTTATTAAGATAAAATATAAAAATGTGACAATGAATATGCATATCAGCGATTGATCACACCTCCACACCTATCTTTTGCTTGTCCTCTGAAAAAATAAAGAAAAATAGATCTAACCTAGGAATCATGGTTGCACTTAGCATGTGCAACAAATCGTAAACCTCTAGGTTACCCCTAGAGGACGAGTTTTGTCTCGTGAGGGATTTCAGTAGATTACACTCACAAAATTCAAAAAGAAAGTGAAACAAAGTGTTAGTATTTTGAAAATATATTTTGAAAAGACGAGAAAATATTTGAAGTATTTTTATAAAAATGCAAGTAATCTATAAGTCATAGGAACACCAAACTATTCATCCCTAAACTTAGTCTCTACTCAAAAACTTGTTATCAATCAAGGTAACAAGTCAAACTATATTTCATATCTAGTCTATTATTTTACCCTAAGTCATATGCACCTTCGTGACCGTAAAATTTTGACTCAGGTTTCTTCAACTCTAATTCTTACGCCTTATTTTTACAAATTTTTGATGGTACTATCTCTTAGTTCTATTAGATTTTCTAATCTCCCGAAGTAACAAGCCTTAGGTTGGTGACTCTCAAACTGGACGATCTTAGGGCACCGGGTGAGAAAACACCCCAATGACTTGAGAACTCGAGCAAATAAGGCCACAAAACTTAAGGATTTTATTAATTACATGAACCTCTTTTAGGCATGAATACTTATTCTTTTTGAGCCACAAATACCCTGCTTAATCAGAGAATTTTTGATACACACACACACACACTTACTTTCAAACTTACCTAATTATCTTTTGCATAAATATTAAGGCTTGCTTAGGGCAAAGCACCTAGCTAATCGATAATTAGATTTGTTTATTTTCAATATATATATATATATATATTCTCCTTTTTTTTATAAGTCATAAGAATCTTTGTTTTTGAAACCTGAGTGTGTAAGTGTATAAAGTATGCATATTTCATCAAGGTAAAAATCAAGACTAAATTACTTTTCAATTTTTCTTTTTAACCCTAGAAATCAAAAAACTTGTTTTGACCAAGTATAAAAAATCTTAATTATGATTCTCCTATTCCTTAAAATTAACTTAATTTCTTGCGAAAAATAGGTCAAAATATTGTTTCTCTTTTCAAAAAGTTTTAAGCAAAGATAATATTATATATATATATATATATATATATATATATATATATATATATATATATATATATATATATATATTAAAAGGAAACCTATGTTATGTTAGAATATTTTCCCATACCTATCTCACGTATTGTCCTCAATGTATGAATGAATGCATATATGCATGAAAAAAAAGAAACAGAAGGAACAATGTTACCTCAAGGTGGTGGTTCTGGTGGTGGTCGGATTGGGCCAAGAGTTGCCGCCTAATCAAGATAATGTGGCAGTTTATGGAACCCACCTTTTATGATCTCTTTTCTGTTTACATATTTACAATCTCCAATATGAATAGGATCATGCAAGATCCTATTGTAAAAATTATCCCCTTTATATGGCCAATGTTGGAATATCATCTCGGAGTCATTATGGTCTGTACCAAAGTCCAACAAAAAAATATGATTTTGTCAAATGGATGATTTAAGCTCTAGAATGAAAGGAGCGAGAACCAACACTGACTCGGGTATATGACCCAAATCAAGTTTAGATTCTAGAGTCAATTTTGGTTCAAGAGTTGAATGCAAATAAAACAATTGAGATTCACATTCTTTTTTCATCAATAGAATTTGACTTTTCAAAATTTGTGGTTCAATTTCAAAATTTATGGGTACAAGAATCAATGTTGGCTCAGAAAATAGGTCTAAATTGTGTAAGGATACTAGAATCAACATTGATTCGAATTTGGAACTGAATCACAAAATTGAAGATCGGGTTCACATTCATGTTCAAGCTCAATTTCATCAAAATGAAAACTTGTCAATTTGTCAATGGGTTGATATTAGTCAAGTTCGAGGTGGAGAGGTGAAATTAAATCTTAGCTAAATTCTTCAAGGCACCAAGATTCTTGGTTCCTATCAATATGGCTAGGGAAATCGATAATGGTCAAATATTGGGTAGGGAGAGTTTCCTCATTCTTATCATTAATTGTGTTGATCAAATGACCTATTTGTACTTCTAACCTATTGATAGACTGAGTACAATCAAGATTTGATTTGATGAAATCATTTTGGTATTGAATCATGTTTTCTATTATCTTTTCCAAGTCAATAGGTTCTTGTTGTAGTAGAACTTGGAAGATCTTAGATTCGGAAACTTTGATGGGATTGCGAGTCTGTTAAGTTTTGAACTTGTCGCTCGGACTCATGCGAGAGTTCTAGAATCTTATCATTTTTAGTCTTTGATGGGATTAAGGTCTATATAAAGGCTTGTAATCTCTTGTAATCTCTGATAATCTCATCAACAAAACATTGAAAGAAGCTTTGTAATTTAGGTTTTAGTTTCTCTTTTTCTCATAGAAAATTCTGACTTTTGGAGAAAAAAATCTGGTACTTTAGAAGAAGAAGATCAGAAGAGAAGTGGCAACTAAGGATTAGACGTGATCCTCAAATTATTATCCTTCCCTTTCTTTTTCAATTTACTATATGAAGATAGAAATCATATTTATTGTTTTGCTTTGCAATTTTTTTATCATGAACTAAATCTCCATAGTTAAGGCGTTGATGTAGGCAATTATTATGAAGATTTAGATTCTATGCATGTTAAATTTTTCTTCTCTTTCTTCATGTTATTAATTGATGTACACAATTATATAGATGGATAGGTTTGAAACCAAGAGAAGATAGTTTAGCAATGCTTTATGAGAATAGAAGTCATAACTTGATAAGTTGAAACGTAAAAGTTGTGCAATCTTATAGAAAGATCCACCTTACTTAATGCTTCATCTAACTTGTAAATTTACTAGATCGAGAGATTGTAGGTTCTTATATTAGTGGTTAGAATTAACATTGCTCGAGAGAATATTAGTTAAGATAGAAACTTTCGATTGTCAACAAGAGTAGTATATAGTTACTAGCATAATCAACTTACTAATTTGGATTATTAATTGTTAAAATCAATTGATCTAGTGATTTTTCTATCCAAATCCAACATCTTTCTTATTTATTTCACTTTCAAATCTATATCTTTCCTTCAATTAAAATTTTGAGTCAATGCACTTTTGGTACTTAATAAGATAACAATCCTCATGGGTTCGACACTCCACTATATCACTTTATTACTTGTAAACGATTGGTGCACTTGCCAATTCGCAACATCAAGTTTTTGCAACCGTTGACGGGGATTATTTAGATTTATTACTATCAATTTCGTTTGACTCTAGTTTTACTTTAAAAAATTTATCTTTATTTTTATCTTTATTTCTTTTCTTTTCTTTATTTTAAGTCTATGGAGTACAACAACTACCAATGGTCCTCACAAAGTTTGAGCTAATGCAAACATGTTTGTGGTGTAGAGAAAATCATGATCCTATGGATTGTTCATATTTTCTCAATACATACGTCGACAATCCTGCTCAAGGAAATTATCAAAATCCTTCTGGGAGCGATAACCATCATGTTATCGAGCCTCAAAACTTTGTGTCTCAAGAGAAGAAGTCTAGTTTGGAAGAAACTATGAAAAGCTTAAATAGAACTTTTAAAAATTTTATGGAGTTTTCACATTCCTTGCAAATTAATTTCAAGGTAGATCACAAAGAGCAAAAAGAGGAAATCATCTCGGGGCAAGCACAAATTTTTTTTGGAATGGCCGAAGCACATGAGGATGATGGATCAAGCATAAGAGGTCGAAGCATATGAGAAAGAAGAAGAAAGCTACATAGTGAATCTCAAGTGTTTGATTGATTATTATGAGAAAAAATTTATCTCAGATTCATCAATACAGAAGACACAAGAGACATCAATCGAGACCACATACCAAAAGAAGGATACAGAAACTTAGAGCAAAAATTTTAACATCATCATCTACTCATAAAATTCGGCTACACAGTCGAATTTTTCGGCTGGACAGCCGTCATCCTGTTGCACCAGAACCTCTGTTCTAAAACTTCCTCCAAATCTCCTATCAAGCAGTGAAGAAATTGAAGTTGAAAAAAGTTATACTCAAAACTAGAGTTCCTTCCGAAAGAAAGAAACTTGACTTGAGTATCTATAATTTTGATGAGACACCGAATGAATAATCTTTTGAAGAGACTTTACTTGATGCATCACCAAGTTTTTACAATTTCAGGTATTTGTCTAAATATATTGAATGTGTCTCTTTGCCGGTTGAAGATGTTTTGCCACATAATGCTGCTGATGATGAGATGATCTGTTGCATGAAAAGATTTAAGAGGACAAATCAAAAAGAGCATAGTCCAAAATTGAAAAAAAACAAAAAATAAAGTAGATAGACTCAACGAGAAGTTGACGAAGAGGTTGAGCTAAATCTCCTCTAAAGAGAACGCATTGGAAAGTTGAAAGCGTTCTCGTGGACGGAATCGATAAATAAGGTAAGGAGATTAATTTGTTGTAAATATGAATAATAATTATTTTTTCTTTTTCTTTTTTCTGTACCCTTGCCCAGAATTAGAGTTTCAAATTAGAAATAGAACTACAAGCTGAACCAACTTGATGAAACAAAGTAGCCACAAAAATTTGAGAATCAAAAGAGTCCAAAGTACGACTGGGCAGCTGAAATTACAGCTATGTAACTGAACAATTTCTGAAATATAGGTTCAAATTTTTCCGGAAAAGTATTTCTCCAATATATTTATGAACATTACTATTTTCTGCAAATTGATAAACATGATTTTTTATTATTTTTCAAAGTTTCAATTAGCATACGTTGATTTTTTGGAATTGCTATTTATTTACTATTTTACATATGATCTGGATTCATTTTGTACTACATGAGGACATGTCAAGGTTTAGGTATTGGGGAGGGGTCTAGGATTTTTCTTTTTATTTCACTATTACTTTATTTTTAGGTTAGAATTTTTTATTTATTTCTTTTCCTTTTAGGATTTTTCTTTTAGGATTTTTCTTTTTCTTTTACTAACAATTTTTTTAAAAAATTTAGAAAAGTTTATTTACTTTTAAGGAATTTAGTGACAGTATAGTTTTAATTGGATAGGGATATCAATTTGATAGATTCCTTAATTTTTTGAGAAGAGATAAAAAAAAATCTGAAAACTGAATATCATCTAGAATTTGTCTGCGTGAATATACATCTTATCTACACTTACACATTGATTTAAATTTGGGATAATGAGGATTACTTAATACTTTAAAAAAGAAAAAAAACTTAATTAGTGATTATCTAGATTCTTTGGCCTCAAAAAGTGTTGGTATTTACATGAAAAATAGTTAAGTAAGTTGAAAAAAATGTTAAAGTTATATATATTAACAAGTCTAATGATTAGTTAGTTAGGTTTCTTGGCCTCAAAAAGCCTTGATATTTACATGAAAGCGATTTGGATAAGTTATATGTATTTGCAAGAAAAAAAAGAAAAACGATGTGCTTAAAGGGCAACGAATGGTAATACTTCGAAAATTCTATATTGTAAAAAAGAAAAAAGTAATTACTAGCACAATCAACTTGTTAATTCGGATTATAAATTGTTGAAATCAATTGCCCTAGTGATTGTCATATCCAAAGCCAACATCTTTCTTATTTATTTCATTTTCAAATCTATATCTTACCTTCAAATAAAACTTTGAGTCAATACACCTTTGATACTTAATAAGATAACAATCCCCGTGGGTTCGACACTCTACCCTATCACTTTATTACTTGTAAACGATTGGTGCACTTGCCAGTTTGCAACTTCAAAATGCCGAGTTGATGTTATCCGAGTCAAAAGAAGTCGGGGTGAAGTATGGATCACTAAATGTATTAGAAAAATTATAATTATAATTCATATCACAAAAATATCAAAAAAAACAAAAATAAACAAACAAATAAACAAACAAAAGAAAAGAAAAGAAAAATCTAGTCTAAATTAAGGTAGACCTTAGACCTAAATGACTTCTAACTGGTTAGACTGTTCACGGGAGGTATATTGCAAAATCTGACTACAATTTAATCAGTCAGATCATAGCAAGATTGGTGGGAGGTATCTGCGCTAAAAGTGACGAGTCTAATTAAGCCAAACCACCAGCCTTCGAGATTTCGCCACTCAAGCCCTGACCTTTGACACCGATTTGATAAGTGTCAAATTCTAACAATTTTCCCTTTAGGTCAATCTCCTATTTAGTCCGAGATGTCCCTAAGACCAATGTACTCAATTTTAGTTAGGCTTGGCCAATGAGTGAGGAGATGATTTTTGGGCTAAGAAAGTGTAATGACTTCCTACCGTTTCTTGTTTATAAGTCAAGCCCTTAATTCGTTTTAGTGCAAGTGTACAAGTATATAGCAAACTGAATACACTCAAACAATATATATATATCACCCAAATATGTTTCCTAAGCAGCATGCATGCACACATACCTTGGCTACAACACTCTTCAACAGTAATGTAAAAAGTAATTAGACACGTGCTTATATGTAAGTCTAAATCATTTTTAACATTTACAATCAACCATTTACTGTTGAGTTAGACAGTATGTACATACAAATTATACTGAAAAACTAAATAATACAGAAGCTATATATTTCAAATACATCAACTTGCAAGAAACAACATTCAGTAGTTCACCACAAGTGCCGTAAAAATGCGGCTTTTGTCACGTTTACGGAGCACAATTGTGGGCTCTGATGCTCTGCCTTCTTGGGCAGAGGCACAGAATAGCAATATGTCCATTGCAGTTATTTGTTTCCAGAATTTAATCCCTGCACAAAAAATAGAGAAGAAAGAAATTAAACCGTTTAAATAGAGTTAAAAAAACTTATCGCCCCTCCCCGGCAACGGCGCCAAAATTTGATTGAGATAAACCTATGCACAGAAAAGATAAAAGTTTAAAACTGATTGTAAGGTTCTCAATTCTACTACTATAGTAAGTGGTTATGCGGGAGTGATCCACAAGGAGGGACTTGCGATGAAATCGTGTTGATAAGTTTCTTTTGAGTTACTAAAACTGGTTTAAAAGTTCTATGTTTTTACAGAGAAAAGAGAAAATTATAGTTATGTTAATTTGGAGAAAATGAAAGGTAGAACAAGATGGTGATTGTGTAAAAGAAAAATAAAGTCAAAACAAAAAATAAAAAGACTAAAGAAAGAAGAGTTCGTGTTTTAAAATGTTCAAAACTAAGTAATTAAAAGAAAGAAGAAAAACCTAAAAATACTTACTTACTTTTTTCGGTAGATGACTTACCTTGGATCGTTGGCACATTTACCATGATTCAGAGGTGATCAGCGCATAACCCATAAGATATAATTCAGTCGCCGTCCACTTTACAGCATCAAAACTTCATCGAGTAAGCATGAAATAATACGAACGATAGGGAAGAACCCATCGTCAAGAGTTATCAGTGGTACTCGCAAAAGCAAAACAATTCCAATGCTATAAGACTCACTTGGATTATCATCAAAACAAAAAAGAAGAAGAGTAAAAGAAGAAGAACATAAACATAAAGAAATGTAACTTTAGATTAAATCAAGTAACAATGAAAGAAAAGAAGAATACTTATACCGGTTTCACTCTTAGTACAGCCTTCACTCTTATTCTCTCATAAAACTCTTCTCTCCTCTGAGTTATATAAATAAAAATAAAAACTACATTGAAAGAAAAGATGAAATCCTAAACTAAACTAAAATAAAAACCAAGCCTAAAATCTATCTTTGCTCAGTCATACCCTCTAGCCTTCATAATTTTCGGCTTTTATAGACGAAATGGAAGAGGGGAGGGAGTAAAAAGATAGAGGGAGAAAACGCTCCCCTTAACCATCTAAGCCGCGGAAACACGTTGATAGCCGCATTTCTGCGACCTCGATGTGGCCAAGTCTAGGGAGTCTGGCCTCTTGATCTTCGTTCATCTCCTTTTGTCCCACTGGTTTCTCCGTTTAGTCTCTGTATTGACGCTTCATGGATCTTTAGCTAACCGAATGGCTTCATAGAAATCTAAATTTTAATCAGTTTCATTTTGTGAGATCTTTGATTTGCTTTGATCTTTAGTTCATCTCCTGAATATTTGTCTCAATCCTTAATTTTAATTTAGACTCATTTAAATCAGATTTTAAATGGACTTTTGAGCTCGTTTCCTTTCCATTTTCTTTAGTATTTAAACAATAAATATGATTAAATAGCAGATTTTATTAAGATAAAATATAGAAATGTTACAATGAATATGTAACATTAGTGACCGATGAACAGTCCCGTTGACGAACTTGCCTTGATCGAGGATTGTTCTTCTGGATCGAAGAACGAGAGAAGGGGGGGCGGAGATAGAGAGAGATGGTGAAGGGAGAGAGATGATCTAAAAGCAAAACAGAAAGCGTCCAATAGTGTTGAGCTATGGATCACTGACGTGGCTAATCAAAATTGATTTTTTTAATTTATAAAAATATTTTTACGGCGGTTCTTTTTAGAATTGAAGTAAAATGTTACTTTTTACCGCGATTATTTTAATAACCATTGTAAAAAGTCGAATGGCAAAATTACGTATTTTAACAAACATCAAAAATGTCACCGCCTTTTGAGTTTCTACGGCGTTTTTTCAAAGAACTGCCGCAAAGCTAAAATATTACTGTGGTTATTTTAATAACCGCTGTAAAAGATCCAAATGCAAAATTGTCTACTTTTCATCAAATTTCAAAATTTCTTTCGCCTTTTAAGCTTTTACGGCGGTTTTTTAAAGAACTACCGTAAAACTAATATATTTTGGCTATAACAAAATTATGTATTTTTGGCCAATTTCAAAATTTGCACCATCTTTTGATACACGTTGGTTGCGACTCAAACCGATTTGAAATGAGCAATGTGGAAACCAATATTGTAGTGAGATGAGTTTGAAACTCATACCAAATCTAGCTCAACTCCCATGAAATAGGTGGGCTCTAGCAGAGGGTTTATAAATTGATTAATGCGTCACCTAGCCTTAAAGTCCAGTCTACCAGAAGACCAAACACAATTTTCATGTTTGAATTTGGATTGTTTGTATTCTTTATAAACAAGTCTTAAATCACACCATTCACACCTTTCTTTCTCAATTCATGATAAATAAGTCTCTAAAGTCATGTTCTTTGGTATTTCCAGCATATCATTTTTTAAAATTAACGTGTTCACTATTTCTAAACGAAAAACCTAAAGAATTGCAAGAACCAAATCCACGTTCTAAATTTGGGTGTGAAGGAGACGTCTGAGGCTTGAAGCCAAGGAAAGGATTGTGAAAATGATCCATGGGTTTATTGGAAGGAAACCTGAGCACTTGAGCATGTGAAGCACCATGGATCAGTATTAAGCCTCTCAAAAAAGCGCGGTGTAAAGGTGTGAAAAGAAGCATATTGGATGAAAACTGTTGTTACGAGATGTTGAGAGAGTACCGATTTTAGCATGCAACTCTACGTGAAGAAAGGACATGGGTAGGGATGTCAGCCGGGCCGGGGGCACGGCGGGCCAAAGGGCGGGCTGAGCCAAGCCCGCTCCCAGGTTCCGTTTATGAAACTCGAGTATAGTCAGCAACTTGGGTGACTCGGATCCGGAACCTGGCCGGAGCCGGCCCGGCCCGTCTTTTATTAAAAGAATAAAAAAAATCTGAAAAAACTCTAAAAACTTCAAAAAAAACTCCAAAAATTTTAAAAGAGAGAGAGATTGAGAATTTTATAGTTTTTTTTTTCTGAGTTTTTAGAAATTTTTGTTGTGATGAAATGAAATGGAAAAGAGGGGTACTTATAGAGCAGAAGAGAAGTATTTTTTTGCGAATTATTTTTTGCAAAAAATATGAACATAACACAATTCTACCCGTTGCGGGTGTTTGTAAAAAAAGTTACAAATACCCCCAAATGACTCAACTAGTCATTGAGGGCCTGTTGAAGGATTTCTACAAAAAAGAAATTGCAGATTAACCCCTCCAATTGCTCAAAGAGAGTCGTTGGAGTTGCGGCACAGCCTTGCCCGGTCGGGGCCGCATCGTTCTGCCTTTAAAGCCATTTGGGAGCTTGGATGGCTCGGGCCCGCTCAAGCCATGGGCCGCTACAATCAGACTCGAGTCTGGCCCAGGTACCACCCAGGCCGTGTCATGCCCGGTCCAACCGGCCCGGTTCGGCCTCCTAGACACCCCTAGACATGGGTCATGACTTCGAACTAATAGTTGATTTGCACGTGACCTGAGTAAGATTGAAATTAATGTCATTATTAAATTATCTTTGATACTCTTATTAAGGATCATACCTCCTTCCTACCATATGGAGCCTTTTTATCACACGTGTTTCGAAAATTTCACATAGATCTTTCTTCCGAAACGAGTGTTGTCAAAGTTTTCGAACCTTTTGATCGTGACGTTCTTCATCGTATGAAACTTCATGATTTTCCTCAACCTCCACCACAACCTCCCTCTCCTCCTCCACAAAGTTCAACTCAAGCTCCTTCTTCCTCTACTCAACCTCCTTTCATTGAACCCCCTTCATCTCAACCACCTCCTTCATATCTCAATGCTTTCTACAACTCTCTTTCTGTTGAGATAGAATCTTTACACGCCAAACAACAATTCATTTAGGACTCTCAGAATGCATTGCTCGAAAATCAATCTTTACTGATGAATCATTTTATGAGTATGCAACTGAAGATGAACTCGTTTTCATCCACTCAAACGGAAATTCTGAATATCCTCAAGACCCATTTTTCACCACCTCCTTCTCCCGAATCTGACATTTGATGCATATGGAGTTGGCTTTGCTACGTGTTTTTGGACTATCTTGCATCTTTTTGTATTTTTCTTTTATTTATGACACTTTTTATTGTACTTGACATTTTCTGTTTTATTCTAAAAACAATGATTGTTCATGTATCTTTTTATAATCTATGCTATTTATCTTTTTGGTAATGACAAAGGGGGAGAAAATTCTATGTTACTAAGAAAAATTCTGTGTTGATATATGTGTGTTGTGATAATGGATATATGATACATATTTGACAATATTGTGATATGGCAATGCAGGGAACACTTAACACTTGTTCCGTGGAAATATTTTTATACTTTACGAAGGGGAGAATAAGAACACTTGACTTGTTACATATCTATTTGTTATAACCTGTTTACTGCAGGGGGAGTTTTCATATACACAAGTTGTCATCATCAAAAAGGGGGAGATTGTTGAAGCCTACAAGATTGAAAGATTTTGATGATGGATAACAAAGTGATACAGATGCATTTGGAGCTCTATCTCAAGCATATATATAGAGTTCTGATTACTCAACCTCAGTTGAAGACTTTGGGTATTTTTGTGTATTTTTAAAATAATTGTTAAAAGCCTTGAACAAATACACAAATACCTTATAGTCGACTTGACCTCTAAGTATAGTCGACTAACCTAACCCATAGTCGACTTGAAAATTCCCCAGTCGACTAAGTCTTTCTATAAAAATATCCCAACTCTCTTTTATTATCTGGCATTAGAATTAGTCGACTTCCCCTAAAGCATAGTCGACTAACCCCTTCTATAGTCGACTAACCTTGTCTATATAGTCGACTAAAAACAGTTTTTCAGAAACTTGTTATCCGTATCAGTCTAAGTATAGTCGACTTACCCCTATATTAGTCGACTAACTTTGAAAAATTTTGTTCTTCTAGTCGACTAACCTCCATACCTAGTCGACTAATAGCAGTTTCTGACTGTTGGTCAGTTATTGATTTCTGGTGTTTTATCCAACGTTTTAAATTTCAAATTTGAATTGATAACTTCCCTAACTGACTATAGATTTCAGCTATAAATAGGGATATTGTCTTAGGATCAATTCACCAATTCAAATCTTAAGTTTTCAGCTTAAAAACTCTGTTCAAAATTCTGTTTTTCTGAAAACCTGTTTCCACTTTCTGTTTCTTCACCAATTCCTACTCTGTTGTGAAGATTTCTGAAAGTCCATATATAAGAGACTTTGTCCACAAGCACATTCAAATTCAAGGCTTTAGGATCAATTGTAATCATTCAAAGAGAAGCATTGTACAAGGGCGTCTTCTTGGTGTAGAAGAGAAGTTGTACAAGGTGTTTGTTCTCTTGGTTGTAAGAGGAGTTGTACACATTTGACAAAGGGTGTTTTGTCAAGTGGTGTACAAGGTATTAGTTTTGGGTGTATCCAAACCAGGAAAGGAAAATCTCAAGTGAATTGCTTGGGGACTGGAAGTAGGTCACAAGGACCGATCAGGATAAATCTCTTATCTTTGCGTTTGCATTTTCTGAGTTTTATCTTGTGAATTTTTATTTCCTGCACGTAGTTTCATTTAAAAATTTAAAAACACTATTCACCCCCTCTAGTGTTTGTGTTGCTTGAATATAGATCCTACATGTTTATATTAATTTGGAGAAAATGAAAGGTAGAAGAAGATGGTGATTGTGTAAAAGGAAAATAAAGTCAAAAGAAAAAAATTAAAAAAAAGTAAAGAAAGAAGAGTTGGTGTTTTAAATTGTTCAAAACTAAGTAATTAAAAGAAAGAAGAAAAACATAAAAATACTTACTTACCTCTTTCGGTAGATGACTTACCTTAGATCGTTGGCATATTTACCATGATTCAGAGGTGATCAGCGAATAATCCACAAGATATAATTCCGTTCCCGTCCACATTACAGCATCAAAACTTCATCGAGCAAGCATGAAATGATACGAACGCTAGGGAGGAATCCATCGTCATAAGCTATCGGTGGCACTCGCAAGACAACTCAATGCTATGAGACTCACTTAGATTATCATCAAAACAAAAAAGGAGAAGATAAAAGAAGAAGAACATAAAACATATAAAAACGTAACTTTAGACTAAATCAAGTAACAATGAAAAAAAGAATACTTATAACGATATCACTCTTAGTACAGCCTTCACTCTCATTCTCTCATGAAACTCTTCTCTCCTCTCAGTTACATAAATAAAATAAAAATTACATTGAAAGAGAAGCTGAAACCCTAAAATAAATTAGAATAAAAACCAAGCCTAAAATCTATCTTTGCTCAGTCGTGCCCTCTGGCATTCAGAATTTTCGGCTTTTATAGGCGAGATGGAAGAGGGAGTAAAAAGATAAAGGGAGCAAATGGTCTTCCTAAACATCTAACTAAGCCATGGAAACGCGTCTATAGCCGCGTTTCTGTGACCTGGATGTGGCCAAGTCCAGGGAGCGTGGCCTCTTGATCTTTGTTTATCTCCTTTAGTCCCACTGGTTTCTCCGTTTAGTCTCTGGATTGACGCTTCTTGGATCTTTAGCTAACCAAACGGATTCATGAAATCTAAATTTTAATCAGTTTCCATTTAGTGAGATCATTGATTTGCTTTGATCTTTAGTTCGTCTCCTGAATATTTGTCCCAATCCTTAATTTTAATTTAAACTCGTTTAAATCAGAATTTAAATGGGCTTTTGGGCTCGTTTCCTTTCCATTTTTTTAGTATTTAAACAATAAATATGATTAAATAGAAGAATTTTATTAAAATAAAATATAGAAATGTGACAATGACTATGCAACATTAGTGACTGATCAGCAGTCGTGTTGATAAACTTGCCTTGATCGAAGATTGTTCTTTTGGATCGAAGAACGAGAGGGGGAGAGAGAGATGGGTGAAGGCAGAGATTTGGTTCAAAAAAAGAACAGAAAGAGTCCAATAGTGTTGAACTGTGGATCACTGACGTGGCTGATCAAAATTGATAATTTTTTAATTTATAAAAATATTTTTTACGGCGGTTCTTTTTAGAACTAAAGTAAAATGTTACTTTTTACCGCGGTTATTTTAGTAACCACCTTAAAAAGTCGAATGGTAAAATTATGTATTTTTAACAAACTTCAAAAATATCACCGTCTTTTCAGTTTCTACGTTGTTTTTTTAAAGAACTGCTGCAAAACTAAAATATTACTGTGGTTATTTTAATAACCGTCGTAAAAGATCCAAATATAAAATTGTCTACTTTTCATCAAATTTCAAAATTTCTTTCGCCTTTGAACTTTTACGGCTGTTTTTCAAAGAACTGGCTTAAAACTAATATATTTTGGTTGTTATTTTAATAACCGCAGTAGAAGATTCAAAGACAAAATTGTGTATTTTTGACCAATTTCAAATTTTGCACCATCTTTTGATGCACGTTGGTTGCGACTCAAACCGATATGAAATGAGCGATGTGGGAGCCAATATTGTAGTGAGATGTGTTTGAAACTCATACCAAATCTAGCTCTACTCCATGAAATAGGTGGGTTCGAGCTGAGGGTTTATAAATTGATTAATGCGTCATCTAGCCTTAAAGTCTAGTCTGCCAGAAGACCAAACACAATTTTCATGTTTGAATTTGGATTGCTTGTAATCATTATAAACAAGTCTCAAAGGTGGACTTGATAGGAACAAGAGATTGCATTTCCAGTGACAGTTTAAATCACACCATTCACACTTTTCTTTCTCAATTCATGATAAATAAGTCTCTAAAGTCATGTTCATTTGTATTTCCAGCATATCATTTTTAAAATTAACGTGTTCACTATTTCTAAACGAAAAACCTAAATAATTGTAAGAACCAAATCCACGTTCTAACTTTGGGTGTGAAGGAGATGTCTGAGGCTTGAAGCCAAGGTAAGGATTGTGAAAATGATCCATGGGTTTATTGGAAGGAAACCTGAGCATGTGAAGAACCATGAATGGATCAGTATTAAGCCTCTCAGAGAAGCGCGGTGTAAAGGTGTGAAAAGAAGCATATTGAATGAGAACTGTTGTTATGACGGGTACCGATTTGACCAGGCAACTCTCCATGAAGAAAGGACATGGGTAGGCATGTCAGCCAGGCTGGGCGGCACGACGGGCCAAAGGGCGGTCTGAGTCGAGCCCGGGCCCAGGTTCCGTTTATGGAACTCGGGTATAGCCAGCAACCCGGGTGGCCTGGACCAGGGCCCAGACCCGGGCCCGAACCCGGGCCCGAACCGGAGCCGGCCCGGCCCGTCTTTTATTAAAAAAATATAAAAAATCTGAAAAAAATCTAAAAACTTCAAAAAAACCCAAAAATTTTAAGAGAGAGAGATTGAAAATTTTAGAGTTTTTTTTGAGTTTTTAGATATTTTTGTTGTGATGAAATGAAATGGAGAAGAGGAAGGATTTATAGAGTAGAAGAAAAGTGTTTTTTTTGCGAAATTTTTTTGCAAAAAATATGAACATACACAATTTTACCCGTTGCGGGTGTTTGTAAAAAAAGTTGCAAATACCCCCAAATGACTCAAATAGCCGTTGAGGACCTGTTGAGAGATTTCTACAAAAAAGAAATTGCAGATTAACCCCTCCAATTGCTCAAAGAGAGTCGTTGGAGTTGCGGGGCGGCCTTGCCTGGCCGGGGCCGCATCTTTCTGCCTTTAGAGCCATTAGGGAGCTCGGATGGCCCGGGCACGCTCAAGCCGTGGGCCGCCACAATCATACCCGGGTCAGGCCCAGCTACCACCCGAGCCGTGTCATGCCCGGGCCAACCGGCCCGGTCCGGCCCACTTGACACCTCTGGACATGGGTCATGACTTCGAATTAATAGTTGATTTGCACGTGACCTGAGTAAGATTGAGATTAGTGTCATTATTAGATTCAACAAGCACTGACTGCAACCAATTTGAGTGAGCAGATCTACGTCGAGAAAGGACTGTAGGAAGAGAGAGGAAGTCGAGGAAGTCGACGAGGTCATCACCAAAGAATCGGCAGCAGCAGCAGAGGGAATCAGCAGCAACAGCAGAGAACGGTTGACCGGTCCGGTCGACCGTCGTGCACAAACATGCACGGGGCGTAGCGGTCGACCGGCCTCGATCGACCGCAGAAGGAGAGCGGTCGACCGCCTAATCGACCGATTGAAAGTGCCTAACTCTCGGTTAGGCACGGTCGACTGGCGCGGTCGACCGTTGGTTGGGGTCGACCGACAGACGAGTTGGGCTGAATCGGAAAACTGCTGAATTGGAAATCAGTTCTATTTGGAAACTGATTCCTAGGGTTTTTTTCTTGGGGGTATATGAGAGAGGCTGAGCTCTCTTAATATGAAATGTGGTAATATTTGTATTGATTCACAAAAATCAATAGAAACTCTCTCTTCCTTACCCCGAGGACGTAGGCGAAATTGGCCGAATCTCGTTAAATCTGGTTTTGTGTTCTTCTCATTGATTGCTTGTTATTTGCTATTGGTGGTACTATTATTTTGCATCTGGAATCTAGGGTTTCCTCTACGTGGTTGTTGTTCGGTGCACAACAAGTAGTATCAGAGCATCCCAGGTTCGTCGTGAAATTATATGAAGATTCGAGGGGCATCGGTTGCTGATTTGGTGGAGATCGTGTGTCGATCTCAGATCAGTGTTGGGTCTGTTCGTGGGATCGTTTGTCGATCTCAGAATAGTATGTGAAGTGCTCAAGGAATCATTAGAGGAGTAGATCTGGTCAGAAACTCATCTAGAGTTTCATGAGAAGGTAAAGATCTGATCTTTATCGAGGTTGTTTATCTATCTCCATTTAGTTTTTTCGCATTACATAGAGGATTCAGTTAGAGAGATGGCAGAAGAAAGTACATCAGTGAGGACCATGAATCCTCATCCGAGGATTGACGTGGTGAAGTTTAATGGCACTAACTATTTTGGCATGTGGAGGTGCAAGGTGATGGATGCCCTAAATGCATCTAACCTCGAGGATACTCTACGTCTGGAGAAGAAGCGAAGCACAACCACTGAAGAAGAGTGGGAGAAGATGAACCGATCTGCGTGTGGTTCGATCAGATCGTATCTAACACAAGACATCAAATATCTTGTGTTACACGAGACATCTGCGAGGCAATTGTGGGAGATCTTTGAAAGAAAATATCTGACCAAGAGTATTGAATCGAGATTACAGCTGAAAAGTAAGCTGTACGGGTTTCAGATGAAGTAGGGATGCTCCGTGAATGAACATCTGAATCGTTACACGAAGCTTCTTACGGATTTGGTCAATGTGGATGTCAAGATAGATGAAAAAGACAAGACAGTAATCCACTTGAACTCTCTTCCTGCAGAAGAGTATGAGACGTTTACCTTAACCTTCATAAATGGAAGACAATCCCTTGACTATCATGAAGTGTCGTCTGCTTTGCAAATTATGGGACGAGGAGAAAGGAGAGACAGCCTTCTCAGTCAAGCTCATCAGTAGAGGCGCTAGCAGTAAGAGGCAGGGGTTCATATAGGAAGGGGTAAAGATGATAGAGGGAGATCGAAGTCCAGGCCAGGTTATCGAATTTTGAAGAAGAATCAGTGTACCTTCTGTAGAGAATTTGGGCACTAGAAAGTTGACTGTCCAAAGGCTAAAGGGAAGAAGAAGGAGTCTAATACTGAGGCGAATCTTGCAAAGGTAGTCAGTATTCAAAGCAGCACTTCACAGGCAGGTGGATCAGACTCGGACTTGTCGGTTTTCTCATTCTCTGTCACTACTCTCATCGTTGGCTACTCAGGAGAAAATGAGTGGATTTTGGATACAGGTGCTACATACCATGTGTGCCCTAATCGGGATTGGTTTTCTAACTTTGAGAAGCTGGAGGGATGTTCAGTCATTATGGGCGATGATCATCCATGTATCATGGAGGGTGTAGGACAATCCAAATCAAGATATTTGATGGGATGGTAAGGGAACTGAAGGAAGTGAGGTATGTACCTCAACTGAAGAGAAACCTAATCTCTGTTGGAGCTTTGGAGGCATTGGGCCTTGTGGTGTCAATTAAGGAAGGAGTCCTTAAGATGACCAAAGGCTCGATGGTGGTATTGAAGGCCGATCGCAGAAAAAATCTTTACTTCTTGAATGGTAGTACTGTTAGAGGACAAGTGGCGACTTCTACCAGTTCAGATGAAGACTCAACCAGGCTGTAATATATGAGGCTGGGACACGTAGGAGAAAAGTCTTTACAAACTCTTGCAAGACAAGGAGTACTAAAAGGTGCCGGAACTTGCAAGTTGGAATTTTGTGAACACTGTATCATCGAAAAGAAGACCAAGGTGAAGTTCAGCACAGCAACACACTGCACCAAGGGGATTCTGGACTATGTTCACACTGACGTTTGGGGACCTACCTAGACTGCATCAATTGGAGGTAACCATTACTTTGTGTCTTTTTTGATGATTATTCTAGGCGTTGTTGGGTATATACCATGAGACACAAAGGGGAAGTCCTAGAATTGTTTGTGAAGTGGAAGAAGAACTTGGAGAGAAGTACGGGAAAGAAAATCAAGATCCTCCGTTCAGATAATGGAGGAGAATATAAGTCTGATCCTTTCCTTCAGCTCTGTCTTGATGAGGGCATAGAGAGACACTTCACAATGAGGGAGACACCGCAATTGAACGGGTAGCAGAAAGGATTAACAGGTCTTTGCTAGAGAAGGTCCGTTGTATGTTGTCCAATGCCGGTTTATCGAAGAACTTCTGAGCTGAGGCTTTGGCATATGCATGCTATCTTGTGAACAGGTTACCTTCTTCTGCGATAGGGGGAAAACTCCTCTCGAGGTTTGGTCAGGAAAAATAGCTGCTGATTATGATTTGTTAAGGGTGTTTGGTTGTCCAGCCTATTATCATGTCAAGGATGATAAGTTAGACCCAAGAGCAAAGAATGGAGTGTTCGTCGATTTCAAGAAGGGAACCAAAGGGTTCAAGATATGGGATCCAATGGACAGGAAGTTTCTTCTCAGCAGGGATGTCACAGTTGATGAGGCTTCTATGTTGAAGCCTAAGGTTTCTCAACAGGTGGAGACTAGCAAGACCAAAGATGTATCGCAGCAGGTAGAGAATGATGCTAATCCACTATCTCTAGAGAGTTCAGCATCGATAAGAATCATACCTAGGGTGACACAGGGTAATGATCAAGCAGATGAAGAAGATGCTGATGATGAAGAGGGTCAAGAACAGGTCATGGGTAATGTTCCTGACTCCACTACAGTTAGAAGACCAAGGAGAAACACTAGGAGACCAGGTTGGCTCACTACAGATATGGTCGTGACTTATGCACTTTCGGTCGTTGAGGAGGCTATTCCGTCCACCTTCAGAGAAGTTGAAATAGTTCAGAGTCAAAGATGTGGAGAGCAACCATGGAAGAAGAGATAAAGTCTCTTTACAAGAACGACACTTGGGAACTCACAAGGTTGCCCAAAGGGAAGAAGGCGATAAGCTGTAAGTGGGTGTATGCAAAGAAGCAGGGATCTCTCCAAGAAGATTCGGTGTGCTACAAGGCCAGATTGGTAGCAAAAGGCTATGCTCAAAGGGAAGGAATTGACTACAATGAGGTATTTTCTCCTGTTGTAAAGCATTCGTCAATTCGCATCTTATTGGCTTTGGTGGCACAATACGAGTTAGACCTTGATCAACTCGATGTAGAGACTGCCTTTCTCTATGGCGATCTAGATGAAGAGATCTACATGTCTCAGCCAACAGGGTTCAAGACAGCAGGGAGAGAAGATATAGTATGCAAGCTGAAGAAGTCGCTGTATGGGTTAAAACAGTCTCCTAGACAGTGGTACAAGCGGTTCGACAGCTTCATCAGAGGAAAGAAGTACACACGTAGCCACTATGACCCATGTGTGTATTACAACAAGCTACCGACAGGGGAGTATATCTATCTACTTCTGTATGTAGATGATATGCTTATTGCTTCAAAGTCTAGATCTGCAATTGATGCACTGAAGAAGGACTTATCTTCTAAGTTGAGATGAAGGATCTTGGTGAAGCAAAGAAGGTGCTAGGCATGGAAATTACTCGAGACCGAAGGGTTGGCAGGGTGAGCTTGACACAGAAGGGGTATTTGCAAAAGGTACTTCAGAGGTTCAACATCCGCAAGGATGCGAAGTCTGTAAGTACACCACTGGCTCCTCATTTCAAGTTATCTGCTATGATATCTCCGAAGAATGTTGAAGAACGTGAGTACATGACTCACGTCCCATATGCTAGCGCAGTTGGTAGCCTTATGTATGCTATGGTGTGTATAAGACCAGATCTGTCATAAGCTATCTCTATGGTCAGTAGGTATATTCATGATCTGGGACAGGGTCATTGGGAGGTAGTGAAGGGGATTCTGCGATACATTAAAGGTACCATTGTTGTTGGTCTGGTATTTGAGAAGGACTCCACAGGGAAGCAGGATTGTATCGGATATGTTGATTCCGACTATGCTGGTGACCTTGACAAGCGCCGGTCTACAACGGGGTATGTCTTTACATTCTCTCAAGTACCGGTGAGTTGGCGCTCGATTCTACAGTCTACCGTCGCATTGTCTACTACAGAGGTCGAGTATATGGCCATGACGGAGGCTATGAAGGAGGCAATTTTGCTTCAAGGCTTGCTTGATGACTTGGGGGTGGATCAGGATCTTCTGAAGATCAACTGTGACAGTATGTGCTATTTATTTAGCCAAGAACCAGGTATATCATGCATGGACGAAGCACATTGATGTCAGGTTCCATTTTGTTCGGGAGATTCTTGATGAGGGTGATATTGAGCTGCTGAAGATTCACACATCGAAGAATCCCGCCGACATGCTTTCCAAGGTGGTGTCAGGAGTCAAGTTTGCACATTGTAAGGCTTTGCTCCACGTCCTTCATGTAGCATGAGCTTGTTGAAACTCCTTTGGATGAACTACGGATGGCTTGATCCCTTGGCAGGGTACGTAGGCAACCACACTGGTGCAGCGACTTTCGAGTCGATAGTTAGTATGTCAGTTCGGCTCAGATTTGGAGAAATCTTTACCGAGGTGGAGAATTATAGGAAGAGAGAGGAAGTCGAGGAAGTCGACGAGGTCATCGCCAAAGAATCAGCAGCAGCAGCAGAGGGAATCAACAGCAACAGCAGGAGAGCGGTCGACCGGTCCGATCGACCGTCGTGCACAAACATGCACGGGGCGTAGCGGTCGACCGATCTCGGTCGACCGCAGAAGGAGAGCGGTCGACCGCCCGGTCGACGGCCTGAAAGTGCCTAACTCTCGGCTAGGCACGGTCGACCGGCGGGGTCGACCATTGATTGGGGTCGGTCGACCGACCGGTTGACCGACAGACGAATTGGGCTGAATCGGGAAATTGCTGAATTGGAAATCAGTTCTATTTGGAAACTGATTCCCAGGGTTTTTTTTTTCTTTTTCTTTGGGGATATATGAGAGAGGCTGAGCTCTCTTCATATGAAATGCAGTAATACTTGTATTGATTCACAAAAATCAATAAAAACTCTCTCTTCCTTGCCCCGAGGACGTAGGCGAAATTGGCTAAACCTCGTTAAATCTGGTTTTATGTCTTCTCATTTATTGCTTGTTATTTGCTATTGGTGGTACTGTTATTTGCATATGGAATGTAGGGTTTCCTCTACGTGGTTGTTGTTTGGCGCACAACAAGAACATGGTCATCATATAGATCCATTTTTAAATAATCATGATTAGGATGTGAACTGAATAAGATTAAAATTAGTGCCATTATTGGATTGAACAGACACTAACTGCAACAACTCAGATCATAGTAATTTTAGTAGAAAATTTGAATATTTCACAAATCTATTTCTTTGGCGTGTTGTGTAAATGATTTAGCTTTGTAAGTGTGAAACATGAATCCACCTAGCGCACCTAGTAAGTCTTTGTTTTATTAAATTTTACAAAATTGTTTTAATAACAAACACCAAACGTTTTATATCTATATTCTTTTTTCCCTCGTTCATTTGATTCTACTTTTTTCCCTTCTATCTCCTACCTTTACTATTGAAAGGTTTGTGTTCTTATGTAACAAGGTTTTTTGTTTTTTTAGTGAGGTGGAAAAAATCCACCATGTTTCATTAAAGAGAATATAATGAAACAAGATAACTAAAAGGCCCACGTCAAACACAAAACAAACATAGAGAGCACTGCCAGCCATGGAAAACATACATCAAAGAGGCAACCCGCTCGGTGAAAGTGTACTATGTTAACCCTAGATAAGAACAACATCACAAGATCCACCTTGGGGTTAAATTGTAACGGTCTCAGTTTTACTTACTGAATTATCATAATCATTAACATTTAATCATTCTAATAATTACCGATAATTTCGGCAACATCTCTTTAACAATATGGAGTTTGCCCTGATGTAACATATTTGATTTTTATGATTAAGTGATATATTTTTTTAGAATTGATAACTAGGCTGTTGTTGGCTGAAATTAGATATATTGTATCAGGGCAAACTCCACATTATAGAGGAGTTACTGTTGAAATTATCGGTGATTATCATAGCAATTAAGTATAACAGTTATTGATTATGATAAAACTAGGACCGTTACTTAAATAACTCGACCAAACTTAGATAGTGCAAAAGCGCAGAGACAAGTCACCTCAGTGTGAGGTCTGATCGTGTGCATCCGGAAATAACAGTTCAGCATGACTCTAGCTCTTTGATGCCAATGTACCCAGAGAGAGACAAAGAATAGACCTGAGAAAAAAATATGTGAATATTCGAATCCAGTTGAAGGAAAAACACTGATTATCTCTATCGAGGCAACTGCGCCATATGATATCCCATGACCTAATGCCTACTTGCAAAGGAGGGCTCGGTTCATGTCTTTAAGGTTGGAAACTCCTAGACACAGACTCCTTCCTTTTGCATACCCAATCGCTGCTCACAAGGTGGTATCCTTTTTACCCTTCTTGTTCCCACAACATAGAAACATATGCCAGAGCTTATCCACTGCTTGGATGACCCATCTAGGGAATTTGTAGAAGGCCATCATATAGGTGGACAGGGTTGAGAGGACCGAGTTTACAAGGGTTAGCCTACACCCTCTGGAAAGGCACTTGCATTTCCATCCTGCGTGGCTTTTGTCAACTCCATCGATTGATTGCACATGTATATTGCATTATCTATATTACATCCTACATTTTTCTTATAATAAACTCTCCAATTAATTTATCTTAATGTCTAAATTATGCAGGGTGATTATTAACGGAGGAAGAAAAGATAATACCAAATAAATACCAGTTAAATCGGAATTATATGGATCAATTTGGTTAGCTTGGAGACTCAAGGAGGATAAACGAGGATAGAGGCAAATTCAGAAGTCCAAAGATAACTCTATCAACATACAAAGGGATATTTAAAGAATTGGGATTTATATTCAGAAGATTTAGAGAAATAAGACACAGTCCAACTGAAAATCAAGGGATAAATAAATATTTATCTCCAGCATTATCTCCAACCTTATCAGAGGATTTTTTCTGCTGGGTAAGCGATTTTGTCCATATCTCTAACCTTATCTCTAATCTTATTAGAAGATCTTTTCTGTTGGGCCGGCGATTTAGTCTCATCCTCAAGTTTGCTCTCCCCTCTTCATTTCTCCTATAAATACCACCATACAGAAGGCAAAGGGCACCACTCAAGCGAAGAATAGAGATTAGGCTTATGCTTGTAGTTTTCTTAGGTTCTTCTTTTTCTTTACGTAATTTTTTATTTTTCTTTATGTAACTGAAATCAGAGAAAAATTTCATGAAGAAAGAGAAGAAGGTTGTATTGAGAGTGTCACCACTGTAACTTCCCTCCTTTCATTTATTGTTACTCTATTAAAGTTACATTCTTGTTTTATTCTTCTTCTTTTTATTTTGCTTTCTTTACGTTCGATTATTTAATCCAAGCGAATCTAGTAGCATCAAAATTTTCTTGCCTTTGCGAGTACCACCGATAGCTCATGATGATAGATTTCTCCTATGAAGTGTCAGTATCATTTCATGCTTGTTCATCTTAATAATGTAACGTGGACGGCGACTGAGTTCAATCTTATGAGTTATGCGTTGATCGCCTCTGAAGTAAGATAAGCCTTTGCCAATGATCCAAGGTAAGTAATCGGTCAAAGAGGTAAGTAAGTTTTTATTTCTTTCCTTTCATTTTCTAGTTTAGAAATACTCCTTAAAGCCAACTCTTTATTCTTTCTTCATTCTTCTTTGTTTTAACTTAGTTTTTCTTTTCTTTCGAAAATACCAATACTTTCATCTTCTTCTTTTCTTCTTCTAACTTCTTTTCTTTTTCTTTTCTAAAAACTAAGAAGAAAGATTCTAGCCGGTATTAGTAACATAAAAGAACTTACTAAAATCTTTCATCGCAATCCCTTCTTATGGATCACGACCCGCATAGCCACTTACTATAGCGGTAGAATTGAGGAACCTTGCATTATCTATTATCTATTTCTAAACTTCAATTTTTCTATACACAAGTTTGCCTCGATCAATTTTAGCGTTGTTGCCGGGGAGGAACGATAATAATTTTTTTTTAATTTATTTAACAGTTTAACTATTTTCTTCTCTATATTTGTGTACCAGGGCTAAGTTCTAAAAATCAACTATTGCAGAACACATATAGAAACCCTAAGCCTCCGCTCTAGAAAGCAGCGATCAGGGCACCACATTATTGCCGCAGCCGCATTTTCATGGCAGTTATAGGGGGACTACTAACCTCCTTTCTTACAGGTTGCTTGAAATTCCAATATCTATCTTCGACAATTATTAGTTTTTTGTTTAGTTCACTGTGCATACTAATCCTAACTCAACAGTAACTTGGTTGATTGTAAATATTAAAAATAGTTTAGACTTTGCATTTAGGGCATTTGTTTATTTCGTTACATTTATATTACTGCTGAAGAGTGCTAGAGTAAGGTACGTTTGCATCGCATGTTGTAACGCCCCGATTCCACGGATACGGGGACGTCACTGCGACGTATATACGTAGGTCAGAAAATGCCCCCACGTATATACGCTAAGCATAAAAGTACAAGCAAGGAATCAGAGTACAACACAAAGCGTGGTATTCTTTCATATGCCAACATAAAAGGTACCTATACAAAGTCATCACAGTATGATAAACATCTACACATTACATGTGTCTTTTATCATAACAAGTCCAAAAGTAAAATATACAAAATATACATGAGATGCTCACGAGTAGGATGAAGATCCCGTGAGTCCAAAAGAAGAGTATGGCACGAGGAACTGGAACTAGGATGTCTGCCCGCTAAGGGTAGTTCGATCTACGGAGGACAACTCCACTTCGATCCAGCTTCGAAATCTGAATATGCAAATCCAAGGAATCAAGACATAAAACAATAATGAACTACAGCCAAGTGGCAATGATATAAAAGTAGTGGTTTAGAACACAAATATGGTATATAAGGGCGTGTATAACATAGTCATAAATCAGGAACTCCCAAGTAAAGTTGATTATAAGCAAGATTGATTGTATACGCTTAAGTCACGGTCACATGAGACTAGTACATCGAAGGAATAATCCAAACAAGGAAACCCTCATATATATACCCTTGTCTCATGCCACATAAATCCAAGCGTATAGAATCAGAGTTGCAAATCATACGATAGTCAAACGGGAATGCATAACAACAATAATCAGGGTCCATAATATGAGACATAACAGGAACTAATCATAATAGGTACACATAACGGAAACTATAACAGGAAACATAACTAAGACATAACCGGAATCATCACTGGAATCATGATTGAAATACAACGGGCATCTAATTATTATTATTACTCGTCTGACCCATATATCTCGGTATGTGTCCAGGTGTGCACCCCAACACACATACATCCATATATAAGTTATCCGAGGGTTGTTAACGGAAGCAGATGGAGAACTGATAGAGCTTCTTATAATGGTACTCATGCACCGGGGACCAGTCTTCTGGCCCAACGGTTCCCACCACCTGGGACCGGCTTTGTTCACATGCACCGGGGACCAGTTTAGTGGTCCAACGGTTCCCACCACCTGGGACCGGCTTTGGAGGCTCGAAGTCCCCTAATAGTAATCATAACAGTAATCATAACAGTACCGCCAATATATGTCATTCCCATACTATAAGCAAGATATCATTCCGGCATCCATCACTTCCTCCCATACCCATACAAGTTGTCCTTTTTAAGATTTATTAGCTAATTATCACTTTATGGGAAATAATAGAAAATGAACATGATCAGGAATTTAGGAGTACACCAGTACTATATAGTCAGGTCACTGCATGTAAAGTAGGAAAACAGGTCACTGATCATGAAACTGAATAACAAGTCAATATTCCCGTAAAAGAGATAATCACAAGTCAAATATATCATGCTGGATGTAAAGTGATAGCATGACAAGTGGTGATGTATATCAGGTAACACGTATACAAGAGATTGATAATTATTCAAGGTGAGTCATGGTCTAGCCAGAGGGTATAGCAAGTCAGGTGATATACATGTGTTAAAAGGAAACATAAAACTGACAAGTCTAAAGAATTGACAAGCGGTTGATAATGTTAATGAACAAGTCATGAAATACCAGTTATGAAGTATTTAGCAAGGATAATACATCACCCATGTATCAAGGTTAGGATCTAATTTCAGAAAGAATAAGAATCAACAATTTTGGCCCAAAACCAGACTATCGGTCGACTGGGTTAAATGGCCGGTCGACCGATACGGGACAGTCACCAACTAACGGTCGACGTCCGGTCGACCGATACAAGGCCGTGACCTCCAGGTTTGGTCGGTCGACTTCCGGTCGACTGCCGGTCGACCGGAGACACAACTAACGGTCGCCTGTCGGTCGACTGCCGGTCGACCGATACAGGGCCGTGAGCTCCAGGGTTTCCTAGCGGTCGACTGGTTGGTGAACCGGTCGACCGCCTACTCAAAACTGTGCACGTTCGTGCACATCGGTCGACTGCCGGTCGACTACCGGTCGACCGGACTTCTGAAATATGCTGCTTTTAGGTCTAAAAATCAGATTTTTGTGTAGTTGATTTTGATGTCTAAAAATATGATTTTGATGACATAAAGGGGCATGATTTGGCAACACAAGTATACAAGGAATTTTACGAGTCTTGGTGAGTAAAAATACTCACGTGGATCGGTTATGTGAAGCTTGAAGAGGTCGTGGTCGGAAATGACCCACGGCGATGCAATCGACGAAGGAGGAGACGATCCCAATCCAAGTAGTTGTGGTGGAGATGGAGAAGACCTTGGTGAAGCCTTGGAGTTGGAGGTTGAGGTGAAGGGGGATTTGGTGAAGGCTATTCTCTTTTGGTGAAGTGAAGAAAAGAGAGAGAGAAATGAAAAGAAAAAGTATTTATAGGTTTTTGGATTTGTGAAGGAGATGTAAATAATTAAAGAGAGGGGCTTATTTGCAAAGTGGATGATGAGGTGTCTCTTGGCCAATAGGAGCTTGCCAAGTGGGGGATGAGGTGTTCTCCTTGGCCAATCAAAGATTGCCATGGAGATGGTGAGGTGGAGATTTGTGTGGTGGGGATTGATGGAAGTGTGTGGAAGGTGGTGAGGTGGAAGTGATGAGGTGGAGAAAACTTAGGGATGAAGTAAAGGAGTTTGTGGTGGAGATTAAAGGAAATAAAGGAAAAAGGAAAAAGGAAAAGTAATGAAATGAGAAGATATTTTCTTGGTCACCAAAAATGAAAATATCGGAAACACAGTTTCCGAGATAAAGTCGAGTATGCGGGAAAACAATTCGGAAAATACCGAAATCGTCCGAAATTCAAGTATCTCAGAACGACTCGTAATTTTCACCAAAAATCAATAATAATATATGAAGACTCGTAGTAAAATCCTTTTTAAGAAATACTTTATAGTTTTAAATCTAAAAATCCCGGAATCAGTTACCTACCGACTCCGAAAGAATTTTCATAAAATCATAAAATTCTCAGAAAAAGAATGTAGGTAGAAAATATGATTCTAAGAGATAATGCCTAAAGGCCTTTCTAGAAAGTCCTAACAGTTTGTGAATTAAAAATCCTAGAATCGGTTATCTACCGACTCCGATGGAAGATCCATAAATTCGTAAAATCTTCAGAAAAAGTATTTAAGTAATAAACATAATTCTAAGAAGAAATGTCTAAAGAATCTTCTAGAAATTCTAAACAGTTGGTAAGATAAAAATTCGGGAATCGATCAGCGGCACTGGTCGACACCGGTTTTGAAGAATTTCCTTTTAATTCCGGAAAATTCCAGAAAATCATAGAAAATATAATACGTTGGAAAATGATATTTAAAATTAAAATCGTCAGATATAAGAAGTAAATCAAAAAATACGATCGAAAAACTGAATACGCAAATAAGTACGTATTCCGGGAACGGGGTATTACAATCCACCCACCTTACAAAAATTGCATCCTCGCAATTTCATTAAGGGGTAAATTGAACATACAGGGGACAAGGGTGAAATCAAAGGTCTCAAACATTCCAAAACAGGGTTAAAGTGAACATATGAAAGTGAACATATGAAGGACTAAAATAGACAAGGAGAGGATGATAAGGAAATATTAAGAAAGATAACTAACGTAAATACAAGATCTGGGGTAGTGGTTACCATGATATCCTCAAGGTTCCTGATCTGGATACTGGTCTCCACATTCAGCTGCATCATCTGATGCCTCTGCTGCCATGATGTAACCTTGGCCTCTACCCCGGTCTGCCCTAGGTCTTGCTCCCCTACCATACTGTTGGGGTGGAAATGGAGCTCTCCGATCAACGTGTTCTGGATGCCTCCTAAGTGGCGGGACTGGAAGTGCTGGGACTGGATGTGAAGGGGCTGGAAGAGCTGGTCTAACAGGTACTGGAAGTGCTGGTCGGACTGGTGCCACATGTCCAAACTTCCTGTGTGGGCAATCCCTTAGCATATGTCTCCCTGATCCACACACTAAACATAATCCCTTGGCCTCTCGACAATCTCTCTTATAATGTCCGGTCTGTGGCAGTAATTGCATACCATCTGAGAAAGAGGAGATTGGAATGGTCTCTGAATCATCGGGCCTTGGGTTACCCTAACTCCATCATCCTCATCCATTAACTGAAAAGGCCTCTTCTTGGCCTGGTTCCTCATCAAGTTCTCTTTCTTCTTCTCTAGTCCACGCTCCACTTCTCGAGCTATGGTGAGAACTGCTGAATATGTCTTCAGCTGCTGGGGCATTAGAAAGACTTGTATATCCATCTGCAATCCCTGCTGGAATCTGCTTGCCCGCTTCTCTCATCCGTCACCATATACGGAGCGAAGCGGCTAAGCCTCAGAAATTCCGCGGCATACTCATCCACGGACTTGTTCCCTTGCTGAAGTCTGATGAACTGCTCTTCCATGTCCTTCTGAGCAGTGGCAGGGAAGAACCTGCTATAGAAGCTCTTGAGAATGTGTCCCAAGTGACAGGCTTCTCCAATCTGGCTTCTTCAGCTAGCCACCAAGTTCTAGCTACATCTTTCAACTGAATCTTGGCGACCTCAACTTGGTTTTCCTCTGGTACTCGGGCTGCTTTCAACAGGTCTGATGTGTCCGTCAGCCATTGTTTAGCATCCAGGGGTTTCTCTTCACCCGTGAATATGGCTGGCTGCAGCCGTCTAAAATCTGAGATATTCCCCGGCCTCTGTCCTTTAGGAACTGCTAACTCTTGCCGGAGGAGCTCCGTCTGTTGCTGCTGGTTCTCCATCATCATCTGGATAACCCTCAGTATATCCACATTCTCTCCTGTGGGTCCATTCGAAACTTGCCCAGAGTGATTACGGCCCGACCTTCTCTCCATACCGAATTGGGAAAAGATAACTGGAATTGGAAACAAATGGAAGGAGTTTAGGACACGAAAGAATTAATCAAGGAAGGAATTCAGGAAAGACTAGATAACTTTGTACATTGTAGTTGGCAATTGTAAATTACAATAATTTGCTACTTGATTGTACTTTAGGTGTGAGAGCCTAAGCTCTGATACCAACCTGTAACGCCCCGATTCCACGGATACGGGGACGTCACTGCGACGTATATACGTAGGTCAGAAAATGCCCCCACGTATATACGCTAAGCATAAAAGTACAAGCAAGGAATCAGAGTACAACACAAAGCGTGGTATTCTTTTATATGCCAACATAAAAGGTACCTATACAAAGTCATCACAGTATGATAAACATCTACACATTACATGTGTCTTTTATCATAACAAGTCCAAAAGTAAAATATACAAGATATACATGAGATGCTCACGAGTAGGATGAAGATCCCGTGAGTCCAAAAGAAGAGTATGGCACGAGGAACTGGAACTAGGATGTCTGCCCGCTAAGGGTAGTTCGATCTATGGAGGACAACTCCACTTCGATCCAGCTTCGAAATCTGAATATGCAAATCCAAGGAATCAAGACATAAAACAATAATGAACTACAGCCAAGTGGCAATGATATAAAAGTAGTGGTTTAGAACACAAATATGGTATATAAGGGCGTGTATAACATAGTCATAAATCAGGAACTCCCAAGTAAAGTTGATTATAAGCAAGATTGATTGTATACGCTTAAGTCACGGTCACATGAGACTAGTACATCGAAGGAATAATCCAAACAAGGAAACCCTCATATATATACCCTTGTCTCATGCCACATAAATCCAAGCGTATAGAATCAGAGTTGCAAATCATACGATAGTCAAACGGGAATGCATAACAACAATAATCAGGGTCCATAATATGAGACATAACAGGAACTAATCATAATAGGTACACATAACGGAAACTATAACAGGAAACATAACTAAGACATAACCGGAATCATCACTGGAATCATGATTGAAATACAACGGGCATCTAATTATTATTATTACTCGTCTGACCCATATATCTCGGTATGTGTCCAGGTGTGCACCCCAACACACATACATCCATATATAAGTTATCCGAGGGTTGTTAACGGAAGCAGATGGAGAACTGATAGAGCTTCTTATAATGGTACTCATGCACCGGGGACCAGTCTTCTGGCCCAACGGTTCCCACCACCTGGGACCGGCTTTGTTCACATGCACCGGGGACCAGTTTAGTGGTCCAACGGTTCCCCACCTGGGACCGGCTTTGGAGGCTCGAAGTCCCCCTAATAGTAATCATAACAGTAATCATAACAGTACCGCCAATATATGTCATTCCCATACTATAAGCAAGATATCATTCCGGCATCCATCACTTCCTCCCATACCCATACAAGTTGTCCTTTTAAGATTTATTAGCTAATTATCACTTTATGGGAAATAATAGAAAATGAACATGATCAGGAATTTAGGAGTACACCAGTACTATATAGTCAGGTCACTGCATGTAAAGTAGGAAAACAGGTCACTGATCATGAAACTGAATAACAAGTCAATATTCCCGTAAAAGAGATAATCACAAGTCAAATATATCATGCTGGATGTAAAGTGATAGCATGACAAGTGGTGATGTATATCAGGTAACACGTATACAAAGAGATTGATAATTATTCAAGGTGAGTCATGGTCTAGCCAGAGGGTATAGCAAGTCAGGTGATATACATGTGTTAAAGGAAACATAAAACTGACAAGTCTAAAGAATTGACAAGCGGTTGATAATGTTAATGAACAAGTCATGAAATACCAGTTATGAAGTATTTAGCAAGGATAATACATCACCCATGTATCAAGGTTAGGATCTAATTTCAGAAAGAATAAGAATCAACAATTTTGGCCCAAAACCAGACTATCGGTCGACTGGGTTAAATGGCCGGTCGACCGATACGGGACAGTCACCAACTAACGGTCGACGTCCGGTCGACCGATACAAGGCCGTGACCTCCAGGTTTGGTCGGTCGACTTCCGGTCGACTGCCGGTCGACCGGAGACACAACTAACGGTCGCCTGTCGGTCGACTGCCGGTCGACCGATACAGGGCCGTGAGCTCCAGGGTTTCCTAGCGGTCGACTGGTTGGTGAACCGGTCGACCGCCTACTCAAAACTGTGCACGTTCGTGCACATCGGTCGACTGCCGGTCGACTACCGGTCGACCGGACTTCTGAAATATGCTGCTGTTAGGTCTAAAAATCAGATTTTTGGTGTGGTTGATTTTGATGTCTAAAAATATGATTTTGATGACATAAAGGGGCATGATTTGGCAACACAAGTATACAAGGAATTTTACGAGTCTTGGTGAGTAAAAATACTCACGTGGATCGGTTATGTGAAGCTTGAAGAGGTCGTGGTCGGAAATGACCCACGGCGATGCAATCGACGAAGGAGGAGACGATCCCAATCCAAGTAGTTGTGGTGGAGATGGAGAAGACCTTGGTGAAGCCTTGGAGTTGGAGGTTGAGGTGAAGGGGGATTTGGTGAAGGCTATTCTCTTTTGGTGAAGTGAAGAAAAGAGAGAGAGAAATGAAAAGAAAAAGTATTTATAGGTTTTTGGATTTGTGAAGGAGATGTAAATAATTAAAAGAGAGGGGCTTATTTGCAAAGTGGATGATGAGGTGTCTCTTGGCCAATAGGAGCTTGCCAAGTGGGGGATGAGGTGTTCTCCTTGGCCAATCAAAGATTGCCATGGAGATGGTGAGGTGGAGATTTGTGTGGTGGGGATTGATGGAAGTGTGTGGAAGGTGGTGAGGTGGAAGTGATGAGGTGGAGAAAACTTAGGGATGAAGTAAAGGAGTTTGTGGTGGAGATTAAAGGAAATAAAGGAAAAAGGAAAAAGGAAAAGTAATGAAATGAGAAGATATTTTCTTGGTCACCAAAATGAAAATATCGGAAACACAGTTTCCCGAGATAAAGTCGAGTATGCGGGAAAACAATTCGGAAAATACCGAAATCGTCCGAAATTCAAGTATCTCGGAACGACTCGCAATTTTCACCAAAAATCAATAATAATATATGAAGACTCGTAGTAAAATCCTTTTTAAGAAATACTTTATAGTTTTAAATCTAAAAATCCCGAATCAGTTACCTACCGACTCCGAAAGAATTTTCATAAAATCATAAAATTCTCAGAAAAAGAATGTAGGTAGAAAATATGATTCTAAGAGATAATGCCTAAAGGCCTTTCTAGAAAGTCCTAACAGTTTGTGAATTAAAAATCCTAGAATCGGTTATCTACCGACTCCGATGGAAGATCCATAAATTCATAAAATCTTCAGAAAAAGTATTTAAGTAATAAACATAATTCTAAGAAGAAATGTCTAAAGAATCTTCTAGAAATTCTAAACAGTTGGTAAGATAAAAATTCGGGAATCGATCAGCGGCACTGGTCGACACCGGTTTTGAAGAATTTCCTTTTAATTCCGGAAAATTCCAGAAAATCATAGAAAATATAATACGTTGGAAAATGATATTTAAAATTAAAATCGGTCAGATATAAGAAGTAAATCAAAAAATACGATCGAAAAACTGAATACGCAAATAAGTACGTATTCCGGGAACGGGGTATTACACATGTAGCTTTGAAACACACTTGTATGATTTATTGCTTGAATGTTATTTATCTATATACATGTATACGCGCACTAATACGACCTAAAGTATTAACTTATAAACAAGATAAGGTGGGAAGTCATTATCCTTCCTTAGCCCATAAACCATCTCCTCACTTACTAACCTATCCTAATTAATTGAGTAGACGTTGATCCTAGGACATCTCAGACTCAATAGGAGATTGACCTAAGGAGGAAGCTGTTAGAGTTTGAATCTAGTCAAATTGGTGTCAAAAGTTGGAGATTGCGAGGCGAACTCTCGAAAAACAGTGGCTTGACATAATTAGGCCCGTTGCTCGAGCGCAGATACCTTCCACTGATCTTGCCCCTACCTGACCGATTTACTTGTGGTTAGATTGCTGTAATATAACTCCATATAGTCTAACCAGTTAGGAGTTGTCTAGGTCTAAGCTCTATCCTAACTTAGGCTAGATTTTTCTTCCTTTTTTGTTTGTTTGTTTTTATATTTTAATTTTTTGTGTAATATGGATTATAATTATAATTCTTCCATTGCATATGGTGATCCATACTTCACCCAGACCTCTTTTGACTAAGATATCACCAACTCGACATATCATAACTTTAACTAACCAAGTATGTCGGATTGGTTTTATCCGAATCAATATATGCCCCAGTCCTAGTATATGAACAAGACTGGAACAGTCATCATCTCTCTTCTTCACCGAGTCAGTGGGGATACAACTCACCCGAGTCATATGGTCAACCACCTTCCCGCAACCAGCTTCATACACTCCTTATTAAGATTAACCTATAAAAAAAAATCTGAATTAGAAAGAGTCTAGAAGCCTTCCTAGAGTCTGTATGACAAAATCAAAACATGAGAGACTCATGAAGCTATCAAAATTTTCAAATTCAAGATCCTTACTCTATTTTTCAGGTCCGCAATAATAAGAAGAACCTATTGACTTAGAAAAGAGTATGAAATTGATGATTCAGTCCTAAAATGATTATATTCAGTTTATTTATAGGTTAGAAGCAAAAAAGAGTCATTTGATCTAAATAATTAGTAATAGGAATGAAGAAACTCAACCTAACACATTATTGACCAATCTCGATTCTCCAAGCCATATTGATAAGAACAAAGAATCATGGTATTTTGAAGACTTTAACCAAGATTTAATTCCACCGCAATATCTTGAACTTCACCAATCTCAAATTTTAGACAAATTGGCAAGTTTTGACTTCAAGAAATTGAACTTGATTATAAATATGACCATGATCCCCAACTTTGTGATTCAATTTCAATTTTTGAATCTATATTGACTCCGGTATCCTTACCTGATTTTGACCCAATTCCTAAGCCAACATTGATTCCTATACCCATAGAGCTTGAAATTTAACCACCTATATTAGATAGTCACATCCTATTAATGGGAAAAGAGTGTGAATTTTAATTTTTTTGATTTGGACCCAACTTTTGAACTAAATTCTACTCTCGAATCTAAACTTGATTTGAGTCATATTCCCGAGTCAGTATTGGTTCCCGTTTCTTTCATTCCGGACGCCAAATCATCCATTTCATCAAATCACATTCCTTTGTTGGACTAAGATATAGACATAATGGCTCCGTGATGATATTTCAAGAGTGGTCATGTAATATCTCTAATGTATTTATACATGATTTATGTATATAATAAATTTTTACATGTGTATATACAATTTGTATTATTATTTTATGTGAGTTTTGATAATAATTCATTATAATTTCTGTTGTTAGTAATAATTAATTTAAAATAGTTATTAACATGTAATTGTTAGTGACTATTATTACTGTCAGTATTATTAGTATTGTTATCAATATTTAGTTATTTTATTTTGTTTGCATTTCTATCTTTCCCTTGGCCCAATCCTGTGAGCCCTAAATCAAGCCCAGACTTGTATTTCATTTTTCGTATTTCTTGGCCTAAACTAAGCCCATAACTCATTCACAACCCATATATCTATACCATGAATCCTATCCATTACCCATTAAGCTAATCCCAGCCCAAATCCTTTATCCTATCAAATCTTAACTAACTAAATCCTTATCACCTAATCACCTCCTAAACCAATCCCTAACCAAATAACAAATCTTCTTCTCCCCTTCCTGTAGGCTATCAACAAATTACTAAAGACAAAACCTCAGACGCGAATCTCCCAGAGGCGGACCCCACGTTCCAGCATCTGACGCGGAGGTCGCCAGACGCAGACCTCGTGTTCCAATGCCAGACGCAGACCTCGCGTCCTCTGTCAGACGCGGAGGTCGCATTCTAACCTCTGACGCAGAGGTCGCCAGACGCAGACCTCGCATCCTTAGTCAGATGCGAAAGTCGCTAGACGTAGACCTCGCATCCTTTATCAGACGCGGAGGTCGTCAGACGGGAGGTCGCGTTTCAATTCAAACGATAGACTGAGCAGCTCCGTGTTCCAACACAGACGCGAGCCTATGAGCTTCGCGTCTCAACATCAGATTAAAGTCCGCGTCCATCGCGATACCCGCATTTCTGCTATAACTGATAGCCACAAACTTGGTCAGTTACACCCCATTTTCTCTTCACATAATAGGGAATAACTTCTCATTATGAAGAGATTTAAGGAGTTGGTTACACCCCCTCTCATTATGGAGAGATTTAACGGGTTGGTTACACCCAATTCCTCTAAAAATAGCTATGAATAGCTAGAGAAGAGGGGGACCCAGGGGGAGGGGATCTCTTCTAAAAGAGGCTTTAGAAGGGGACCTCTAAAAAAAGGACTGACGATGAGAGTCTTGGTGGAGGAATTCAAGAAGCCATAGGCAAGGGGAGAGCTACCTCAGCAGAGTTTGGCCTCGAAGCACTTGTAGCCAGGGAAAAGTTCAACTCTTTTTGTTAACTTGTTGAGTTCAAGTTTTTTAAATCTCTTTAAGATTCCATTATTGATATGAGCTGTGCTACTTCATCAGTAGATCCAAAGAGAGGATCCACAAGAGAATTTGACATTCGGCGGTCAACAAAGAACATGACTCACTCTCCACCGCCACGTGAAGAACCCAGCTTTAAATAAAGAGGAGAATCAATCAAGAGATTCCTTCTCTTTTGTAATCAGATTGTATCCGTTGTAATCTTCTATTTAATTAAAAGAATTTTGCAATTGTGATTTTTTGACGCGTACAAAAGATGGCGACTCCGCTGGGGACAATGATTGTTGGAACATATTTCGATGAAGACATTTGTGAAGCATTTCATTGGAGCTCCAACACACGACGAATCAAGAGTTCTTCATGATCAAGATATCCTAAAGAGAGTTGATATGATGTGCTTTGTAATTGTGAAATAACATGTAAAAAGCCTTGATGCACACACACATATCAACGTCAATTAGTCGACTAATACCTATCTCAAGTCGACTAATCACTTGTGTAGTCGACTTGACCCAACTCCTAGTCGACTAATCATGTGTCTCAATTTAGACCCAACTCTCTGTTTGTCCATTAGTCGACTTGACAGACAACATAGTCGACTAATAGACCTTGTAGTCGACTAATCCCTTGCCCCTAGTCGACTAATAGCTGATCCAGTCGACTTGAAAGTTAGTTGCAGTCGACTTGATTCAGTTATCCAGAAACCTGTCATTCGAGCTTATCTTGACCTAGTCGACTTATAGTCAATACTAGTCGACTACTCTTTGGAAATTTGCCTAGTCTAGTCGACTAACTCAAAAGGCAAGTCGACTATAGGCAGTTTCTGACTGTTGGACAGTTTCTATTATCTGGTCTTTTGTGCAACGTTTCCCAACGTTTGAACATTCAAAAGGCACCTATTAACTACCCTAACTTACCCTAGAGTGCAGCTATAAATAGGGTGGTTAATCCAAAGGCCAAAGACCAATCCTAATGTTCAGTTTTCGAAAATCAAAAATTCTGCCAATCCTGAAAACTGTTCCCACTTCAGTTCTTCACCAAATTCTGATTTTCTTGTGAAGTTTCTCTGAAATTTGTCTCCTATACTAGACGTTGTCCATGTTCATACACAATACCAAGGCTTATAGGAAAGTGTTGTAATACTCAAAGCAATCATTGTACACGGGTGTCTTCTTGTGTAGAAGCAGTTATACAGGTGGAGTTTGTTCTCTTGGTGGAAGAGAAGGTGTACACATTTGGCAAAGGGGATTTGTCAAGTGGTGTGCATAGTTGTGATTTTGGGTGTACAAAATCAAGGATAAAGGAAAATCTCAAGCGGGTGGCTTGGGGACTGGATGTTGGTCACAAGAACCGAATTAGGATAAATCTCTCGTGTTTGCGTTTGTCTAAACTTTTCTGAGATTTGATTTCCTTTACTGCAAGTTTATTTATTTGTTTAACTTAATCCTTCTTTGTTTAGTATTTATGTTGACTTTATAGTTTAGATCCATAAGTGCCAACAGAGAAAGTTTCGCATTTGGCATTATCTCGGGACCAACAATTGGTATCAGAGCAGGTCTCACATTTGGTACCTAGTCAACAACAAGGATGGCAACGGAGTTTTCATCATCCCAATTCAAAGAAGGACATTCTACACAACGTCCACCACTATTTGACGGATCAAACTACAACTATTGGAAGTGTAGAATGAAGATCTACTTGCAATCGCTCAACTACGAACTTTGGAACATCGTTGAAGCGTCGTACACCAAACCAACAACCAACTACAGCGCTGAGAGTGATGACCAAAAGAAGAATGCGAACCTTGACGCCAAAGCGATGAATGCCTTGTTCTGTGAATTAACCAAAGAAGAGTTCAACAGAGTGTCAACAGCCACTTCTGCACATCAAATATGGCATACTCTTCAGGTAACACACGAAGGCACAAGTAAAGTTAAAGAGTCTAAAATATCTGTTCTTGTTCACAGGTTTGAATTATTCAAAATGGAGGGGAATGAAACCATATCCAAAATGGTTACAAGATTCACCGACATTATCAATACCTTAGCATCCCTTGGAAAGGACTACACCCAAGTTGAAAGAGTTCGCAAGATCCTTCGTGCACTCACACCAGAATGGGAGAAGAAGACAACCGCAATTGAAGAGGCGAATGATCTCTCAACTTTGTCGTTAGAAAACCTAATTGGTAATCTAATGGCATATGAAGTGCAATTGGAAGAAAGAAAGAAGGAGGAACGACAACACCACTCAAAGAAGAAAGAAATTGCCTTCCATGCATCATCCGACACGGACGATTCAAATGACGATGAAGAGGAGATGGCAATGCTTTCAAAGAAATTCAGGAGATTTCTTAAGCAAGGTAAATTCAAATGCTTTAATTGCAATAAACCAGGTCATATGAAGATGGATTGCCCATTGCTCAAAAATAAAGGTAAAATCAAGAGCAAAAAGTTCAGAAAGAAGAAAAACTATGAAGCCTCATGGAAAACAGTGATTCCTCGTCTTCTGACGAAGAAGAATCCATTGAACGTGTCAACCTATGTTACATAGCCATAGAAGATGATGAGGTATCATTTACTGAACTTTCTGATGCATTTCATGAATTGTTTAATGATCTAAAGCATGAAAAACTGAAAAATAAAGTTTTATCAAAAGAAAATGAAAAACTTTTAAATGAAAATTCATGTTACGTTTTACAAGTATCTTCTATAAATTCTCAACAAGATGAGTTTGAAAAGTCATATCATCTTTGAAAAATAATAATGAGAAGTTTATAAAAGAGAACATTTTTCTTAAAAAGGAAACTGAGTCTTTGAATAAAAGGATTTCTATTTTAGATAAAGATATTTCAGTTTTCAAAAAGAAATATGAATATATTTTGCAAAATGTGACTAAGTTCAATCAAGGAAAAGAAAGTTGAATGATTTATTATCTTTTCAGAAGTTGTCACATAATAATTATGGTATTGGATTTGTTGAAAAATCTTCATATTATAGTAATCCATATGATTCTTTTGTAAAAAGAAAGTCTAAGAAAAATAAGTTTATCTGGATTCCTAAGAATTTAAGTATTCATGATAAAAATACATATATTTCATCATACATTCATGATATATTTGATTCATGCAACTATGTGTATACTAACAGGTGGAAACCAAATTCTAAATGGATTTGGACTCCTAAAGGTTAATATGTTCTTTTATGCTTTGTACCATCTAACATTTATCTTGCAGGTACCATATAAAAGTTGATAAGAACATATATATATATATATATATATATATATATATATATATATATATATATATATATATATATATATATATTTAATGATATATTTGTTGCAGGGAGAGAACAAAGTATTTTTATATTTGTTATAACCCAATTTCTGCAGGGGGAGGAAAATATAACCTATTTTCTGCAGGGGGAGCACTTGTGCACACAAATCGTCATTATCAAAAAGGGGGAGAATGTTGGAACATATTTCGATGAAGACATTTGTGAAGCATTTCATTTGGAGCTCTAACACACGACGAATCAAGAGTTCTTCAAGATCAAGATGCCCCAAAGAGAGTTGATATGATGTGTTTTGTAATTGTGAAATAGCATGTAAATAGCCTTGATGCACACACACATATCAGAGTCAATTAGTCGACTAATCACTTGTGTAGTCGACTTGACCCAACTCCTAGTCGACTAATCCTGTGTCTCAATTTAGACCCAACTCTCTGTTTGTCCATTAGTCGACTTGACAGACAACATAGTCGACTAATAGACCTTGTAGTCGACTAATCCCTTGCCCCTAGTTGACTAATAGCTGATCCAGTCGACTTGAAAATTAGTTGCAGTCGACTTGATTCAGTTATCCAGAAACCTGTCATTCGAGCTTATCTTGACCTAGTCGACTTATAGTCAATACTAGTCGACTACTCTTTGGAAATTTGCCTAGTCTAGTCGACTAACTCAAAAGGCAAGTCGACTATAGGCAGTTTCTGACTGTTGGACAGTTTCTGTTATCTGGTCTTTTGTGCAACGTTTTCCAACGTTTGAACATTCAAAAGGCACCTATTAACTACCCTAACTTACCCTAGAGTGCAGCTATAAAATAGGGTGTTAATTCAAAGGCCAAAGACCAATCCTAATCTTCAGTTTTCTAAAATCAAAAATTCTGCCATCCTGAAAACTGTTCCCACTTCAGTTCTTCACCAAATTCTAATTCTCTAGTGAAGTTCTCTGAAGTTTGTCTCCTATACTAGACCTTATCCACGTTCATACACAATACCAAGGCTTATAGGAAAGTGTTGTAAGACTCAAGGCAATCATTATACACGTGTCTTCTTGGTGTAGAAGCAGTTGTACAAGGTGGAGTTTGTTCTCTTGGTGGAAGAGAAGGTGTACACATTGGCAAAGGGGATTTGTCAAGTGGTGTGTGATTGTAGTTCATTTTTGTATCATCTTCCACCTCTATATTATGTTTTATGTAAATAAAAATGAGGTTTTTAATGATTTTCTCTCTAAATTTGCAGGTCATCTTTAATGGAGAGGAAGGCCCATAATCAAGGATTTATCAAGGATAAATGGATTAATTAATGTGCCAAATGAAAAGCCCAAAAGTCTAAAGCCCAGATTTGGAGACATCCACGCATCCACTCAGCATTCTAGAAGATCCACGTGGCTAACAGATTATAACAGAATGGCAACGGAATTCGTTGGCGCAACGGCCAAGATTCCGCCGCGGAAACGGGGCTCTGGCCGCAGATCCGCGGCAGGTATCTGGCCGTTGAGCCAGCGATTTGATCCAACGGTCTGGATTCTGGAGCCTTCTCCTCTGAAGCCTATAAATAGACCCCCAGGGCTCTGCGAGAAAAGGGAGGAGAGATTGAAGAGAGAGCTTGTAATTTTTAGATTGTTCTATAGGTTTTTAGTGCTCTTGTAGTCTTCTTCTTCCTCCTAGAAATTCTGCAAAAGAGAGAAAGAAAGAGAGTGAGAGCTTGTAATCCAAGGGGTGACAACTTGAAGCAAGGATTAATCCAAACTATCTTCTCATCTTTGTAATTTCTAGTGCTTTACTTTACTTGCTTTACTTTCTTCAATCTTTACTTTCATTGCACAATGAATTGTTGTTTTCTTTCCATTGCCATGTCTAGCTAATTCTTCTAACATGACTAGCTAACCACTAACTTTGCTAACTTCTAACTCTTGGGTGATTGTTAACTTTTAATCTTGCAATTTTGAGTCTCTTTCATCCCCAATGAAGATGGGTTACTTTCATTCTTGGCAAATTCTTGTTGTAATTCCATATGATTCATGTGAGCCTCATTTAGAGCCTTGTCTTTAGAACAAGTGCCTTGATGGAACATGGAGATGGAGCACCTACCATATGCTATTTGTTGTACAATTTTCTTACTTCAATGCTAACTTGATGTATGGCCTTGAATGACTAATGAATCTTGTATCTTCTTCCTTAGCATCCCTTGAGTGACACTCCTCGATTCACCATTGAAATGCTATCTTGAGAGCCAATGAAATCAATGAGGCTACAAGACAAGTCCGAGAAGATCACTCATCTACCAAGTGGGAAAGTAATTTGCCGATGAATCAACATGAGGCATGCATCACCATAATGGAGATTAGTAAGTTAGCAAATTAGAAAGGTTAGCTAGTCATGGCTTCTTCCATCTAAAAAGTCTTTCGAAGTTTTTCTACTTTAGTTTTCTCTCTAAAGCTAGTCTTGTTTTCAAAGTTCTTTAACTTTCTTTTCCATAGTTTTTCTTTTCATGCAACCAATCCACACCAAAGTTTTCTTTTATTTTTCCATGTCTTTGTGATTCTTTTGAACATAGAAGAACACTCGTTTTCTTTCTTCACCACTTAACCGTAAAGCTTCTATCGCGAGCTCTCCCTGAGGATCGACCCGTAATAGTTCATACTACTACGGTGATTCGGAAGGAGTACATAAACATTGTGAATACATTCTTGGAGTTTTGAGCATCACATTCGAACAAAAAAAGGTTGACTCTAAACCCTCTATCTCTGAATTGAGTAAACTCCTATTCCTTCCTTTCATATCAAATTTTTGGCGCCGTTGCCGGGGAGAGCAACGGTTTACGTTTAATTAAAGAACTAAACAAGTTTTCTTCTCTGTTGCAGGGTACAGGTTGAAGAAACAGGAAAACCAGTATTGCAGTAACATATAAGTGGCCTTGGCCCTCTGCTCTTGAAAGTAGAGATCAAGTGCTCTCGGCTTTGCCGCGTTTTCTCGGCAAAAGCCGTGGATCCGCGGCAATGATGAGTTGACTACTAATCTGTTTTTTGTGCAGGGTTGCTTGCTTTGCAAAAATACAGCTGCTGCAGTTCTAAATTCTTGTATGCTTTCACCATATTCCTGCTAATAATCAACAGTAAAAACATTTGTTGTAAAGATAAAAATTGATTAGACGTTTGCATTTTTAGGCACGTGTCTTTTCAATTCATTTACTTTACTGTTGAAGAGTGCTGGAGTAAGGTACGTTCGCATTGCATATTGAATAGGACTCACTTCTTGGTTGATTTATATCGCTTTGAGTGAACCTTGTTTGCATAAACTGTACACTTGCACAAAATTGACTTTAAGGGCATCACCCAATAAACAAGATAAAGTGGAAATTTCATCACCCTTTCCTTAGCCCAAAAATCACCATCCCAGCACTCACAATCCCAAGCTTTTAATAAAATCTGATAGACGTTGGCCCTAGGGAAATCCAGACTCAGTAGGAGATCGGCTGAAGTTGGAAATTAATTTTGATTCATACTCCAGTCAAATCAGTGTCTAAGTTTGGGATTAAGAGGTTACGCCTCGAATATACCGTGGTTTGGCGTAATTAAGGCCCGTTGCTTACGCACGGATACCTCACACCGTATTTTGCCCCTACCTGGCTGATTAGCTGTGGTCTGATTCAAGCAACAACCTTCTTTGGTTCATCGAACAGTTAGGAGTCGTCTAGGTCCAGGTATCCTAGATAGCTTGTGATTGCTTTTCTTTTATTGTTTGTTATTTTCATTTTCTTTTCGCTGGTGTGATCGGTGAATGTGTTTGTGATTGTGTATGCAAGAGTGGTACCGGGATCCAGATTCTGCAAGACTTGTTAGAATTTCTACACTTGCACAAACACCACCACTTGACACAATCCCAATAATGGCAAACAACACTTCGCTTCAAGATAAATTCTACCCGATTCGCACTTCACTTCCATCATGCATTCTTCTCCCTGTGACCAATGGAAATAATTTTGAGCTAAAGCCACAATTCATAAACACTCTCCCCGATTTCATGGCTTAGAATCCGAGGATGCGTATTTCTTCATTCGAGAGTTTGAAGAAGTATGTAATGATGAGAATTTCCCAATTGACTGAGGATGCTGTTAGACTTAGGTTCATACCCTTCGCGCTGAAAGATATAGCTAAGAAATGGCTTTACAATCTTCCCGCCAGCTCGATTTCTTCATGGGATGATTTTGTAAAAGTCTTTCTTAAAAAGTTTTATCCCATTCACAAAACAGCCCTCATGAGGAAAAGCATTATGCAATTCAAGAAAGAATCCAATGAACCATTCTGGAAATATTTTGAGCGTTTCAAAGATTTACTAGCCCTTTGTCCTCATCACGGCATAGAGAAATGGCGTCAGTGCCAAATTATCTATGATGGACTCGATTACCAAACGAAGACACTCCTTTAAACCATGTGCCAAGGAGAATTTTTAAAGAAAGATGAGAATCAGGGGTGGGATCTCTTTGAAGCCTTAGCTGAGAAAACAATTCAGTGGGAGTCATGCCCAGATAAACCCACTCCCACCACTTTCAGAACCGGTATGCATTCAATAGAATCCTCTATAGCTGCTGAGGCTAAGATCACACAATTAATGAAGATGATAGAATTGCTTGAATCAAGGGAACATTCTGCTGTCAACCAGGTCAACCCATCACCTGTGGTCAAATCGGGTTGCACTTATTGCCATGATCTCAACCATGTATTCGAGGAGTGTCCTTTATACCAGTCTCAATCATATCAGGAGAACACGAATGCTGCTTATACCAGACCCCATCACAATACATACTCCAATACGTACAATCCGGGATGGCGAAACCATCCAAATTTTTTATGGAGTCAGTCTGGTCCTGAGCAATCTAGGCAATCATTTCCAAATCAATATCATGCTCAGCCTCCTCAACCCAGTTTCAATCAAAATCCACCGAATTTTCACCCATATCATAATCCACCACAATTTCAATCTTATCAGAGTCCACCACATCACCAAACAAACTTCCAGCCTTCTTATCAACAACATTAACCCCAGAATAATTCAGACAGGAGAATATCAAAGTTGGAAAAAAATTATAGAAACCCTAGCAAAGACCTAGCATCAGGATATGAACAAAGTACAGGTCCAGCTTGGGCAACTGGCTAATTCTTTAAATAAGAGACAAAAAGGAATGCTTCCAAGCCAGCCAGTGCCCAATCAAAACATCACTTCCTTTGCATGAAGTGGAAGACATGGGCCCCAGTCAGTGCAACACTATTCATATCTGAGATCCGGGAAGCGGGTAGATAACAAAGTTTCTAATCCACCCACCAAATCAGTGTCCAAACCTCTTGTCCCAGTGCAACCAACTCAAGACAATCCATATTCCAGTTTTGATCCATCAACTTCCAAAGAAAAAGGGAAGAAAAGGTAGATGAGCAACCATACAAGCCTGTTGTACCATTTCCAAATAGGCTAGCAAATCCAAAACCGAATGCTCATATGGAGATGATCAGAGAAATATTTAACCAGGTCCAAATCAATGTGCCTCTTCTTGATGCAATACAACAAGTCCCTCATATGCAAATTTTTTAAAGGAAATGTGCACCAAGAGAGGAAAACACAAGTCCCTAAGAAAGTCTTCCTAGCCTCAAACATCAGTGAGTTTCTCACTGGGCCAATTCCTATGAAATACAAGGACCCAGGGAGCCCAAACCTTCTCTTGTATCATAGGACAGACTATAATCAATAGGGCATTGCTTGATTTGGGAGCCAGTATCAATCTCCTTCCCTTTTCTGTATATCAACAACTAGGGTTAGGCGATCTCCGTCCGACCCAAATGACGATACAACTGGCTGATCGCTCTGTGAAGATACCCAAAGGGGAAATTCATGATGTCCTTGTCAGAGTTGGGGAGTTCATTTACCCGATAGATTTCATAGTTCTTGAGACACAATCTGTGTCTAACACTAATCATCGGGCTCAAACTCCTGTTATCCTGGGGCGACCATTCCTTGCTACAGCAAATGCCATCATCAATTGTAGGAATGGATCCATGAGGCTAACATTTGGCGACATGACTCGAGAAATGAATGTCTTCAACGTAGATAAACAACCTCGTAAGACAAGAGATCAAACATACGAGGTAAACTTTGTCAAAAACAATTGTGAGGAAGAGCGTGACGATTCAGAAGATGAGTTGCTGTTTCTTAAGGAATTATTTCAAAATGAATGCAACCATCTTGATGTGGAAGATCCGAATGTTCGAGTACTGTTCCAGAAAGGGAAACTTGATTTGGATATCTTCACTTTTAAAGAGCCAACAAAGAGTGTAATCAATGAGGATATCATTAACGAACCTCCAATTGACATACTTTTGAAGACCTCTTCAAGGACGAGCTCATGTATCTGGATAAACCAACTCAGGATATTTTGATTAATGGCACATATCAAAGGGAAAGTGTTGACCTCAGTTTGAGGAATTATACGAGGCTGAGTTGAAATTTCTTAGAATGCAGAATAAGAAATTTCAAAGGAGAAAAGTGATGATGGTGGCAAGTTTTTTAAAGAGCATTGTGGTGATATGAGAATGAACAACCTTAAGCAATTGAAACTAGAGACGCCTAAGGCTCAGAGAACAATTCAACTCGTTTCCCAACTGAGCCCTCTTAAACGGACCCATTGGAACGATGGGAAACGAGCTAGAGGGATACGACCAAAAGAAGTCTAGGCGATGGACACACTTCATGTACATATTCCTTGTAAATAATTTTTTTTTACCCTTTTTGTAAATAAAATATAAAAAAAATTAATAAGATAATAAAAAATATAATAATAAAAATAAAAAAAATTCTGGACTTTGGTGCTAATTTGCACCAAGAGTCCTATTTTCTTCATAACCCCTTTTTCAACTAATCCTAGGTTTGTAAATATTTCATCTCACCTAGGGTTATTTTTGAACTTCTATCTTTCACCTCCTTATAAATTCCCTCTACCCTATCTATTTTCCCTCAGAACCCAGAACGAATTTCAGATCTGAACTCCCACCTCAAATCGCCGCTCCCAGAAATTTTCGATCCCAACTTCCTCTAGAAAGCCACGTTTTCGTGACTTTTGCCGCAGATCTGCGGCTTTCCTGACATTGCTAGAGCGCCGCCAAATTGCTGGCCGTCGATTTTCTCTGCAGATTTCCGATCTGGTGGCCGACTGTCAATAATCCTCATCCAGTGCCCTCTGCAACCTGTTATTGGTTCCCCCCACGTAATCCGGGGGTGGTTTGAATTTCCATCTCTCAATTTCCTGTTCTAGATCTCCATTGTTAAGCATGGCACCTAGTATATTTGCTGAAAAGGATTTTTCAAAAATTTTATGTGATCATGGTGGGAATGGACATATATTCATTGATAGGATAAGGGCTTGGGATTGGTATTCATTGGTGTATGATAATACTGAGCATGATGCATTCTACTGTCCTGATTTAGTATCATTGTTCTATAACTCTCTTGATCATGCATCAGTGGATATAAACACGTATCAATTTACAGTCAACATGCCTTTAGGAGACATATTCATAACACTCCCTCTCCTTGAGGAACTCACACATGTCCCCACATACCCACAGCACAGCGATCCCCTTCCACTTATTGATTTATATGACTATTATGGGGGCTCGCTGCATTGAGCAAGACCGCGGGCTTAAGGCCAGCACCACATTCAGAAATATACACTGCGTTGGACGATGGGTCCAACGCAATATCCTAGGTCTGGACCATACGACATCATTTAACCTCCCAGTGCTGCAGATTATCCATGACCTCATGACTAGGCAGCACACGGTCTGCCTTAATAGGACCATCTTCCACTCTATTATCACCAACTCCTCACGCACCCGGGGTGCAAAATTCTCACATGCTATCTTGATCACGCGTCTCTTTAGGACTTTCCTACCAGACGCCATATTTGATACTTATGACCGGTGTCTGTGCCCCAAGAGAGGCCCACTAGCTCATACAACAGCTGGTTACATGCGGTCTGGACCCCTAATGTCCAGCCGGAAGATGTGCCGGTGGAGTCCTCTTCTGAGGAGAGCTTGCATAAGGAAGATGAACCCGAATTCTGGCACCAGGACCCCCCCCAACAGACTCACGTGCCTTCATGTCCACCATTTGGAAGGGCATGAAGAAGATTTTTAGGGAGCAAGTTAGACTGAGGAAGAAAGTAGAGGAGCAATCCTCTAGGTTGGACCACATTGAGCCAGGGCTACGACGTTCACAGTCGGCTGGACCCAGCACCACCGCTGGTCCAAAACGACGAAGGGAGTAATTTAGTTCCTTTACTATTTCATGCATCTTTTATCTTGCATACATTGAGGACAATGCATGAGATAGGTATGGGGGGGTAGATACTAACTTAGGATTTTTATTTTCTTTTTTAGGATTTTTATTTTAGCTTTTACCTTTCTTTATAGATTTTTTATTTTTTTTTAGATTTTACTTTTTCTTTTTAGAAAAAAAAGAAATTTTTGATCCATGTTTAAAAGAATCAAACTTGACTTTAGGGATTAAGGAAACTCTTAATTATGATTTCTAATTATAAGTCGAAAAGAGGAGTTTTATTGGATTTTTAGGTTAAGTGAAAAAGGATAAGAAAGATAGCTAGATTTTAATTCTTACTTTAGCATATATACATTAAACATATTGAGGGATTAATCAAAGACTTAGTGATTCTATTTACATATATATATGATAAAAAATTAAAAAAAAAGAAGAAAAAAATATAATAATAAATAAATAATTACTTAGCCACTAATTAAGCTGGTTAGCTGTGCCTCAAGAAGCATGGCTAGTCACGCTAAAGGTGGTTAAGTCCTTAGTATTCGTGGCCTAGTTTACTCGAGTCCTTGAACCTTAGGGATGTATCTTCATCTGGTGCCCTAAGACCGACTGGTTTGGGAGTCATCGGTAAGAGGCTCGTTACATGGGTAAATTAGAAAGCCTAAGAAAGCTAAGGAAATGTAAATAAATAAATAAATAAATAAAAGAAAAAAAAATATTGTATATATTAGTAAATAAATGAACTTAGTTTGAGAAAGATCCTTCATATTTATAGATGTATATATACTAGGAATGATGCAAAATCCGGTATTCGATCTATTCCTTAAGAACTTAACCTAAGTTGAAAACAAAACTCTAAATAGACACTTATAAAAGAATGACGAGTTTAGAGTAACTTGAAACCGATAAATCAAGTAAGACTCTTGAAAAATATGGATCAAACTTTTCACTAACATTTTTTTTTTTGATTTTATGGGTGCAATCCGCTGAAAACCCTCAGGAGACAACACTCCTCCTCTAGGGTAACTAGAGGTTTTTAACGGCTTGTTACACATGCTCAGTGCAATCGTGTCGCCTACGAAAGTGGTTCAATAACTTAGTTAGGATTTTTTTCTTTTCTTTTTGCTCGAGGACGAGCAAAGGCTAGGTATGGGGGTGTGATTGTATTTCATTTTTGCATCATCTTCCACCTCTATATTTGTTTTATGTAAATAAAAATGAGGTTTTTAATGATTTTCTCTCTAAATTTGCAGGTCCATCTTTAATGGAGAGGAAGGCCCATAATCAAGGATTTATCAAGGATAAATGGATTAATTAAAGTGCCAAATGAAAAGCCCAAAAGTCTAAAGCCCAGATCTGGAGACATCACGCATCCACTCAACATTCTAGAAGATCCACGTGGCTAACAGATTACAACAGAATGGCAACAGAATTCGTTGGCGCAACGGCCAAGATTCTGCCGCGGAAACGCGGCTCTGGCCGCGGGTCCGCGGCAGGTATCTGGCCGTTGAGCCAGCGATTTGATCCAACGGTCTGGATTCTGGAGCCTTCTCCTCTGAAGCTATAAATAGACCCCCAGGGCTCTGCGAGAAAAGGAGGAGAGATTGAAGAGAGAGCTTGTAATTTTTAGATTGTTCTCTAGGTTTTTAGTGCTCTTGTAGTCTTCTTCTTCCTCCTAGAAATTCTGCAAAAGAGAGAAAGAAAGAGAGTGAGAGCTTGTAATCCAAGGGGTGACAACTTGAAGCAAAGATTAATCTAAACTTTCTTCTCATCTTTGCAATTTCTAGTGCTTTACTTTACTTGCTTTACTTTCTTCAAGCTTTACTTTCATTGCACAATGAATTGTTGTTTTCTTTCCATTGCCATGTCTAGCTAATTCTTCTAACATGACTAGCTAACCACTAACTTTGCTAACTTCTAACTCTTGGGTGATTGCTAACTATTAATCTTGCAATTTTGAGTCTCTTTCATCCCCAATGAAGATGGGTTACTTTCATTCTTGGCAAATTCTTGTTGTAATTTCATATGATTCATGTGAGCCTCATTTAGAGCCTTGTCTTTAGAACAAGTGCCTTGATGGAACATGGAGATGGAGCACCTACCATATGCTATTTGTTGTACAATTTTCTTACTTCAATGCTAACTTGATGTATGGCCTTGAATGACTAATGAATCTTGTATCTTCTTCCTTAGCATCCCTTGAGTGACACTCCTCGATTCACCATTGAAATGCTATCTTGAGAGCCAATGAAATCAATGAGGCTACAAGACAAGTCTGAGAAGATCACTTATCTACCAAGTGGGAAAGTAATTTGACCAACAAGCAAGACAAACATTTGCCGATGAATCAACATGAGGCATGCATCGCCATAATGGAGATTAGTAAGTTAGCAAATTAGAAAGGTTAGCTAGTCATGACTTCTTCCATCTAAAAAGTCTTTCAAAGTTTTTCTACTTTAGTTTACTCTCTAAAGCTAGTCTTGTTTTCAAAGTTCTTTAACTTTCTTTTCCATAGTTTTTCTTTTCATGCAACCAATCCACACCAAAGTTTTCTTTTATTTTTCCATGTCTTTGTGATTCTTTTGAACATAGAAGAACACTCGTTTTTTCTTCACCACTTAACCGTAAAGCTTCTATCGCGAGCTCTCCCTGAGGATCGACCCGTAATAGTTCATACTACTACGGTGATTCGGAAGGAGTACATAAACATTGTGAATACATTCTTGGAGTTTTGAGCATCACATTCGAACAAAAAAGGTTGACTCTAAACCCTCTATCTCTGAATTGAGTAAACTCCTATTCCTTCCTTTCATATCAAATTTTTGGCGCCGTTGCCGGGGAGAGCAATGGTTTACGTTTAATTGAAGAACTAAACAAGTTTTCTTCTCTGTTGCAGGGTACAGGTTGAAGAAACAGGAAAACCAGTATTGCAGTAACATATAGTGGCCTTGGGCCTCTGCTCTTGAAAGTAGAGATCAAGTGCTCTCGGCTTTGCCGCGTTTTCTCGGCAAAAGCCGCGGATCCGCGGCAATGATGAGTTGACTACTAATCTGTTTTTGTGCAAGGTTGCTTACTTTGCAAAAATACAGCTGCTGTAATTCTAAATTCTTGTATGCTTTCACCATATTCCTGCTAATAATCAATAGTAAAACATTTGTTGTAAAGATAAAAATTGATTAGACGTTTGCATTTTTAGGCACGTGTCTTTTCAATTCATTTACTTTACTGTTGAAGAGTGCTGGAGCAAGGTATGTTCGCATTGCATATTGAATAGGACTCACTTCTTGGTTGATTTATATCGCTTTCAGTGAACCTTGTTTACATAAACTGTACACTTGCACAAAATTGACTTTAAGGGCATCACCCAATAAACAAGATAAAGTGGGAATTTCATCACCCTTTCCTTAGCCCAAAAATCACCATCCCAGCACTCACAATCCAAGCTTTTAATAAAATCTGATAGACGTTGGCCCTAGGGACATCCGGACTCAGTAGGAGATCGGCTGAAGTTGGAAATTGATTTTGATTCATACTCCAGTCAAATCAGTGTCTAAGTTGGGGATTAAGAGGTTACGCCTCGAATATACCGTGGTTTGGCGTAATTAAGGCCCGTTGCTTACGCACGGATACCTCCCACCGTATTTTGCCCCTACCTGGCTGATTAGCTGTGGTCTGATTCAAGCAACAACCTTCTTTGGTTCATCGAACAATTAGGAGTCGTCTAGGTCCAGGTATTCTAGATAGCTTGTGATTGCTTTTTCTTTTATTGTTTGTTATTTTCATTTTCTTTTCGCTGGTGTGATCGGTGAACGTTATTTGTGATTGTGTATGCAAGAGTGGTACCGGGATCCAGATTCTGCAAGACTTGAATTTCTACACTTGCACAAACACCACCACTTGACATAATCCCAATAATGGCAAACAACACTTCGCTTCAAGATAAATTCTACCCGATTCGCACTTCACTTCCATCATGCATTCTTCTCCCTGTGACCAATGGAAATAATTTTGAGCTAAAGCCACAATTCATAAACAGTCTTCCCCGATTTCATGGCTTAGAATCCGAGGATGCGTATTTCTTCATTCGAGAGTTTGAAGAAGTATAGGTAATGATGAGAATTTCCCAATTGACTGAGGATGCTGTTAGACTTAGGTTCATACCCTTCGCGCTGAAAGATATAGCTAAGAAATGGCTTTACAATCTTCCCGCCAGCTCGATTTCTTCATGGGATGATTTTGTAAAAGTCTTCTTAAAAAGTTTTATCCCATTCACAAAACAGCCCTCATGAGGAAAAACATTATGCAATTCAAGTAAGAATCCAATGAACCATTCTGGAAATATTTTGAGCGTTTCAAAGATTTACTAGCCCTTTGTCCTCATCACGGCATAGAGAAATGGCGTCAGTGCCAAATTATCTATGACGGACTCGATTACCAAATGAAGACACTCCTTTAAACCATGTGCCAAGGAGAATTTTTAAAGAAAGATGAGAATCAGGGGTGGGATCTCTTTGAAGCCTTAGCTGAGAAAATAATTCAGTGGGAGTCATGCCCAGATAAACCCACTCCCACCACTTCCAGAACCGGTATGCATTCAATAGAATCCTCTATAGCTGCTGAGGCTAAGATCACACAATTAATGAAGAGGATAGAATTGCTTGAATCAAGGGAACATTCTGCTGTCAACCAGGTCAACCCATCACCTGTGGTCAAATCTGGTTGCACTTATTGCCATGATCTCAACCATGTATTCGAGGAGTGTCCTTTATACCAGTCTCAATCATATCAGGAGAACACGAATGCTGCTTATACCAGACCCCATCACAATACATACTCCAATACGTACAATCCGGGATGGCGAAACCATCCAAATTTTTTATGGAGTCAGTCTGGTCCTGAGCAATCTAGGCAATAATTTCCAAATCAATATCATGCTCAGCCTCCTCAACCCAGTTTTAATCAAAATTCACCGAATTTTCACCCATATCATAATCCACCACAATTCCAATCTTATCAGAGTCCACCACATCACGAAACAAACTTCCAGCCTTCTTATCAACAACATCAACCCCAGAATAATTCAGACAGGAGAATATCAGAGTTGAAAAAAATGATAGAAACCCTAGCAAAGACCTAGCATCAGGATATGAACAAAGTACAAGTCCAGCTTGGGCAACTGGCTAATTCTTTAAATGAGAGACAAAAAGGAATGCTTCCAAGCCAGCCAGTGCCCAATCCAAAACATCACTTCCCTTTGCATGAAGTGGAAGACATGGGCCCCAGTCAGTGCAACACTATTCATATTCTGAGTCCAGGAAGCGGGTAGATAACAAAGTTTCTAATCCACCCACCAAATCAGTGTCCAAACCTTTTGTCCCAGTGCAACCAACTCAAGACAATCCATATTCCAGTTTTGATCCATCAACTTCCAAAGAAAAAGGGAAAGAAAAGGTAGATGAGCAACCATACAAGCCTGTTGTACCATTTCCAAATAGGCTAGCAAATCCAAAACCGAATGCTCATATGGAGAAGATCAGAGAAATATTTAACCAGGTCCAAATCAATGTGCCTCTTCTTGATGCAATACAACAAGTCCCCTCATATGCAAAATTTTTAAATGAAATGTGCACCAAGAAGAGGAAAACACAAGTCCCTAAGAAAGTCTTCCTAGCCTCAAACATCAGTGAGTTGCTCACTGGGCCAATTCCTATGAAATACAAGGACCCAGGGAGCCCAACCATCTCTTGTATCATAGGACAGACTACAATCAATAGGGCATTGCTTGATTTGGGAGCCAGTATCAATCTCCTTCCCTTTTCTGTATATCAACAACTAGGGTTAGGCGATCTCCGTCCGACCCAAATGACGATACAACTGGCTGATCGCTCTGTGAAGAGACCCAAAGGGGAAATTCATGATGTCCTTGTCAGAGTTGGCGAGTTCATTTACCCGGTAGATTTCATAGTTCTTGAGACACAATTTGTGTCTAACACTAATCAACGGGCTCAAACTCCTGTTATCCTGGGGCGACCATTCCTTACTACAGCAAATGCCATCATCAATTGTAGGAATGGATCCATGAGGCTAACATTTGGCGACATGACTCGAGAAATGAATGTCTTCAACGTAGATAAACAACCTCGTAAGACAAGAGATCAAACATACGAGGTAAACTTTGTAAAAAACAATTGTGAGGAAGAGCGTGACGATTCAGAAGATGAGTTGCTGTTTCTTAAGGAATTATTTCAAAATGAATGCAACCATCTTGATGTGGAAGATCCGAATGTTCGAGTACTGTTCCAGAAGGGGAAACTTGATTTGGATATCTTCACTTTCAAAGAGCCAACAAAGAGTGTAATCAATGAGGATATCATTAACGAACCTCCAATTGACATACTTTTTGAAGACCTCTTCAAGGACGAGCTCATGTATCTGGATAAACCAACTCAGGATATTTTGATTAATGGCACATATCCAAGGGAAAGTGTTGACCTCAGTTTTGAGGAATTATACGAGGCTGAGTTGAAATTTCTTAGAATGCAGAATAAAGAAATTTCAAAGGAGAAAAGTGATGACAGTGGCAAGTTTTTTAAAGAGCATTGTGGCGTTCCAATGTCAGATGCGGAGGTCACCAGACGCAGACCTCGCGTCTTTTCTTAGTCAAACACGGAAGTCGCCAGACGCGGACCTCATGTCCTTTCTCTGACGTGAAAACATGAGCATAAGTAGAAGGTTTGCTAAAAATCTTGAGGGACTTGGTCCCATCCTCTCCTCTAAAATCTCTTACCAATTCTCATCTACAGAATGGTAGGGCCACAAAAATACTTGTGTTCATCTCCCTAATGAAATGAACTGGGATTTGTCATGTTAAGAAGAAACCTCTGACAAACTAGATTTTTCAATCCCCAGTGGATTCTGTCAAGTTAATATTAAACCTCTGACAATGAAACTCATTAAAAATCCTCGCTGTTATATTGATACTACAATCTAACAACGAATTTTACACACCTCTAGGAAATCAATGATTGTCACGTTAATATTAAACCTCTGACAGTTCATTTTCCACCAAAATATCCTATCAATTCTCTTCCATAGAGTGGTAGATCCACAAATACAATCATTGTTAAGTTTAATATCAAACCTCTGACAATGAAAAGTTTCATTACTCCCCAGCGAGTACTAGCTTCACTTGTCGCTCCTCTACATAGAGTCACAAATCAACCAAATTGTCAAGTTAATACTACACCTCTGATATTCCAAACTCCACTTGTCAATTCTAATCAGTAGAATAACAAGTCCTCAAAATTGCTCATATCGCAAACCAACTACTGTCATGTAACATTACACCTCTGACAAACTACTGTTATGTTAATACTACACCTCTAATAGTGATTAAGTTGCTGCCAAGTTTAATATTAAACCTCTGACAGTCATTTTTCCTCATGCTTTCATATCGAAGCTGAGATGAGCGATGCTAAGTTTAACACCACACCTCTAGCATCCAATTCATTGTTAAGTTCAACAATACACCTATGACAATGATTTCCCTCGAACTTCCGTATCGGAGTCGAGATGACCAATGCTAAGTTTAACATCACAGCTCTAGCATTACTAGTCCACCAAATTGCACAAATGCAGAATCTCTTGGTCAAGTTAATACTATACTTCTGATCAAAGTTGCTCATATCGCAAAATCAATCGCTGTTAAGTTAACATTACACCTATGACAGTGATCCCCTCGATTTTCTCAGTGAAAATGAGATCTTTCAATGCTAAGTTAAACATCACACGTCTAGCATGCATTTTATTGTTAAGTTAACATTACACCTATGACAATGATGTTATCTCAATTTTTCAGTGAAAATGAGATTTTCGTGGTGCTAAGTTAATATCACACCTCTAGCACACATCTTTGTCAAGTTAATATCACACCTCTGATAATTCAATTTGCTCAAATTGCAAACCCAAACCCGTTACGCTAATATTACACCTCTGACAGTAAAAATCATCATGGATCCTCAACAAATTCAATCTCACTTGTCATTCTCTTCAATAGAATGACAGGTCAACTTAAATTGCGTAGATCGCAAAATCAATCGTTGTTATGTTAATATCACACCTCTGATAGCAAACTTTCATTCCCAGCAGAGTTCTAGTCATGTTAACACTAAATCTCTGACGATAGACACTGGCATAATCCCCAGCGGATCAAATTCCACTTGTTATTCTCATTAATAGAATAGCAAATCTACCAAACTTGTTCAAAACACAAGTCTAGATCTCACTGTCAACTTAACATCACACCTCTGGCAGTAACCTTCTCAAATTCCCCCAGTAGAGCTATTTAATTTGCTAAGTTAATATCACACCTCTGGCAATTAAAACTCTTTAAAAGAAACTTTGAGCGTGAACTTCGCTTTTCAAGTACAGAGCCGCGTCTCAATGAATTACGAGTTGTGTCTCTGTCACGCCCCGCTTCCCAAATACGCTGGAGCGGAGACGCGACACGAGTCGACGACGCATATACGCAAGGAAAATCCCTCACGTATACGCGCTAAGCCTTAAGTTACCCGAAACAAGCTATAATAAATCCCAACTGTAATGAATACTGAATACTGCAATACCACATATAAGCAACCACGCATGATATCATATGAATCAAGACTGGAATAAGAACTGAACTGATATAATAAGAATAGGAAATAATACGAAGACTGGAAAGATAAGAGTACCAGAATAGAATAGGGAGAAGCTCCAGCTATTCGCGAAGCGTACAGTCTCATCGTACACCTGCACAATAGGAACAAACCGTCCAATATCTGGACGTGCAAATCCAGGGTCGTCAGAACGCGACCATGGTGAGTGTGTGTGTAAAAGGGGAAATAGCTCGTGCATAAGAACAATGTGCATAAATAACAATAAGAGCAACTGCAAATATGACATAACTGAATAACAGATAAACAACTGCAGATATAAGATAAAAAAATATCATGACATGATAACATCTGAACTGAAGCATATCTGATATCAATATCAACAAAGATATAAGACAACTATCACAACTGTGAACAAGCAACTGATATCAAAGTCAACTAACACAAATGTAGACTAATAGCTGATGTCTGAATGTGTAACCTATATGTCACTAGTCTGGTTGGTTATTATTAACCTAACTAATGTAATACTTAGCTGTGTCCCATACCAAAGCCGTTTTCCCACATATCAAACAAAGTTATCGTTGTTGTAATTGCCTGCCAATGTAGTGCATGTATTTTGGAAGAGTACCGTGCATGCCCGGTACCATGGTCTAACACCCCTGGCGCCGAACCAGGACAAGCCGCTAGGCTTTAACAACTGAAGACCACAGCCCCACACGAAAAGACAACTAGTGTGGCGCCGTAATCCGGGCATAGCCCTGACAACTATCACCCCTGGCGCTAAACCAGGACAAGCCGCTAGGCTCTGACAACTGAATGGGTAGCCAGTACTACCCTGGTTCCCCATGGTTGGAACCCACAACTCGGTACCATAAGAATCCTCCCAAAATACACGACATGCATCATCAGGCAATTACCCCTTTTTCCCCGAGTTATGGTGTCTTTTATTAATAAGCAATCAATGTTATTAATATGTAATAGTAACCAATATCTCCAATAACTGCTGATGTCAACACTAGCTGATAATCTGACAACTGGTAACTAATAACTGATATCTGACAACTGTGATATCTGACAACTGTGATATCCGATAACTGAGTAGCTGACAACTAATATCTGACATCTGAAATAAGATACTGGAGATATAGCCACTAACACAAAGGTGATACAGACAACTAGTCTCACTGACAACTATAACTAGTAACTGATCTCTGCCATCTCATATCAACAATGAAATACATGATCACTGATCCCTACCACAATGTATCACTGACAACTGGTGTCACTAATAACTGGCAAGCTGATAACTGCTATAAACTCTGGATACATCATATAATCAACAAGTAATCTCACTAATAAGTGATAAACTGGTAACTGGTAAATCCGAAGTACAGCATCACTGATATCAAATAGATCACTATCACCGTAACTCATCTCTACGAATCAAAGTAATCAATAACCATATCAATATCTGAATAAGTCATCACCAATAAAAGAATATCAATCTGGAAGGTCCTCTACATGAAATATGTCAAGCTTATCTTAATGCATATCATGTTTAACCATAAAGAATGTAAATCCAATATCATCTATATCACAGGTTCAGTCCAACTCCGAATAAGTTCATGCACCAATCCAATCGTCATAATCTTTTAGTAAGGTAAGTTCACATCCAATATGTCCTCAATCAACTGCAATGTAGAATAGCAATTTCAAATACTAAACATCAGCGGCATATTATCTGTTAGTTCTCATATACTCAACTATAGATCCAAGTCATCACAACTAATTCATAACCCCAATAGTTCCATTACACATCTAGTAATCTGATATAATAATTATTGTTCCATCATATAACAATATCCAGTGCTAATCCTCTCACTTTAACATACAACTCTGATTCATAAGTATTCACAATTCCTCAAGAGTTCACATTTCTATTAAGATCAATCATCAGTTCCCAACACTCGGTATCACGACATATTCATGCATATAAGTTCTATCATGATATCTCGATACTAGGTACCATAACATGTACATGTATCTAAGTTCTATCAGATCAAGTAATTATCACCAATATCCATCTCTCGATATCATATACATCTATCAATAACCAATACATAATCCAACATAAGATCAATCTAGTATACAGTCCAAGTTCCTTTATAGTTAGTCCCAGTCCGAAACAGTAATCATCTATTCATGAAATGATATAACTCTAATATCTCAACGTCCAATACAAGATCCATATTTATCTGATGCTCAACTATATACTTAATCTAGCCAATCAATAGATCGAGTCATGTCACAATCTAAAGGTATATCAAAACTAGGCCTAAGCCAACAGTGACAAACTACCAACACATGAATACTGCTAATACAAGCAAAAGTCATCTACATGAATAAAGTGGACAATCATATATGTCTCGTGAACTGGTACAAGCAATCAACTAGTAAAGTATAACGAAAAGTCACATAAAATGATAAAGGCAACATGTAAAGCGTATCAATAACGATAAATACACAAGAACGAACACTCACATGAAATGACGAGGTTTCGGAACCGAATCTCCGTCTGTCTTCACTGCATGAACTGGCACTGATCTACGGATCATCCTATGCATCGGTCTTCGAATCCCCTTTGTATCGGGTCCACAACGGCACGAACCTGAATCGTGTCCGGGTCTCCTGCAACTGGTTCGGAATACTGTAGCATGTAACCAAATATACAAATAAATATAAATGCACGCTAAATACCCACACGTGCATACAGATACATACGCGTATACCCCTACACGTACATATACAAGCATACACATACATACATGTCCAATTTAATAAATACCTATTATTAACTAAAATGCATATACAGGTATACATATACATACATACATGCATACTTAAATAAATGCCAACACATATTAATATAAGTACATACACTTAATTAAATGACATACCCATCTACACAAATGAATAGAAACACATGCATATAAATCATGCATACATATACATGATTATACATAAACACATGCATGCATCCAAATTAATAAATATACCTATACATTAATTAATTTAATGCAAACATATCCAATTTAATTAAGTCCCATTTATTAATCACTAAATATGCACATGAATGATTAAAGAATAAATTCATGCATAAATATATACCATGCATAAATATCTAAATTAATAAATACTTATTATTAATTATAAATATCTATACATATTAAATAATTATTAACATACATGCATTCAAATACCAAGGGACTCACGCGCACACACACAAACATACACATTTATCAACTTCCCAATTATTACACAAATGCCATAATTCATGTAAATAAAGCTAACATCGGGGCATCTTGCGGCGCACCGATGGAGGCTCCGACGGAGGCGTCCGGGTCGCGGAGGGTGTCGTTGGATAGAGTAACTCGCCGTGAAGGGCGTGGGGTGCGTTCGCGCTCGCCGACGTCGATCAACGGCGTCCCGCGGAGAGTCCGAAAATGGTTCGGAGTAGGATTTTACCGCACATGCAAGTAAACCACAAGAAAACATATACATTACAAATATAATATACATAGTACTATTAATAAATGGCATTTACATGTATAAATATTAAGGGAGAGAGAGAATCATTCCTTCATTGTTATCTTCTAGCTTCACAATGTTGTCAGCGAAGAATGACCAACTTCTTCAACCAATTCTGTCACACCAACGTGGGGGCGTGGGGGGGCTTACAAGGTTCTCTAAAGGAATATTTCTGGCTTCACTGTTTAACTCATGCATCAAGGAATCACCACGAATTTCTGCTGCAGAATCTATGCTGCCATGGGGATTTCGGCCATTGGGGCTGGTGGCAGATCTGCAGGGGGCGCCTGCTGGAGGAGGAGACCTGGGCGCTCGGCTGCGGGCTAGTGAGGAGGGGATCCGGCTTCGGCTGTGCTCCGGACTCGTGGAGGGGCGCGCACTCGGGCGTTGGGGATCCTGGTGATGGCGTGGAGTTGGGCGGCTGGAGTTGGGAAGGAGGGGAATTATGATAGGATTAGTTATAGTTTTGATTAGGTTTGGGGTTAATCTAACGGTTAGGAAGAGACCTTGTTTATATATATGGTTTGGATTTATTAGGTATAGAGTATTGGAGTTATAGGTAGTGGGTTTTTTATCCAAATGGGTTTGGATTCAATTAGGCTAATGGGTTTAGGATTAGGAACGGGTCAAGGGCCATGGAATCCAAACGGGTATTATCGGGTATAGGGTCACCAATGGGTATTGGATCTAAAAGAGGATAACAGGTAGGCACAAGAATACAAGGGAATATGGCATGAATAGGAATCAAGAGTAAGGGAAACATACCACTACAAAATAATCCAACATTAGTAGCTACATTGCCTTAATCAAAATAATAGTATTAATAATGCCAATAACATCACGCGATGCTTAATTACAAAAATAATAGAACACTAATATTAATTAATAAACATCAACAATAAAATAAAGATAACACTGATAGAAATAACAATAAATAATAAAGGAAGAATAATTTGTCTTATATTATCTGAAAATAATTTTGCATATCCAACAATATAATCTCAAGAGAAATAAATTATCTTGATTAATTAAAATAATCGGTAAATCAAAATAAATACTTTAGGAATATGAAAATACTGTATTACTAGGTAGGGATCTTACACTCTACCCACCTTATTAAAAATTTCGTCCCCGAAATTCAAATAAAGCAGGGGATGGTAAAAAGAATCCCAAAATCAAAGGAGAAAGCAAACAAACTTCACATCACTTCTCTGCACATCATAAATCCACCACGCTTCCGCTGCGCACTCTGATACATGCCACCGACTTCAGCATGAAGTAACCCAATCCAAGAGATAAAATCAAGAAACAGAACCAAGAAGGATGGCAAGAAGCAAGATGAAGATACAGATCACTCAAAAATAGAGAAGAAATCAAGGATACCAAAAGATCAAAGATGAGGATTTTCAAAGGGAGGACGATCAATCCCAAATGGAATCAATATCATAATGGAGAGTATATGTATATTGCAGCATAGCTATAGCTTGTTTCAAGTTACCGGTAAGAACTAGGTCTCTCTTGCGAAAAAGAAAAGTCAAAATTCAACATCGCAAGTCGAAAACCTAGGCTCTGATACCAAGAAAACCCTGTCACGCCCCGCTTCCCAAAATACGCTGGAGCGGAGACGCGACACGAGTCGGCGACGCATATACGTGATTAGACGGGAAGGTGTACTTATTATGTGTATAGAAATGTATTTGATGTACCCTTTCTTGTCTCCGCTATAGTATAGGACTATACCGAGTCGATTCTCAGGGAGAGCTCGCGATGGAAGCTTTACGTGTGGTAGTGAAGTGAACAAACGAGTATTCTTCTCTTGCTTATAAACTTAGTGAATCAAATGAAAAACAAACTAAAGAAATGGTGGATATGTTCATGATGGAAATAGTCGGAAAAGAAATCAAGAAGTGGATGTGGAATTCACAAGAAAAAGAAAGAAAACTTAAAGAAAGCAATCCATGACTAGCTTACCTTGCTAGCTTGCCAAGACTTACTAGACTCCTTGATAGCGAATGCTTGCCTAATGTTGTCACTCCATTAGCGTAGGATTCGTCTCGCGTGTTGACCTAATTACTTTCTCACTTGCAAGATGGTGGTTTAACCATCGGAGAAGAGAAGATCATACAACTTGCAAGATGAACAAAAGCAATCACCCATGAGTTAGTGAAGTAGCAAGACTAGTGGTAACCTAGTACATGGAGAAGAAATTAGCTAAAAGCCATTACAAAAGCAAAACAAAGCTTGAAGTAAATTGCAAGAAGTAAACAAAGCAAGTAATAAAGCAAGTAAACTAGAATCAAGCTCAAGTAGAGAAGTAGAGAATGGATCAATCCTTGTATAGCTCCAAGTGTCACTTCTTGATGATACAAGCTCTCTCTCTCTTACAACTCTCTCTTGCAATGAAATCTAGGGAGGAGAAGATCATAGAGAGCTAAAAATCCTAAACAAAACCTAGCAAAATTACAAAACTTTGAACTAATCTCCCTCTCTTCTCTGATCCCTTTTTGCTCGCAGGTGAAGGTAGAGTATTTATAGCAGAAATGAGAAGCTTCGAGAGCCTAGGTGGTTGCCACAAAATCCGGGGCTCAACAGCCCTAGGATTGCCGCGGATTGCCGCGGGATCGCCGCTAGATCTGGGCCGTTGAGCCGGATCTTTCTGGTGAGATCTGGTAGTTGGGTTGTTAGCCACGTGGTATACTTGGATTCTCCAATTGGCGCGCGGATCTCTCTAGATCTGGATTTGAATTTGGCTTTATCTTATCATGGATTAATCACTTAATTAGTGTTAATTAAGTGATTATTTGGAAATCTCCTTTAAGTATGTACCTGCAAATATGTAGAGAAGAGGAGTAAAAATCACATATTTATTTGTAATATGCATGGGAATTATGATGTAAAATATGCAATATTGGATACCAATCACACCCCCACACTTATTCTTTTGCTCGTCCCGAGCAAAAAAATAGAAAAAGAAAATCTAGACTAACAATTTATTACACCACTTTCGCAGGTGACGCGATTGCACTGAGCATGTGCAACAAGCCGTTAAACCTCTAGGTTACCCTAGAGGAGGAGTGTTGTCTCCTGAGGGTTTTCAGCGGATTACACCCACAAAATCCATAAAGAAAGAAGACAAATGTTAGTGTTTTGAAAACGCATTTTGAATAAGAGACAAGTTTACGAACTATTTTTGCGAAAATATAAGTGATCCTAGGTCATAAGTCCACCTATAATCATTCTTCCTTAAACTTAGTATCCATGCAAGATCTTGCTTTTAATTAAGGTAAGAATTCAAAATTGGATTGAATACTTTATCTTTCATAAACCTAGATAATATGCACACCGTGTAAATGAAAATTTCCTGGGATTTCAACTCCAACCATAATGCCATTTATTTATCTATATATATATATATTTTTTTTTTCTTTTTTTTTTTATTTAATCTCCCTTAGTCTAGGCTTTCTAGTCTACCCTTGTAGCGAGCCTTTAACGATGACTCCCAAACCAGATGGTCTTAGGGCACCAGATGAGAAAACATCCCTCGGGTTTAAGGTCTCGAGTAGAAAAGGCCACATAACTAAGAGGGATTATTTATTATGATCACCGTTAGGCGTGAGTAATTATGCTTCTTGAGGCACAATTTCCCAGCTTAATAGGTGATGTTTTATTTATATATATTTTTCTTTTTGTTTTTTTTTTATTTCATGGCATTTTTGGTCTTTGTTTCCATCCCAAGAAATGTGTAAGTGTGAAGTGCATATTATCTAAGGCAAAAAATGTAAGATAAAAATATCTCCTCAATTTTACTTACTTAGCCTATAATTTTCAAACAAGATCTATTACTTCAACTAGGCTTAAGATGTCATAATTAAGGCTTTCTTAATCTCTAAGATATATCTTAATTTTCTTAAAAATAGATCAAAACTTTGTCTCTTATTTCAAAAAGTTTTTATTTTTTTATTTTTTTTTTTATTTTCTAAAAGAAATGTAAAAGAAAGAAAGGAAATGTAAAAGAAAGAAAGTCTAAAAACTCTATGTTAGTAAACCCTCCCCCACACTTATTTCATGCATTGTCCCCAATGCATCATGATATATGTATGCATGAAACAAAATGGAAAGGGGAGGAACAAAAATTACCTGAAGGTGGTGGTTCCGGTGGTGGTCGGATTGGTCCACGGAACATGGCCCAATCATCTTTGCTTTGGGTTTTCAGGAACCCACCAAAAATCACAGAAATATGACCCACTAAAATGATGTATGCATGTGTTATTTTAATTATGTACATGACCCCATCTAATTTCAAGATTTTCCTAATAATTTCAGAGTCATTTTCATCAAGATCCTTGTCCCAGAATGGAAGATGAAATGATAGAGCAATTGACTTGGACTCTAGAAGAACAGGAACGACTACCGACTCAGGGAAGTGAATGAAGTCAAGTAAAGGTGCAGGAGTCGAAGTAAGTTCAGAAATTGGGTCCAAGTCAAGAAATGAAAACTCAAGTCCACAATCAGTGTCCAATAATGGAATGTGACTTTCTAAAAGTGATATCTCTTTACTTCCAATTTTAAGAAATTCAAGCTCATCACCGTACAATTCTTCAAAACTTAAGTCAACATCTTCCACTAGAATTGTACAATCTGTTTTAGAAGTAAAGAGATTGAGAAAATCAAGGTCACATTTCTCATTGAGTTTAATTCCACAAAATGGAGAACTTGCCAAAATGTCAATTGAATCTTCAGAAGTGTAGAATTGGGCAAGTTCGACATGATCCTCACAGATGGGTGATTCAACTTCATTGTGAACTGGGAATGGATTCAATGTCGGCTCCGGAAAAGGATTGAAGTAAGGTAAAGATACCGGAGTCATTATGGAATCAGGAAGAAAAATTGAATCACAAAGTTGGGGTTCAAGATCACATTCCTCATGTAGTTCAATTAAATGTGGAGAACTTGCCAATTTATCAATGGGATTTTCAGAAGTATGGAATTGGCCAAGTTCTATGTGATCATCATAAAAGATTGGTGATTCATTTTCACAATGGATAGGAAATGGATCCAATTCTGACTTGGGAAATGGATTGAAATCAGGTAAGGATATGGAAGTCATGATTGAATCAGGAAGGAAAATTGAATCATCAAGTGGAAGTTCAGGATCAAAATCATGTTCCAGTTCAATTTCAGAAAAAGGAAAACTTGCCAAATTGTCAATTGGATCAGAAGTGTGGACAAGTTCATTTTTAGGAAATGAGAAACTTGCCAAAATGTCAACTGGATTTGAATTTTGGACAAGTTCAAGTTTAGGAAATGAAAAACTTGCCAATGTATCAATTGGATCTGAAGTTTGGACAAGTTCAGGTGAGTGTGCTGAAATTGAATCTGGATTTCCAAGATGACAAGAGTCTTGAGTCATATCAATAGAGTGTGGTATAACTGGATTAGTCAAATGTTGATAGGATAGAGTTTCCTCTTTCCTAAGAAGGTTATCCAATTGTTCTTTCACACTATTGATAGACTTGGCATGTGATTTTGATATTGTAACATAGACTCTTGCAAGATGTCTATACTCTTTTCTAGAATTGATGTATCTTCAAATGATTGTTCTAGAATGGGAGTATAGGAATCTTGACTTTGGAAAGTTTGTGAATAGTGTGAGTCAAAAATGTGTGGTGATGGAAGAGTGGACTCACACAAGAAATCTTTACTCGTTTCCATGACAAATGGTTGTTCATTAGGAAATGGTGGAACTGAGTAAGACTCTTGAAAATACTGTGGAACTGGAGAGGGAAATGGTTCTGGAAGTGTTTGCTCAGCTCTCTGTAAATTAGCTTCTAAACTCCTTAATAAGTCAGATTTGTCTTCAAATGGAGGCTCAGAAAAAGGAGTGTATGACGTGGACTCGGGAAATGAATATTGTGGACAAGGTGAATATGATGGACAAGGATTTTGAAAATTTGACTCAGGGTAAGTGAATCCCCAATGACTCGATGAAGAGTTGAAATTATTTTGGACATTATAATCATTAGATGGGGTGTATGGGTCGTATTGATTCGGATAAGGCCAACCCGGTGTATGTGGTTGGTGCATATTATAAAACACCGGTTGGAATTATCCGAATATGGAGTGTGTGTGACATATTGATGGAAAGAATTGTAATTGTAAGCCATATCACACAATCACAAACAAAAATCAAACAAACAAACAAACAAAAGAAAGAAAGAAAATTCTAACCTAAGTTAGGGTAGACTTAGACCTAGACGACTCCTAACAAATAGACCGTCCACGGGAGGTTTAGTGCAGACTCTAACCACAAGCTAATCAGCCAGGGAAGGGTAAGGTTGGTGGGAGGTTTTCCGTCCGGAGACGTTCCTTAATTAAGTAACCAGCAACCTTCGGGCTTTCGGCCCTCAACCCCTTTCCTAGACACTGATTTTGCAAGAGTTAAATTCCAACACTTTTCCCCCTTAGGAAAATCTCCTAATTGAGTCCGAGATGTCCCTAGGGCCAACGTCTATTTTTATTAAATTAGGCTTGGGTTAGTGAGTGCTTGGGTTGTGGTTTTCGGGCTAAGGAAAGGGTAATGACCTCCCCCACCTTATCTTATTTACAGGTATGCCCTTAAATTTGAATTGTGCAAGTGTACAAGAAATATAGCTAGGATACACTCAAAGCAAGAAAATCAAGCAAGGAGTTTGTCCTAGTCTAAATGCAATGCAAACACGTACCTTGCCTCCAGCACTCTTCAACAGTAAAAGTAAAGAATTGAAGAGACACGTGCCTAAAATGCAAGTGTCTAAACAATTTTTAACAATTCAATCAACTTTTTACTGTTTTTTAATTAAGCAGGAGTAGGATGCAGAATACAGGAAATAAAGTATAGAAACATATGTATTTTACAGAACCAGAGGCCCTGCAGAAAATTGGTGAGTAGTGAACTCCTTATTGCCGCGTTCCCACGGCAAAGTGCCGCGGATCCGCGGCAATTTGGAGGGATCCTGGGCTCTGCTTTCTTGAGCAGAGTCCCAGGTCCACTTGTATGTTACTGCAATGAATATTTTCCTGTTTTCTTCTCCTGTAACCTGCAACAGAGAAGAAGAATCGTTTAGTACTTCACTTTAAACCAAAATAACGTCGCTCTCCCCCGGCAACGGCGCCATTTTTTGATTAAGACTAAGGAGGGTGTACTTATTATGTGTATAGAAATGTATTTGATGTACCCTTTCTTGTCTCCGCTATAGTATAGGACTATACCGAGTCGATTCTCAGGGAGAGCTCGCGATGGAAGCTTTACGTGTGGTAGTGAAGTGAACAAACGAGTATTCTTCTCTTGCTTATAAACTTAGTGAATCAAATGAAAAACAAACTAAGAAATGGTGGATATGTTCATGATGGAAATAGTCGGAAAAGAAATCAAGAAGTGGATGTGGAATTCACAAGAAAAAGAAAGAAAACTTAAAGAAAGCAATCCATGACTAGCTTACCTTGCTAGCTTGCCAAGACTTACTAGACTCCTTGATAGCGAATGCTTGCCTAATGTTGTCACTCCATTAGCGTAGGATTCGTCTCGCGTGTTGACCTAATTACTTTCTCACTTGCAAGATGGTGGTTTAACCATCGGAGAAGAGAAGATCATACAACTTGCAAGCTGAACAAAAGCAATCACCCATGAGTTAGTGAAGTAGCAAGACTAGTGGTAACCTAGTACATGGAGAAGAAATTAGCTAAAAGCCATTACAAAAGCAAAACAAAGCTTGAAGTAAATTGCAAGAAGTAAACAAAGTAAGTAATAAAGCAAGTAAACTAGAATCAAGCTCAAGTAGAGAAGTAGAGAATGGATCAATCCTTGTATAGCTCCAAGTGTCACTTCTTGATGATACAAGCTCTCTCTCTCTTACAACTCTCTCTTGCAATGAAATCTAGGGAGGAGAAGATCATAGAGAGCTAAAAATCCTAAACAAAACTAGCAAAATTATAAAACTTTGAACTAATCTCCCTCTCTTCTCTGATCCTTTTTGCTCGCTGGTGAAGGTGGAGTATTTATAGCAGAAATGAGAAGCTTCGAGAGCCTAGGTGGTTGCCACAAAATCCGGGGCTCAACAGCCCTAGGATTGCCGCAGATTGCCGCGGGATCGCCGCTAGATCTGGGCCGTTGAGCCGGATCTTTCTGGTGAGATCTGGTAGTTGGGTGTTAGCCACGTGGTATACTTGGATTCTCCAATTGGCGCGCGGATCTCTCTAGATCTGGATTTGAATTTGGCTTTATCTTAATCATGGATTAATCACTTAATTAGTGTTAATTAAGTGATTATTTGGAAATCTCTCCTTTAAGTATGTACCTGCAAATATGTAGAGAAGAGGAGTAAAAATCACATATTTATTTGTAATATGCATGGGAATTATGATGTAAAATATGCAATATTGGATACCAATCAATACGCAAGGAAAATCCCTCACGTATAAGCGCTAAGCCTTAAGTAACCCGAAACAAGCTATAATAAATCCCAACTGTAATGAATACTGAATACTGCAATACCACATATAAGCAACCACGCATGATATCATATGAATCAAGACTGGAATAAGAACTGAACTGATATAATAAGAACAGGAAATAATACGAAGACTGGAAAGATAAGAGTACCAGAATAGAATAGGAAGAAGCTCCAGCTATCCGCGAAGCGTACAGTCTCATCGTACACCTGCACAATAGGAACAAACCGTCCAATATCTGGACGTGCAAATCCAGGGTCGTCAGAACGCGACCATGGTGAGTGTGTGTGTAAAAGGGGAAATAGCTCGTGCATAAGAACAATGTGCATAAATAACAATAAGAGCAACTGCAAATATGACATAACTGAATAACAGATAAACAACTGCAGATATAAGATAAATAAATATCATGACATGATAACATCTGAACTGAAGCATATCTGATATCAATATCAACAAAGATATAAGACAACTATCACAACTGTGAACAAGCAACTGATATCAAAGTCAACTAACACAAATGTAGACTAATAGCTGATGTCTGAATGTGTAACATATATGTCACTAGTCTGGTTGGTTATTATTAACCTAACTAATGTAGTACTTAGCTGTGTCCCATACCACAGCCGTTTTCCCACATATCAAACAAAGTTATCGTTATTGTAATTGCCTGCCAATGTAGTGCATGTGTTTTGGAAGAGTACCGTGCATGCCCGGTACCACGGTCTAACACCCCTGGCGCTGAACCAGGACAAGCCGCTAGGCTCTAACAACTGAAGACCACAGCCCCACACGAAAAGACAACTAGTGTGGCGCCGTAACCCGGGCATAGCCCTGACAACTATCACCCCTAGCGCTGAACCAGGACAAGCCGCTAGGCTCTGACAACTGAATGGGTAGCCAGTACTATCCTGGTTCCCCATGGTTGGAACCCACAACTCGGTACCATAAGAATCCTCCCAAAATACACGACATGCATCATCAGGCAATTACCCCTTTTTCCCCGGGTTATGGTGTCTTTTATTAATAAGCAATCAATGTTATTTAATATGTAATAGTAACCAATATCTCCATTAACTGCTGATGTCAACACTAGCTGATAATCTGACAACTGGTAACTAATAACTGATATCTGACAACTGTGATATCTGACAACTGTGATATCCGATAACTGAGTAGCTGACAACTAATATCTGACATCTGAAATAAGATACTGGAGATATAGCCACTAACACAAAGGTGATACAAACAACTAGTCTCACTGACAACTATAACTAGTAACTGATCTCTGCCATCTCATATCAACAATGAAATACATGATCACTGATCCCTACCACAATGTATCACTGACAACTGGTGTCACTAATAACTGGCAAGCTGATAACTGCTATAAACTCTGGATACATCATATAATCAACAAGTAATCTCACTAATAAGTGATAAACTGGTAACTGGTAAATCTGAAGTACGGCATCACTGATATCAAATAGATCACTATCACCGTAACTCATCTCTACGAATCAAAGTAATCAATAACCATATCAATATCTGAATAAGTCATCACCAATAAAAGAATATCAATCTGGAAGGTCCTCTACATGAAATATGTCAAGCTCATCTTAATGCATATCAGGTTTAACCATAAAGAATGTAAATCCAATATCATCTATATCACAGGTTCAGTCCAACTCCGAATAAGTTCATGCACCAATCCAATCGTCATAATCTTTTAGTAAGGTAAGTTCACATCCAATATGTCCTCAATCAACTGCAATGTAGAATAGCAATTTCAAATACTAAACATCAACGGCATATTATCTGTTAGTTCTCATATACTCAACTATAGATCCAAGTCATCACAACTAATTCATAACCCCAATAGTTCCATTACACATCTAGTAATCTGATATAATAATTATTGTTCCATCATATAACAATATCCAGTGCTAATCCTCTCACTTTAACATACAACTCTGATTCATAAGTATTCACAATTCCTCAAGAGTTCACATTTCTATTAAGATCAATCATCAGTTCCCAACACTCGGTATCACGACATATTCATGCATATAAGTTCTATCATGATATCTCGATACTAGGTACCATAACATGTACATGTATCTAAGTTCTATCAGATCAAGTAATTATCACCAATATCCATCTCTCGATATCATATACATCTATCAATAACCAATACATAATCAAACATAAGATCAATCTAGTATACAGTCCAAGTTCCTTTATAGTTAGTCCCAGTCCGAAACAGTAATCATCTATTCATGAAATGATATAACTCTAATATCTCAACGTCCAATACAAGATCCATATTTATCTGATGCTCAACTATATACTTAATCTAGCCAATCAATAAATCGAGTCATGTCACAATCTAAAGGTATATCAAAACTAGGCCTAAGCCAATAGTGACAAACTACAACACATGAATACTGCTAATACAAGCAAAAGTCATCTACATGAATAAAGTGGACAATCATATATGTCTCGTGAACTGGTACAAGCAATCAAACTAGTAAAGTATAACGAAAAGTCACATAAAATGATAAAGGCAACATGTAAAGCGTATCAATAACGATAAATACACAAGAACGAACACTCACATGAAATGACGAGTTTCGGAACCGAATCTCCGTCTGGTCTTCACTGCATGAACTGGCACTGATCTACGGATCATCCTATGCATCGGTCTTCGAATCCCCTTTGTATCGGGTCCACAACGGCACGAACCTGAATCGTGTCTGGGTCTCCTGCAACTGGTCCGGAATACTGTAGCATGTAACCAAATATACAAATAAATATAAATGCACGCTAAATACCCACACGTGCATACAGATACATACGCGTATACCCCTACACGTACATATACAAGCATACACATACATACATGTCCAATTTAATAAATACCTATTATTAACTAAAATGCATATACAGGTATACATATACATACATACATGCATACTTAAATAAATGCCAACACATATTAATATAAGTACATACACTTAATTAAATGACATACCCATCTACACAAATGAATAGAAACACATGCATATAAATCATGCATACAAATACATGATTATACATAAACACATGCATGCATCCAAATTAATAATATACCTATACATTAATTAATTTAATGCAAACATATCCAATTTAATTAAGTCCCATTTATTAATCACTAAATATACACATGAATGATTAAAGAATAAATTCATGCATAAATATATACCATGCATAAATATCTAAATTAATAAATACTTATTATTAATTATAAATATCTATACATATTAAATAATTATTAACATACATGCATTCAAATACCAAGGCACTCACGCACACACACACAAACATACACATTTATCAACTTCCCAATTATTACACAAATGCCATAATACATGTAAATAAAGCTAACATCGGGGCATCTTGCGGCGCACCGATGGAGGCTCCGACGGAGGCGTCCGGGGTCGCGGAGGGTGTCGTTGGATAGAGTAACTCGCCGTGAAGGGCGTGGGGTGCGTTCGCGCTCGCCGACGTCGATCAACGGCGTCCCGCGGAGAGTCCGAAAATGGTTCGGAGTAGGATTTTACCGCACATGCAAGTAACCCACAAGAAAACATATACATTACAAATATAATATACATAGTACTATTAATAAATGCCATTTACATGTATAAATATTAAGGGAGAGAGAGAATCATTCCTTCATTGTTATCTTCTAGCTTCACAATGTTGTCAGCGGAAGAATGACCAACTTCTTCAACCAATTCTGTCACACCAACGTGGGGCGTGGGGGACTTACAAGGTTCTCTAAAGGAATATTTCTGGCTTCACTGTTTAACTCATGCATCAAGGAATCACCACGAATTTCTGCTGCAGGATCTGTGCTGCCATGGGGATTTCGGCCATTGGGGCTGGTGGCAGATCTGCAGGGGGCGCCTGCTGGAGGAGGAGACCTGGGCGCTCGGCTGCGGGCTAGTGAGGAGGGGATCCGGCTTCGGCTGTGCTCCGGACTCGGTGGAGGGGCGCGCACTCGGGCGTTGGGGATCCTGGTGATGGCGTGGAGTTGGGCGGCTGGAGTTGTGAAGGAGGGGAATTATGATAGGATTAGTTATAGTTTTGATTAGGTTTTGGGGTTAATCTAACGGTTAGGAAGAGACCTTGTTTATATATATGGTTTGGATTTATTAGGTATAGAGTATTGGAGTTATAGGGTAATGGGTAGTGGGTTTTTGATCCAAATGGGTTTGGATTCAATTAGGCTAATGGGTTTAGGATTAGGAACGGGCCAAGGGCCATGGAATCCAAACGGGTATTATCGGGTATAGGGTCACCAATGGGTATTGGATCTAAAAGAGATAACAGGTAGGCACAAGAATACAAGGGAATATGGCATGAATAGGAATCAAGAGTAAGGGAAACATACCACTACAAAATAATCCAACATTAGTAGCTACATTGCCTTAATCAAAATAATAGTATTAATAATGCCAATAACATCACGCGATGCTTAATTACAAAAATAATAGAACACTAATATTAATTAATAAACATCAACAATAAAATAAAGATAACACTGATAGAAATAACAATAAATAATAAAGGAAGAATAATTTGTCTTATATTATCTGAAAATAATTTTGCATATCCAACAATAATAATCTCAAGAGAAATAAATTATCTTGATTAATTAAAATAATCGGTAAATCAAAATAAATACTTTAGGAATATGAAAATACTGTATTACTAGGTAGGGATCTTACAGTCTCAATAGCAAGTAAAGGCTGTGTCTCTACAGAAATTAAGAGACACGTCTCCACAACAATTGAGAGTCGCGTCTCAACTTTGGTGAAGTTCGCATCTCCACTTGATCAGTGTGCCAGAACGCGTCTGTGAGAGCTGTGTCCTCTCTCCCCCCAATACAAAGAGTATGTTTTTGCTACTACAATCAGTTCAACAATACACTAGCAAAGGTAATTGACAACTCCACCGGTTCAACAGTACACTGACAATCAAATTACAACGATCTTCTTGGAGGCTTCAAGCAGTTTAATAGTACACTCATGAAGACCAGAATCCAGACAAGATCAAGCTCGAGACTACCTCTTAGAAGAATGCCAGTCCGATTACAGAAAGTCCAGATTCAACTAAAGTCCAAAGTATTTCGAAATCTGTCTCAGTCAGCCGCGAAGTTTCGAAAACTTTGGAGGGGGTTCTGTAGGCTATAAAAAAATTACTAAAGACAAAGACTCAGACATGAATCTCCCAGACGCAGACCCCACGTTCCAGCCTCTAATGCGGAGGTCGCCAGACGCAGACCTCATGTTCCAATGCCAGACGCAGACCTCGCGTCCTTTGTCAGACGCAAAGGTCGCATTCCAACCTCTAACGCGGAGGTCGCCAGATGCGGACCTCGCATCCTTCGTCAGACGCGAAAGTTGCAAGACGCGGACCTCGCATCCTTTATCAGACGCGAAGGTTGTCAGACACGGAGGTCGCGTTTCAATTCAAACGATAGCCTGAGCAGCTCCGCGTTCCAACACAGACGAGAACCTGTGAGCTCCACGTCTCAACATCAGAGTAAAGTCCGCGTCCAGCGCGAGACCCGCATTTCTGCTATAACTGACAGCCACAAACTTAGTCAGTTGCACCCCATTTTCTCTCCACATAATAGGGAATAACTTCCCATTATGGAGAGATTTAAGGAGTTGGTTACACCCCCTCTTATTACGGAGAGATTTAACGGGTTGGTTACACCCCAATCCTCTAAAAATAGCTATGAATGCTAGAGAAGAGGGGGGCCGAGGGGAGGGGACCTCTTCTAAAATAGGCTCTAGAAGGGGACCTCTAAAAAAGGGACTGACGATGAGAGTCCTGGTGGAGGAATTTAAGAAGCCATAGGCAAGGGGGAGAGCTACCTCAGTAGAGTTTAGCCTCGAAGCTCTTGTAGCCTGGGAAAAGTTTAACTCTTTTTGTTAACTTGTTGAGTTCAAGTTCTTTAAATCTCTTTGAAATTCCATTACTGATAGGAACTGTGCTACTCCATCAGTAGATCCAAAGAGAGGATCCACAAGAGAAACTTGAAGTTCGGCCGGTCAACGGAGAACAAGACTCACTCTCCACCGCCACGTGAAGAACCCAGCTTTAAATAAAGAGGAGAATCAATCAAGAGATTCTCTCTCTTTTGTAATCGGATTGCATCCATTGTAATCTTCTATTCAACTAAAAGAATTTTGCAATTGTGATTTTCTGACGCGTACACTTCCCTTTTCATCTACAACATCCAACACCCCACCAGCCTCCTTTCGTTCTCCAGCGAGAGCCGCGACTCACGCACCCGCATCATCGGGCCACAACAGCCCATGGCAATCTCCCCCTCTCCAGAACCCACGCAACCACCATCCAAGCCCCCGCAATCCGCACTTTTGGCAGCGCCCCCGACTCTGCCGGCGAACACCGCGGCACCAGAGCACTTCCATCCCCCCGGGCCGTCGTATCTCCTTCCTTGGAGCCCGAGCTCATGCCAGGTATCCTCCACGTCCTCTGCTTGTCACCCACGAAGCCTCCCATTCTTGTTGCCGCCTTGTTGCTCAGATCTTGGTGAGCTTTCTCTGCCTCTCAATTTTAGTATATAGCTAGTATATCTAAGCTTATGTTGTATTGATAATTATTATGCTTGTGTAATGTAAAGTGTGTGTATATATTAATATATTATGCATGTTATTTATGTATGTGTATGTTGTGTGTGAGATGATATCTTCCGCCTCTCCGTGGATCGCCGTCGGCGAGTGCGAACGAACTCACGCCCTTCACGGTGATATTCTCTATCCAATAACGTCCTCCGCGGCCCCCGCCGCCTCCGTCGGAGCACCGTAAGCCGCCCCTTTGGCTGTGAGTCTATTCCCCTTTATCTTTCTTTGTTTAATTGCATGGGGTGTGTGTGTTTAATTATGCATGTAATTATGTATAAGATAGTGCATTCTTGATCATTCTTGGAACCTTCTCTCATTCACTTATCATTATGATAGACTCACCAAGAATTAAAGGAGGATTCACATTGATTTCGTTCCCAGGAAATATTGGTTTGTGAAGTAAAAGTATTCTGTTTTCTTTTAATCTAGTTTCATGGTTTCTATTAAACCTAGTTGCTTAACTCACTGAGACTCAGTGAAGCATACTTTTGTTCATAATTTTAATTGGATTTTTAGAAACTGTGTACCACTGAAAAGCTTCAATTTATGAATGCACTATATGCTGTTGGGGAAAAGCCATTTTTCATAACACATTCTTCTGCCAATATACTCATGTAGTTTGCCTAAGTCCACGATACAAGCCACTTTGATTTTGCATGAAAACAATATAGCTCTGTTTGTGGATAGAAGATATAATGGGATTCACATGTTAATAAAGGTAATGTTTTACAAAATAAATTTTCATAATCAACTTTGCTACTTAAAATCCTAGATAAAGGCCTCTTCAGCCACTGGCTTCTCTATTTTTTTAATCATTGTCCATCACCAAGTGAGCTTTGCTCATATGTTCCCTTCTGGGAAGTTGTGGGTTCAAATCACCGTGTTTTCCGTGGGTAAGGGGATTTTCATATTAAAAAAAATACAGGGTCTGCAGTATTGTATTCTTATTATGCTATCACTCAAATTCACCATGTACAAAGGTTTTCTGGCAGTTTGCGGAGTTCACGAGACTCACTCTAATCTGTGTGAGCGTATTAGATGTGTGTATTAATTTCCCTTCCTCTCTATGCGTTGGCGGCGTGTTACAGCGTTTCGGACTTGGTCAGACGATCCGAACTCGGTTACAGAAGATTCAGATTTGTACCCATTTTGGAACCAATACCATGGCGATTCGATGACCGATCTATGGGATGATCAGTAGATCAGTACCGATTCATACAGTGAAAACCAGACAACGATTCGGTTCCGAAACTGCGTGATTTCAGTGAGTGTTTGTTCTCACGTCTTTCTTTATTTACAGTTTCTAGCAGTGTTCATATCCTTATTCGTATCATTTCATGTTATTATATGACATATTTTATGTTGGCCCAAAGGCCTTTCACTCTAGTTTTGATGATGATTAACTCATGTAGTTATGTGTACTAATTATCTTGTGATTTTAGTTTCAGATTATTAATCAAGATATTAGTTGGTGTTTAGCTTCAACAAGATGAATTGGAAGCTTGCACATGTTGATTCAAGAGCCCGCGCATCAAAGATCATACATTGCACTTGCTCGGTGAATCAAGAGTTTTTGGATCGAGCCGACTTGGAGATTGCGCTCTAGCTTGGAGATTGCGCTCTACAAGAAGACTTAGGTATCCATAGTTTTAGTTTGGGTTTAGATCCTAATTGTAAAGATTAGAATAGTATGATAAGCTCAAGTTCACAACACACACCTTTCATGTTTTGATTTTCGGTTTTAGGTTTAACCGATCTTGGTTTTCATGAATAGATTTTTTATCAAAACAAGTTTACATGGTTTATGTATATTAGATTTGCTCTTGTTGACTGAGTTTTCCTGCACACAAAATTTGAATATTAGATCTGAGAATTAAAGGTGTGCGAGGTTCTCAATACTAATCCGCGGTTGCAAGGCTATGCGGGTCGTGATCCTCAGGGAGGGACTAGCGATAGAAGCGTTTGTAAGTTTTACTCTAAAAATTATTTATTTTTATTATTAGCAGTGGTATTTACAATGAAGTGGGGAGAAAAGAATTTGAGAGATGTGGAAGATATGGATCTAAAAAGAAAAGAAATAAAATAAGAAAAACTTATAACACGTACACACCTCTTTAACCTGCTTACCTTCGATCCGTGCGATGATTTAACTTTTCTTGGAAGACTTGCAAGTATGGCGTATAGGATGTCGATCGCCATAAGCCATCAAGGATTCTTCTTTGGCTAGGTAGTCTCAATGCAATTGGGTCTCATTGTTCACAAGGCATTAGAGAAAAAACGAATGAAGAAAACAAGAATACAGAGAAACAAAGAAACAAACAAGAGAAGAAGAACATAAAATAATAACAAAAACACACCTCAAGTGAATTTCATTAACAATGGAAGATAAGTGGGCTTATACCGCTGTCACCTCAGTACAAGCGTAGACTCCATCCTCCATGAAAGGTCCCTCCACTCTCAGTTACAAAATTTACAAAAGAAAAACGAAAATAAAATCTAACCTAGAAAGAAAACCTAAAAACCCTAGCTTTTGGCCCTTGGCTCTTCGCTGCACGCTTTCTGTGTTACATCTGCAGGGGTATTTATAGGAGTTGGAAGATGTAGAGTCCTAGTACAACTCTCCCAAAAAATCTTATCTCCAGACTTGTGGCACTTATCCATAGAAGTTCAAATCAAATCTGTCCTGCAATTTATTATCCTGTTGATCGTCGAAATTGGCTTATCTACGGACTGAATTGGAAAGTTTGATCAACATAAGAGTTGTAGGGCTTCAAGTCTTCTTTCTGGAGCATAGAATTCTATCCTTCCCTCATCTTTAATAATTGCAACTTTGGCCCTTATGTATTTGCACATTTGACATTTGGTTTTTGCACTTTTACACCTGGGCTTGGACTTGGGCTTGGATATGGGCTTTTGGGCTTCATTAAGCTTTATTTCTTATAAAAATAAGAACTCGAGGCCTGCACCCAATAAATCACAAATATTAATAAATGTGCAGAATTAAATGAATAAATATGAAAATGTGATGGTAAATGTTATGATAAAAATACATTTTTCACTACCAATCAGCTCTATATACATGCATGCTTCAATTGTTTAGACAAACTTTGTTTGATAATCTATTCCATGTGTTTTATGTTTTGGTATTTACAACAAAACATATTTTTGGACTTAATGACAAAAATCATGATATATATATTTTCTTGTATATTGAATTTCTATTCATATACAATATGCTTCAAAGTGTTTAAATATCATATTTTTGTATCATGGATGAGTTTTAGACAATGTGTATTTCTATTCAAAATACAAGGTTTTAGAAAATACGGTTTTTGATTTTTGGCAAAATTTCTATGACACAAAAATAGTCAAATATGTTTGAAATTTGTGTTGGGATTTTTAACACAAGTTGTATTTCAATATAAAATGATAAAACTATTTTTGTGGAATTTTAGAGATTTTGTGGGATTTATTATAATATATATTTTTCCCTGTTTTATTGACCTGTAAAGTGGCTGCCAGGCTGGTTCGGTCGACCGTGCGGTCGACCGGACCCTGTAGCCGGTCGACCGCACGGGTCGACCGACGTGCACAGAACGTGCACGCTGGCTGCACTTATAGCCGGTCGACCGAGCGGTCGACCGACGTAGAGCTGTTTGCTCTCAGGAATTTTTCGGTCGACCGAGGCGGTCGACCGGTAGCTGTAACGGTTCAAAATTGACCGTTGCACGGTCGACCGGCCGGTCGACCGGCAGGGCAATTCTGGCTAAATTTCTGTCAACAGCTATTTTCTGATAATTGCCTATAAATACCCCATTTGAGAGAGGTTTTCTCTAAGATTTTTTTTGTGCGAATTTTGCTGATTCTCTGGTGTTTTCAAAGCAATCAAAAGGGTTTATGAGCTTGAATTGAACAATCCATTTGGTGTTTTCATTAGGGTTTGGAAAATCAAAGAAAGGGTTTTTGGGAAAGAATTTTGATTGAACTATTCTATCTTGATTCTTGATTTTTCCAAGGATTTTCTTTGTGATTTCTGATTTTCATTCCTTTGGTTTTCTCCACACTTGAGCAAAAATCTACTATCTATATCTATAGGTTATTAGTGTGGAAGAAGAAGTTATTATTTGTGGTTGTTGTTGTGACCACCAAGTTGTAACCCAATCTTTTCTTAGCTTTGTGCTTTGGGTTGTATCCCTCTAGTTGAGAGGTGATCCTTGTATTGGTTGGTGATTGGGAGTTTGTTGTATTGGTTTGAAAATTTGCCTCAAGGAGGAGGTTGTGATTGTTGGAGTTTGCCTCAAGGAGGAGGCCTGTGTTGGTTGGCTTGGATTTGTGCCTCAGGGAGGAGGTTGTAAAGAGAGGAGTTCGGTACTCCTTGTAAAGGGTCCTAGGTGGACGAGCTAGTGGAAATCCTTCGTGTGTCGAAGGCGGGGATGTAGAGCTGGGTGCTCGAACCTCGATAACATATCTTTGTGTTTGCGCTTGATCCATTGGCTCTCTCTCTACTCTCTCTTTACTTTGTGCCTTGCATTTATTTACATTGCTCATTCATATTTGCTTGGCTTGGTTGTGTGCATCACTTGTTGATAGCACTTGAGTGTAATTTGCATTAAATTTTTAAATTCCGCATTTAGTTCATAGATTAGCATTGTCACCTATTCACCCCCCCTCTAGGTGACTTTTCAATTGGTATCAGAGCTAGTGCTCCTGATATTTAGGTTTAACCACCTAGGAGTGATCTTGGTTTGCTAATCTTCATTTGCATTTTCATTTGCACTCATACTAGTTTGCACTCATGGCTAGCCCTCCTATGTTTGACCATTTTAGATTTGACTCTTGGAAGGTTGACATGATTAGACATCTACAAGGACTAGGACATTTAGTTTATCAAGCCATCACTATAGAATCCTCCCTAATAGTAGCAAGCATAAGAAGGCCAATGCATTAGCCCTTAGGACACTTCTAGCATCTCTAAATGAACATCTTTTACCTATTTTTGATCGCTATGATTCGGCTTTTGCAGTTTGGAGCATCTTAACGTCTCCCGAGCTTCCAAGGATCATCAACAATTGAGGAGATCCAAGAGAGACATGTCCAAAGATAAATGCTTCATGGTCCAAGGAAAGACTCCCTTGAGGTACACTCGGATTCCCCTCTTGATGATAGCTCTAATTCTTATTGCCATGGTTGTTTGAGGTTCAAACTTTAAATATGGAACTTACTCAAAAGCTTGAAAAATTCTTAGAAAAACACAAACTTTTGAAAGAGAATAATCTTGTTTTGAAAAATGAATTAAAGGATTTATGTTCTAATTTTGAAGTGATTTTGCAAGAAAAAGAAGAGATCACTAGTGAACGTGACTCACTACAATCTCAACTTGAACTTGCACTTAAAGAGTTTGAAGATTTGAAAAACAAAAATGGTTTTGATGATGTTGTAGAACACAATGAGATTTTGTCTTCTAGGGATCTTGTTTTCAAGGAAAATCTACTTTGAAAAATAAAATTGATTCAATTACAAAAGAATTGGATTTGGTTTTGATTAAAAATAAATCTTTACAAAATGAGATTGATATTCATGTTTGTCATGCTAGTGTAGCTTCTACTTCTTGCACTCCTATAGCATGTTCCACTTTGTCTTCTAGCATAGAAAATGATATAAACAATTTGAAGAAAAGTGTTGATTGTTTGGGCTCCACTTTGAGCCATTGTGCCATGAATCACTCTCGTTTGGAATCCTTGGTTCGCAAGAAACAAGTTCCAACCTTGCTTGCACACCCATCTATGCATACACATGCTTCTCATGATCACCATCATCATATGTATGCTCACTGTGTACATGTACACATTGTGATCGAAAAGGCCATCTTGCTAGATTTTGTTATGATCTTTTACATGTTAAAAAATTTAGCAACTAATTTGTTTGGGTTAGAAAAGATGTTAACCCCCGTGGACCCACAAGAAAATGGGTACCAAGATCCACCTCTTTGATGTTTGATGTAGGTGGAGGCTCTCGCATCACGTGAGAGATTTGGTGCCTTGATGTGGATGCATTCTAAGCTTAAAAGAGAATTATTTGGATGCTTCACACTCAAGGAAATTGGTGGGAGGACCACCGTGTTTTGGAGAACTAGAGGTGCAACTTCATTGGTTTGGTATCATCTCTAACTCCTAATTTTTTATTTGCATACTTTCCATGTCATCTTTTATAGCATGTCATGTTTTGTTGTTCATTATGCTTGTGCTTGTTCATTAGATAATGTTATACATGTTTAGTTCCTTGAGCACCCATGTTTCATATGGATCTATATTTAGTGTTCTCACTTTGTTTATACTAACATGTATGCCTTAGATCTATTGCACATGCATATGCATAATGATCATTTGGATGTTTACGATTCTATGATTTTTGTTTAATAATTCATGTGTTGTTAGTATGTTTATTGTCATGATTAGTAGAACATGTGGATTTGAATTATGATCAATTTTTGTCTATCATGACATTATTATGACTTGTTTTATGATTCGTGATTTGAATATATGTTTAGAAGTTAGTTTTCATTAAAACTAGGATTCATACTTGTACATAGAATGGGTTACAAGTAAACCTTTGTAATATTGTGCTTGAATGCCTATTTGTATCCATTAGATGTGCTAGTATAGTCTAGTTTTGATGATTCGTACATTCTAACTTGTATTCCCATTTTGGAAATGTTTTATGATATTGAGTTTTAACTTCATGTATATGTCTATCTTGTCTTAACTATTGATTATACATATACATCCTTGAGCCACTTGCCTTCATGCATATACCTTTGTGGACTCCTTTTGTTGGGATATGTATGTATACTTTAGTTTGTACATGACATACATATGCCTTGAAGGTTAAATCGTTTTGATGGGTTTCATGTTTTTGGAAATTTCTTCTGGTAAAAGTAATTTAATTTATCATGTGTAAATGTTAAAGGAATTTCAATATTGAGCTTGATTGTCCATTTTCATGATAAGTGTGTTTCACATATATCCTATACACTCACCTTATTAGTTTCTCATGACCTTGTTTTCATGAGTATTAGATGGGCTTTATGGATTTTGAGTGTTGATGATCATGTGATTTACATGTCCTTCATGAAATATATTTTGATTTATTGAAGAATTTCGTATTAGTTGATTCATATAACTAATTGTGATATTCTTCATGAGGTAGAGATTTTCAACAAACTATATTCCAAATCTATTCTTGAAAACTCTTACCATCAAAGGGTGGTTGATGGGAGATCATGTTCATGTATGCTTTATAATGAAAACATTTTAAACTTGCACATGATTGGGTGGTAGTGAATATGAGATATACACTTGATCTTATTGTTGTTTCAATTGGTATCATTGAATTCTTTCAATTGGTATCAAATCTTGACATCCTTTTGTATACTCATATATGTTTTGTCTTATATATATGTATGCATACACTTCATATAGTATCAATTTACAATTGGTATCTCTGTATCAAATTTTAAATTGGTATCTATTTCTTACATACATATATAGATGATTTATTTGTGCTTCAAGATATATGCACAAATTTTGCTTATGATAAGCTGATTTTTTTTAAATGACCATCATTTCAATGATTCAATTTTCAATTGTTTCTTATACAAGCATTATCATTATCTTGCTTATGCTAAGCTTGAGCTTAACATTATTTCAATTGACTTAGTTTTCAATTGGTATCTTATTTCTAGCTTAAGCATATGTTAGTTGTATTTCATAAAGGGGGAGAAAACTCACATTTCAATTTTTCAATTGGTATTTAGTTTACCATTGGTTTTGTTTCCCACTCCCTAACTTATGAGAAAAAAAAATGATTTAAGAATGATTATTGATTTTAATTGGTATCATATGCTTATAAAGATATATATCTTCAATTGGTATCAAGATGCATTTGTTCACTCAAATTGGTATCAATGTATTTTTCAATTGGTATCATGTGTTTTATTTTCAATATGTTTTAATTTCAATTGGGATCATATTGTTTTTCAATGCCCCTTCTTACTTTCAATTGGTAATTGGTAGGCATTTCTTAAATGTTTTTATGATCACTTTCTATTGATATCATAATGCACTTCTTTGACACATTTTTTTTAATTGGTATCATTTTTGGTTTCACCCCTTGAAGTAGTTTGTTTATTCTTTGTTTCATATATTTAGGGGGAGAAGAATTCATATATTTTGTTTTTAACCCTTTGTTGATGATTGACAAAAAGGGGGAGAAGATTTATTGGAGTTGATATGCATGAGTTTCAGTTTTATGTTCATTTCATCTCCATTGGTATGGTATCAAGAGCATTATGAGTTTTTATTAGTATCCATTGGTATCAAGAGCATGTTTTGGTAATTTAGTTGTTTTGTTTTAATTGGAATCAATAGCATGTTCATATGCATATTCATTTTATGTCAAGAACCTTCTTTATATGCATCTTATTGTTTGTTTATTCCTATGCATGAGTTAAGGGGGGATCTTTGAAGCTTTACTTTAATCCATGCATATATAACTCCATGAGTTTTGTCATCATCAAAAAGGGGAGATTGTTGGCCCAAAGGCCTTTCACTCTAGTTTTGATGATGATTAACTCATGTAGTTATGTGTACTAATTATCTTGTGATTTAGTTTCAGATTATTAATCAAGATATTAGTTGGTGTTTAGCTTCAACAAGATGAATTGGAAGCTTGCACATGTGATTCAAGAGCCCGCGCATCAAAGATCATACATTGCACTTGCTCGGTGAATCAAGAGTTTTTAGATCGAGCCGACTTGGAGATTGCGCTCTAGCTGGAGATTGCGCTCTACAAGAAGACTTAGGTATCCATAGTTTTAGTTTGGGTTTAGATCCTAATTGTAAAGATTAGAATAGTATGATAAGCTCAAGTTCACAACACACACCTTTCATGTTTTGATTTCGGTTTTAGGTTTAACCGATCTTAGTTTTCATGAATAGATTTTTTATCAAAACAAGTTTACATGGTTTATGTATATTTGATTTGTTCTATATACATGCATTCTTCAATTGTTTAGACAAACTTTGTTTGATAATCTATTCCATGTGTTTTATGTTTTGGTATTTACAACAAAACATATTTTGGACTTAATGACAAAAATCATGATATATATATATGTTTCTGTATATTGAATTTCTATTCATATACAATATGCTTCAAAGTGTTTAAATATCATATTTTTGTATCATGGATGAGTTTAGACAATGTGTATTTTCTATTCAAAAATACAAGGTTTTAGAAAATACGGTTTTTGATTTTTGGCAAAATTTCTATGACACAAAAATAGTCAAATATGTTTGAAATTTGTGTTGGGATTTTTAACACAAGTTGTATTTCAATATAAAATGATAAAACTATTTTTGTGGAATTTAGAGATTTTTGTGGGATTTATTATAATATATTTTTCCCTGTTTTTATTGACCTGTAAAGTGGCTGCCAGGCTGGTTCGGTCGACCGTGCGGTCGACCGCACCCTGTAGCCGGTCGACCGCACGGGTCGACCGACGTGCACAGAACGTGCACGCTGGATGCACTTTAAGCCGGTCGACCGAGCGGTCGACCGACGTAGAGCTGTTTGCTCTCAGGAATTTTCGGTCGACCGAGCGCGGTCGACCGGTAGCTGTAACGGTTCAAAATTTGACCGTTGCACGGTCGACCCGGCCGGTCGACCGGCAGGGCAATTCTGGCTAAATTTCTGTCAACGGCTATTTTCTGATAATTGCCTATAAATACCCCATTTGAGAGAGGTTTTCTCTAAGATTTTTTGTGCGAATTTTGTTGATTCTCTGGTGTTTTCAAAGCAATCAAAAAGGGTTTATGAGCTTGAATTGAACAATCCATTTGGTGTTTTCATTAGGGTTTGGAAAATCAAAGAAAGGGTTTTTTGGGAAAGAATTTTGATTGAACTATTCTATCTTGATTTCTTGATTTTTCCCAAGGATTTTCTTTGTGATTTCTGATTTCCATCCTTTGGTTTTCTCCACACTTGAGCAAAAATCTACTATCTATTTCTATAGGTTATTAGTGTGGAAGAAGAAGTTTTTGTGGTTGTTGTTGTGACTACCAAGTTGTAACCCAATCTTTTCTTAGCTTTGTGCTTTGGGTTGTATCCCTCTAGTTGAGAGGTGATCCTTGTATTGGTTGGTGATTGGGAGTTTGTTGTATTGGTTGAAAATTTGCCTCAAGGAGGAGGTTGTGATTGTTGGAGTTTGCCTCAAGGAGGAGGTTGTGTTGGTTGGCTTGGATTTGTGCCTCAGGGAGGATTGTAAAGAGAGGAGTTGGGTACTCCTTGTAAAGGGTCCTAGGTGGACGAGCTAGTGGAAATCCTTCGTGTGTCGAAGGCGGGGATGTAGAGCGGGTGCTCGAACCTCGATAAACATATCTTTGTGTTTGCGCTTGATCCATTGGCTCTCTCTCT
>JAVJIF010004628.1:0-121904 GCA_038442645.1 Agave tequilana
AAAAAGAGCCGGCTTGCCCCGTGACAGAAAAGGGGTCGGGAAGCTTCCCAGGTGGTGACAATATGGGGGAACTGGCACGCCAGATGGTGCAGCAATTCTTTGCTTCGATGGGATCAGTATTGATATCAATCTTACGTGGAAGCAGCTCCTTCAATTTTTGCCCGGACGCTTCTCAGAAAATCTGGCCGAGAACGTCGAGTTAACCGGAGGCCCCTCACTTGCCCAGGCGTGTCTGCGGGTGGTGGAGCAACTGGGAGACGACCTGCACGAGCTGAAGTCTTTGGAAAATGCCAGACTCTTTGGTGAGGCCCAGGCACTCTAGCCCGGCTCTTAGCTGCTCAAGAACGAGAGCGACAGGAGGCAGAGGCACAAAATGGATGCAGAGATCCGCAGCCTCGAATGTTCCCAGGCTGAATGTCAGAAACTAACTGACGATTCAAGGGAATCCGAGATTGTCATGCAGAGCACGGAGCACGTCATCATCAGTGCTCGGGACACCATTGCCAAGGCTCGGGACACCATTGCCAAGGCAGAAGCTGTGCTTGCGATCAATGAGAAGAAGCTTGTTGCCATCAAAGAGGAGCTTGCGGAGCAACAGACTGCTAAGGCGCGAGCTGAAGAGAGTCTGTCTCTACATTCTTCCAGGGTGGAGTCTCTGCGAGCGCAGCTGGCTGCAAAACCCTTCCTATCTGAAGAGGAGCTGCGGGTCCAAGCCATGATGGAGGCTGAGAAGGCGCGTCAGATCAAGATGCATCATCTCAGGGAGCGAATCCGTTCCTTGGCGAGCCAGGACATTAGCCTTCTTTTCTTTTCTTTTTTGTAAAGAAAAGGACACTCTGTTTATCAGAGTGTTTGTATCCACTTTTGATATAAAAAGGACATTTTTTTGTTTCATCTTCTTTGTTTAGCTGTGGATGAATCCAACTTCTTGATCACTGGTTGTGAAGATTGAACTTAGGCGAGACCAAGTTCTTTCAATGAGCGCGGCTTCCTGATGAGACGCGGCACTGATCCACAGAGTGAAACGCGGTCAGCATTCCGTAGGAGCTTAGATAGAACTAAGTCCTTTTCCTGAGACGCGGCGTCAATCACAGGGTGAGACGCGGTCATCATTCCATAGGAACTTAGATTTCACTAAGTCCTTTTGATGAGACGCAGCGTCAATCACAGAGTGAACCTCGAATTGGTCTCGCTGAGTAAGACGCAAATAGGGCAGACGCGAGGGACGCAGCATTGTTTGCTGAAAGGACGCGATTTTGAGTCACGTGAACGCTCTTTAAAGCGCGGGTGAATGCCTTTTAATTTGATTCTTAGACGCGGCTTTCCCATCTGCGTTTAATGCAGCCGGACGCGACTTTGCTGTCTGCGTTTTTGATGCAGCCTGACTTAAAGATTTTGTGAGATCTTTGACCGTCAAGTCTTCACTGACGATTGGACGTCAAGTCTTCACCGACGTTTGGGAAACCGGGTCATCCGTTGTTTTCCAAGGCGGTTGTCCACGCGTCAATTTTTTATTTGACTTGGGCGTTTTAACGCTCTTTAATGCAAAACCGGCGCTGGCGGTTGGAAAACGGTGTCTGCGACGATTCCCAAAGCGACGCTCCACGCGTCAGTCCTCTATTGGGCTTTGACAGTCGTGCGCGACGGTTCTGTTTGATGCACCATTAATAGCAGTTATTAGGGTCTGCCTATAAATAGGGCTAACCCTCTTCCTTCAATCCAATCTTTGGACTGTTTTTTTTTGAGAGCGAGCGCTCTGAGAACCTTCATCTTCTTCAGAGTATTGTCTCCATGGATGAGGATGGCTCTGTGGATGAAGATGACCTAGGGCTTGTATGCTCCTGTTTGGTCTCTTCGGGGCAGAGTGTCTCTCTGATCATCTTGCACGTCCGCGTTTGGATGCAGAGAGCCCGACTCTTGGTAGAGGCCTCTGTGGTACGCCGTCGCAATTAGCCATGATATTTTAATCTACCACGGCCTGCACCTTGGCATCACCATTATCTGGACCCCCTCACGAAGTCTGTGTTGGTGCATTCCTTCTGGAATTTGCGCCACAGATTTAAACTTCTCTGGACGCGAGTGCAGGGGTCTTTGGCACTTGGCGCTGGCTTTGTTCACAAAGCTTGCGTTTCAAAGCCATTGTCTTGGCGTTTTTATGGCTATGCCTTGGCGCGTTTTATAGCCACTGCCTGGACGAATTCCCAAAAAGGTTTCAGACCCGAGTCTTGCAACTCTTGTTCACTCAACAAGGAGATGGCAACTTTCGGCATCTGTGCCTTTTAGGCGTCTGTGCTTTTGACTTGGGCGTGGAATGAGACCGCGTTTTGATTCGCGTTTGTCTCTGCTGACGCAGCAGTTTGGCTCACCGCGCGGGTCATTCCCGCGTCTGCTTGGCTGACTGCGTGGATCATTCCCGCGTCTGCTTGGCTGACTGCGTGGATCATTCCCGCGTCTGCAGTCTGCATTTGTGACTTAGTTTTTCTCTGTTGCAGCATGCTAAGTTGCAGATTGTTCTGATTCTTTTTGTTTCATTCCTTGCAGGTAGGCTTGCTGGTTTGCTGGGCCCCTGGAAGGATGCTTTGGCTGGCGAACTTGTTCGATGTTCACCTATAAGAGAGTATATTATGGTCCTCGTCACCTATAAGAGAGTATATTACATCTCTGACGAGGACCCAACCCTCGCCAAGTCTCTTCAGATCTGCTTCGCCATTCATGCTTGCTGGCAAGAGATGGTCAGGCTATGCATGACGGCGATGAGGGTTCCGGCGGTTGCGGTGGCGGACAAGATCCTCTTCCTCTCCCACCCCAGAAGTGACATCAAGGACAGTCTATGTCGTTGGATGGCCTGCTAGGGAAAGGGACGCTCTGAACGAAGGGTTGCAGGACTTTCTGTTGCCACCAGACCTCAAGAACACCATTGCTCTTAGCTTAGTCAGCTAGGGCGCTTTCGATGTTTACATCATGCATCGTGGTGTAACCAGCTTCTATTGTAGCCACAAAACATCGCGCACTTGGAATCAGACGCGGCTTATGAGGAGCGAGTGCAACCTCTAAGAGAGAGAGAGGGACTTCGTTGTACTCCTTAATTGTAACACTCAATCTTATTGTATAAGAGAGCGTTTTTACTGCAACACTCCATCTTATTGTATAAGAGAGCGTTTTGTATCACTTTCATCTATTTGGAAATAAATAAAAGCGACACTTTTCTTTTCGCCTCTTTCCTTGTCTTGAACTTTTTGTCTTAGACTATAGAAGCAAAGAATCTCTGACTTTGTTAAAATTATGATGGTAACTTTAATAAGTCAAACTTTGTGGAGGAAGAGATCCTATTTCAGGAACTTTCACAGTACTGTCAGAGGTGTAATATTAACTTGACAGAGATGAAATAATTTTTGGTGGACCTGCACTTTATAAGAGAAAGCGACAAGTAGAAATGGTACCCCCAGGGAGGGTGAACTTTTATCAAGTGTTCGGGATTAACTTGATTGAGCTCAACTGGGGATTTGAGGGGAACACTGTTGATGGTGTAGTATTAACCTAACAATGTTTTTAGGTAGACTTGTTATTCTGCTGAAGAGAATAACAAGTGGGACTAGACTCGTGGGGAATCTAGGAAAGTTTGTTACCGTCAGAGGTGTGATATTAACTTAACGGTTGAAAGTGGTCTTGTCAGAAGTGTAATGTTAACTTGACAAGGATGTGAGTCAGAGGTGTGATATTAACTTAACTCAGAAGTGTCACTGTCATAGGTGTAATGTTTAACTTGACAATGAGGGAATGCTAGAGGTGTAATGTTGAACTTAGCATTGGTCATCTCGGCTTGGATAAGAAAGTCCGAGGGAAAGTCATGGCTATAGGTGTGTTGTTGAACTTAGCAATGACTTGGATGCTAGAGGTGTGGTGTTAACTTAGCATCATTCATTTCAGCTTCGATATGGAAGTCTGAAGAAGAGTGACTGTCAGAGGTGTAATATTAAACCTGGCAGAAACTTGATTACTGTTTAGAGGTGTGGTGTTGAACTTTAACAGCAATTTGTCAGAGGTGTGATGTTAACTTGACAAAGATTGACTCATGATAAGAGCAATTTTGAGGACCTGTCATTCTATTGGTGAGAATTGACAAGTGAAAATTTGAAGTGCCAGAGGTGTAGTGTTAACTTGGCAAATTTGAAAATTTGGTACTCCGTGTAGAGTTGACAAGCAAAATTTGTACTCGACAAGGAATATTGAAAAGTTTCCATTACCAGAGGTATAGTGTTAACTTAGTAATGGTTGTATTTTGTAGACCTACCATTCTGTGGATGAGAATTGGTAGGGGATTTTGGAGGAAAGAGTGGAGCCAAGTTCCACTAGGATTTTTAGCAAACCCTCAGCTATCAACGGATTTGAGGTGCCTTTACCAACTACCGTTTGAGTTGGGCTAGCCATGCTATTCCCCTCAGCATGATGAGTTGTCGAAGACTGATGTTGGGCTTAAAAGCCAACATTTTCCTCTATCCTTAGCCGTCGGAGGCGTCGGATCTTTTGATCAGAGGTGTACTTTTAACTTGATCGGCGGAAGGATACCATCTAGGGATAGTACTTCTTCAGGAACCTGCCGTTAATAGGCATCATGAGTGTATCGCCATTCGAGTTTATGAGGCGATATGATCCATTTGAGTAGACTGACTCTACTACAAATGGTCCTTCCCATTTGGGTTGGAATTTTCCTTTTGTCTTGTGCGTCATTACCATGGGTCTTCTGACGGCTAAGACTAGGTCGCCTTTCTTGAAAGTTCGCACTTTAACTTTCTTGTTGAAGGCTCTGGTGATTCGAGCCTGGTAGAGCTCGATTTGCTGTTGGGCTTGCAGACGCTTGTCGTCTAAGGCCTCCAGTTCCTGGAGTCGCTGTCGATGCTTCTCCTCTGTCGTCATCTCCGCTGTCAAGGCGACGCGTAGAGATGGAATTTGGATCTCCAGGGGAAGCACGGCTTCACATCCGTATACCAAGGAAAAGCGTGGCCTTAGTCGGGGTTCGCACAGTTGTGCGGTAAGCCCATAAGCATTCACCCAACTTGTCGTCCCAGTCTCGTTGACTTTTCGAGACGAACTTTTTGAGAAGCTTGCCAATAGTCTTGTTGAAAGCTTCTGCGAGGCCATTGGCGGCAGGATAGTATGCCGTTGAGGACACACTCTGGATTCTGAACTTAGCGCAGAATCTCTGGAAAGCCTGGCTGATGAACTGGGGTCCATTGTCATAGACAATTCGCCGAGGTACGCCGAAACGGTAAATAACGTGATGTTTCACGAACTTGATCACGTTCGACGACTTGACCTCCTTCAAGGGATGGCTTCGGCCCATTTGGAGAAGTAATCGGTTATTGCCAAAATGAACCGATGTCCTTTTGACGATGGTGGGCTGATAGGACCAACCACGTCCATGCCCCACATTTCAAATGGCCAGGTAGAGGCCGTAGAGTGGAGGTACCCTGGTGCTTGATGGATGAAATCGCCGTGCACTTGGCAGACGTGACATCTCTTGGCATAAGTGACGGCATCGGCAATCATCTTGGGCCAGTAGTAACCCAATCTTTGGAGTCGATGTGCCAGTTTTGGGCCAGGTTGATGGGCTCCACACATGCCGTCGTGGGCTTCTTTCAATACCTCTTGAGCCTCTTTGGTGAGAGGCACCGGAGCAAGATCCCGTCATGCGATCGACGATACAATGTTCGCGTAATCGCATTATAATAGAATTTGGGGGCTTTCCTTCGAATGGCAGCCGCCTCTTTGGTGTCTTCAGGCAGGATGTCGTGTACAAGACGTAGTCTATATAGGGGAATCGCCAGTCTTTAAGCTCTGGACCGGTTGATGCTTCAAGTGCTTCTTCGCGGTGACGACCTCCCATTGACTCCTGATAATCCTCGAGAGCATTTCTCGGCAATACAGGTCGTGGCTGTAGACGAATATCTTCTCCATTGCTCCAGCTGGAAGAGCTAGGGAGGCAGCCAGGGATGCGAGTGCATCGAGTGCGCATTTTGCCTGCGTGGTACATGGTCGATGTAGAAGCTTGTAAATCCCTCGGCCATGCGGACAGTTGCATTGTAATAGGGTACCAAGTCTTCATGTCTGACTTCGTACTCCCCGCGAACTTGGCTGACGATGAGTTTAGAGTCACCGTATGCCTCGAGATTTTTAACGCCAATCTCATCGGCGAATTGCATCCCAATCAAAAGAGCGTTGTATTCCGCCACATTATTGGAACAAGGCTCGGTCAGTGAGACAGCTCGGGGGATCACATAATTTTGTGGGGGAGACAAGTACTACTCCTACCCCGCCACTACGTGTCCCTTGGGGTTTGTCCTTGATGCACCGTCGAAGAAAAGTTGCCACACTTGACTTTCGAACGATGTCTGAGTCAGGTAGACTTCGGCCACTTCGTCTGGAAGATCCTCGTAGAGTTTGACTACCCTCGGATCTGGGTGTTCAGCTAAGAAGTCCGCCACCGCTTGTCCCTTAATAGCCTTTTGTGGCAGAAAATGCATTTCATATTGTGATAGCAATATGGCCCATTTTGCCAGTCGGCCATTTAGCGATGAAGGTTTAGTCATAAGTAACCTCAGAGGGTTGACTTTTGATATGACGTTTATAGTTTGGCCTACCAGATAGTGTCGCATTTTCTGGATAGCGAACACCAGTGCCAAACATTCCTTCTCGATCGGGTTATACCGATGTTCGGCTCCGATCATTGTTCTACTTAGATAGTAGATTGCTTGCTCATGTCCCTGATCGTCATTCTGAGCTAGTAGAGCTCCCAAAGAATGATCCATCGCTCGGACGTACACCAGAAACGGCTTCCGGATACTGGAGCTGCAAGGACTGGTGGTTGGGTGAGGTTGCTATGCTTGATTTCCTCAAGCTTGTTGGCAAGCGTCATCCCAAATGAATGAGATACCCTTCTTCATCAGCTTAGCGAAGGGTTGGCATCTTCCGGAAAGGTTTGAGATGAACCTGCGGATGTACGCCAATCGTCCTTGTAATCCCCTGAGCTCCTTGAGGCTTTTCGGGGGTGCATCTTCTGGATAGCGCGGATCTTTTCCGGGTCCAAATGGATTCCTGTGGAAGTCACAACAAATCCTAGGAATTTGCCACTGGCTACCCCCAGGAAGGACTTTGTGGGATTCATCTTCAATTGATGAGCCCGCATGATGTCAAAGACCACCTTCAGGTCTGCTACGTGATCGCCTTTAGCGCGGCTTTTTACCGCGATGTCATCAACATAACATTCCACCAGTTTGCGTATTTGCTGATGGAAAATGGCATTCATGGCCCTTTGATATGTTGCCCCTGCATTCTTCAGTCCGAAGGGCATGACGGTGTAGCAATACACTCCTAGGGGTGTCCTGAAGGAGGTATGCTTTTCGTCATCAGGATACATTTTGATTTGATTGTATCCTGAGAATCCGTCCATGAAGGACATTCGTTTGAATCCACAAGTATTGTCAATCATGACATCTGTGATTGGCAATGGGAATTCGTCCTTGGGGCAGGCCTCGTTTAGATCACGGAAGTCGATGCAGATCCTGATCTTCCCGTTCTTCTTGGAAACGGGGACGATGTTGGCCACCCAGTCGGGATGCTGTTCTTCTCTGATGAAGCCAGAATCAATGAGTTTTCTGACTTCTGATTGAATTGCCTCCATTATTTCTGGGCGAAACCGTCGCTGCTGTTGTTTGACAGGTTTTACGTCCGGATTGATGTTGAGGCGGTGCATGGCCACTTGAGGATCAAGTCCTGGCATGTCCTCATAATTCCAGGCGAAGACGTCTATATACTCTTGTACAAGAGATATTAGATCCTTCTTCTCTGAAGGTGACAGGCCGTCACTTATGAAGATGGGCTTAGGGTTAGCCTCATCTCCTAGGTTGATCTGAACAACCTTGTCTTCTGTGGGTGGCTCACGCTGTTCAAAGCGGGTATCCCAAAGAGCATTTAAATGTTTGATCCAAGGATCTGTATCAGATTGGATCATTTCTTCATTTCCATCTTCCGGGTGGCTTGTCGAAACCATGTTCACTGAAAGTTCTTGAAGATGTTGCCGACACTGACATCTGACTCCCAAGATGATGTGTCTGAAGAGTAATCGTTGCTCGACGATTCTTGAGAATCGGAGGCTGATGGGACCGGAGTTGATACATAGCCCAACCCCCTGTGCGTCCGATGATAATAATCGGGGGCCTTCCCTTTCGGCACAAAGGAGCGAAGTAGCGTTCTTCTTCCTTTGCCGAAGTTCAACCCGGGTCTGTTGGTTAGGTCATACCCCATGCATTTCATCATTTTGAGCGTTTTTGGTTCATAATGACTGAGCTGAGGGGATTCCTCCTCACTTTCTGATTCTTCGCGGGGCGTTGGTTCAGTCGTCATTCACCCAAACAGGATTGGTTTTTGGCCTTTTCGTCTTGTCGGAACCATGAATATAGATTCCTGCGCATCACCATTATCCTGGTATGTCCCGAAAGATGATTTTACTGGTACATGCAATGATGTCAAAGCATCCATTGCCGACCAGATGTCATCGTCTACGTCGGTACTAGTATCCGATGGTATTGAATCGGATGCACACGCAGAGAAGTACTCAAAGTCTAAATTCTCATTAATATACCAGCCGCCTGCATCGTCGGTGGTATTATCAACATCGAGCTTATTAGTGCTCTTTACAAGTGGTTCCAACTTCCACAAGCACTCTTCTTGCTCGGTCTCAGTGTCGGCCTCATTACCAGAGTCTGGCACCTCCAGTTGCGGGGTTTCATCCACCGGATCCTTATATAGGAGGGAGTCTGTGAAATAATTTTCGACCCCCTTAAACGGATACCTTTCGGCAACCAACGTTTGCACTTTCCCACTCGCGTCAATGTATTTCATGACTTGGTGAAGAGTGGAGGGAACGATGGAGTTGCGGTGAATCCATGGTCGTCCCAGCAGCAGATTGTAGGAAGTGTCGGCATCGATGACGTAGCACGTCACCTCCGACTTGAGGCTCCCAATCTGGCAATTGAGCTTGATTTTCCCCATCGGACGGGTGCCATTGGCATTGAACCCGTAGATGGTCGTCTGTGTAGGGCTCAGACGGTGAGTAGGGATGCCGAGGTGTTGCATGACTCGGCGAGGCATGATGCTCAATGCGGACCCTGGATCTACCTGAATACGGTTCACCTCAGATGATCCGATATAACCTGTGAAGTACAGGGGTCGATCATGCTTCCCTTTGACCTGCATATCATCTGCCGTGAAGGTGATGCAGGGGGTATTCTGGGAGGTGTGGAGGCAATCCTCTACATCTTCTTCCTTCGGCACCTGGGTCATGAAGACCTCAGCATTTGCCAGAGCTTCTTGCAGAGCTTCCCTGGTCGACTTTGATAGTTTAAGAAGTTCATACAAGGTAATGCGTGCCGGTATATTGGCCAGCTGAGCCAGGACATCAAAGCGGTAAGGTGCCGAAGACCCTTCCGCGATGCCTCTTTGAAGGGCTCGAGAGAATCGAGTCTCCTTCTGCTTCTCCACAGGTGGCTTCGTGGAGGGCCTAGTTGGCTCTGCGGCCGGTTGTGGAGGGTTTGCCGCCACTTCGCCGTACTGCTTCAAGTAGGGCTGTCCTGAACGAGTCCCCGTCATTGGTTGGTTGGGCTCTGCGGCCAAGACTATGGTTTCCTCTTCTGAATCAGTCAGTGAGGGAACATCATCCTCTGCTTCTCGGGAGGAAGCACATACCACATGGCAGGACGAAGCTTTTGCCTTACCTTTGGACTTCCTGTTGGTTACAGTAGTCCACTGCTGGTTGTCCACTAGGTCGGGGTGGACCCACATAATTTCCCCTTGAGGCGTAGGGACGGGTACCAAGCCTTTCTCCTGCTGCTGGTGAGGGTCTGTGTTGACCACTCTTAATTCTCCCCTTGGAATAGGAGTTACCCCCGCAGGCGTTGGAGGTTGTCTCCCGAACTGGAGAACCGACGTCACGTTAGCCGTGACCTTCTTCTGCTCTGGTCGGAGCTTTAGCACCTCCGCGTCAATCAAAGCCTGAAGGATGTCCTTGAAGACGTAGCAGCTTTTGGTAGGGTGTCCCAACATCCTGTGGTACATGCAGTAGTTGGGATTGTCGGTCTTGCCGACTTCCTCCGGGCGCCTAATTTCAGGGAGCTTCAGTCGATTGCTCTTGTTGAGTAGCTTGAAGAGCGAATCGACATGTTCCTCCTTGAAGGAATACTGCTTGTTGGCGCGGGGTTGGCTTGAAGAGCCACTCGCCTTGCCTGTTTGAGGTTTGGCGGGAGATTTGGTCTCTGTTGCCAAATTATCCTTCCGCTTCGTCTGGAGGGAGGTGTCTGGCGCTCGCCTAGTCGACCTTTCCGGCCTAGGCTTGCCTTCTTCTGCCCTGACGCGGGCAACAATCTCCTCAGCCTGTTCACCTTGTTGGACTAATTGTTTCCAGGTGCGGCTTTCAGCAACTCCTATTTGAGCAAGGAGTGAGGTTTGGAGGTTATGGCGGCATGTTTCCACCAGGGTGGCCTGGGTCATACCGCTTGGACACCGGAGTGCCACGTTCCGAAATCTTTCCACGAAAGATTTGACGGACTCTCCCTTTCGTTGTCTCGTAGCCAACAGGGTGGGCATTGTGACCTCGGAGTCATCTTCGAAGAAGCGTGTTAAGAACAGCTTCTCCAAGTCGCCCCAGTTCTTAATAGAACCTTCCGGGAGTTTCATGAACCACTCAAAGGCCAACCCTTTCAGGGTGCCGATGAATAGTCGCGCCAGGATGGCATCATTATCTACTACATTCCCGGTTTGGGATTTGAAGTAGTAGATGTGCTGATTAGGGGACCCCTTCCCATCGAAGGCTTGGAGGGTTGGAGCCTTGAACTTAGGAGGGTACGGGACTAGATCTCACTCAGCTGGATAGGGCCGGACCACTCCAACTTCTTGGAGGTCTTTGCGACTGGTAAGGGCATTGAGGCGTTGCTCCAGTTGACTCATTCTTTTAGTATGAGCCTTTTCTGGGTCGTGCGATGAAGATTTGGACGAATTTGAAGTAGATCGTCGCGCCTCCTCAGAAGGTTCGGAAGATGAGCTTTCTCCCTTTGCCCTTTGACCTCCTAGGAGGAGATTTCCTCCTGTCTTCCAGCAGTTGTGCAATCGCCTGCTTGAGGGAGTCAATCGACGCCTGCTGAGAAATAATCATGTCCATCTGTGCTTTCTGGACCTGCTCTATACGTCTTGCCGTCTCCTCAGGAGTGCCTGTCATGTAGGCAGAGGTCTCCTTCTCGACGGAAGAGTTCGAAGCCCCTGATTCCACTACGGCGGAGTGGGAATCATTCGCTCTAATGCCGTGGGCTAAGGCATTATAGTCAATTGGGGGAATGGCCCCCGTCTGGGTGCGAGTGTGTCGATACACCCCTTCCGGTTCAGAGTCAGACTCGGACTCGTCTGAGCTGACTGCAAGTTGTTCCCCTTGCTCCTGCTTGTCATGTTCGCAGTAAGCTCCGGGTATTCAATGTCAGAGAAGACTCTCCTTCTATGGGAGCGCCTTCTTTTAGCTGACGGGGGAATCGAGGTCAGTTGTCCAGCTAAGAACTGCTGGTGCACACTCGACCCGCAACGGCACTCCGCAAGCATAGAGATAAGTCGTTGGCAGCAGCAAGATGAAGTGACCTGGTGGGCACTTCTTTTCTTTGTCAGATAATCCCTCAAATCCATGGAAGAGGGATCAAAGAGACTAGCCTCACAACGTCGAAGACGGGAGGCATCCATGTGCTGTGCAGAATGGACGCAGACTTCAGGGACGCGGTTTCCGCGTCGTGACTGTGGAACGCGCGTCTGGCGTCTCTGTTGAGATGAGACGCGAGTATCGCGTTGCTGCCTGGTGCGTCCGGGCTGAGCCGCGTGAGAGAGAATGGGCTGCAGGGCGCCTCGTCTCTGGGTGCGTGCTTCCTGCGTTTGACGAGACGCAAAAGCTTCGCTTTGGCGTTTGGTAAGCTGGTCTTCAGAGGACTCAACTTGAGAAGTTGCGCGCTTGGGCCGCCAAACGCGGATTTCACGTACTGGACGTGACGCGGGCAAGGCGCGAGACTGTACGTCGCGTCCAGCTTTAGTTGGACAACCAATGGTTCCAACTTGCAGTTGACGCGCACGTCTCCTCTGTCGACGCTCAGCATTCCGGTTGCGTCGAGGAGGTGGAGAGAAACCAACAACATCCTGATGCTGAACATCAGGGAGTTTAACACGCGGGTCTCCTGAGAGACGCTGACGCGGGTTTTCTGTGCGCCGGAGTTGGTCGCAACAGCAACTGTGCTTGGGATCGCGCGGGCCTGGGCACAGTGGGCAACAGCAGCGGCGCCCAAGAGAGCCTCAGGTCGGGCGTGGGTCTCCTGAGAGACGCTGACGCGGGTGTTCTGTGCGACGCGGTTGGTCGCAAAGGCAATTGTGCCTGGGACCACGCGGGCCTTCTGAGAGGCGTTGGCGCGTGTACCTTGCTTGGCACAGTTGGCAGCAGCAGCGCCCGAGAGAGCCACAGATCGGGCCTCGGGCCATTCCCCGTCGAGACCCGACGGCAGACGCGGGTCTTTGGGCTCTTGGAGCCGGAAGAGAGAAACTCTTCGTACTTCGCCTGGTCGAACTCGACAATGAGCGATTCGACCATCTTCCCCTTACGGAGGACGTCATCCTGCGTCACGATTTGCTCATCAGTGACAAATATAGTCCCCAGCGGAGTCGCCATCTCTTGTTGGACGCGGAAGACCGTAAAAGCGGACTGGAGCAACTTTTCCTTGAATCAGATGAAAAATTACAACAGGCTAATCTTCCGGTTACAAGGGAGGGAGAATATTGAATCTTGAATTCCCCCTTTGTTTAATGCTGGGTTCTTCGTGTGGCGGTGGAGAGTGAATCTTGTTCTCCGTTGACCAGATGACCGTCAGTACCGTCGAGGGATCTTCTCCTTGGTAGGTAGAAGGAGTAACTCAGCCCCGTCCACCAAAACTCTAAAAGAGAAGGTAGGCAAAGAGCAACTTGTACGCAGCAAGCTGGCTTGAAGAGTCGAGCTCTCTCTCTCTATCGATGATCTCTCCTTTTTTTTCTTGCTCGAAAAATCCGCCCCTCTTCAATAGTGACGGGACTATTTATAGGGTTTTTAGGGGGTGATCGTGCCCCCTAAAAGTGCTCCACGATGAGGGCCAACTTCCCCGCTACATGGCGGTGGATGGCGCCATAATCGGGGTGGTTACAACCAAGGTGGGGGCACCTTGTTGCTGAGACGCGGGCGTTGAGCCAACGCGCCTTGATGCTGAGACGCGGGCGTTGAGTCAACGCGCCTTGATGCGGAGACGCGGGCGTTGAGCCAACGCGCCTTGATGCTGAGACGCGGGCGTTGAGCCAACGCGCCTTGATGCTGAGACGCGGGCGTTGAGCCAACGCGCCTTGATGCGGAGACGCGGGCGTTGAGCCAACGCGCCTTGATCTTGAATCTCTGCGTTTTGGTGGCTTGTCTTTGTGATTTTTAGACAGCCTACACTGATGGCAGCAGAATCCTCCGATTCCATCTGACCATCCGAAGTGGCGGATACAACCCCCTCGTTGATGAACATCTCTTCCGCCAGAAGATCGTCCAATGAGCATGGAGTTTCCTCGATGTCATTTCTGGGGTAAGAGAGGAGGTTTTAAGACCTCACAGGGGATGCTAACCACCAATATATCCACCGCTACCCCGCCGCCATACTCACTCTGACCATGCCATGCCAGCAAGCATGACTGGTGCATTGAATCCAATGAGATCTTGGCGAGGGTTAAGTCCCCGTCAGGGACCATGATTTCTTCCCTTGTGGACGACGGGGACCATGATTTCTTCTCTTGTGGACGAACATCGAACAAGTTCGCCGGCCGATATATTCTCCCACGGGCCCAGCGAACATGAAAAAGGATGATCAAGCTTACCTGCAAGAAGCAACGAAATTAGAAGATCTGAAGCTTAGTATACTTCAACAGAAAAACTAAGTGACAGATGCAGCTATTGCCGAAGGATTTCAGACGCGGGAACGACCCGCGCAGCGAACATCTGCGGCGGCAGAAACAGATGCGGTCAAAATTCTGATATACATGGAATTCAGACGCAGTCTCATTTGACATCCGCGCTTAAAGGACGAGACGTGAAGAGAATCAGACGCGAGAATTGCCATCTCCCTGTGGATGAACAGGGGTTGCAAGACTCAGGCCTCAGACCTCCAGTCTGAATTGAGATTCTCCTAAGTTGACAGCCTCAAGACGCGAGCTCCATATGCAGAGCCTGCGGCCAGGTATCTAAATCTGCTATACTGGCGTCCAGAGAAGTTTAAGTCGATGGCGCAAATTCCAGAAAAGGAATGCACCAACTAAGACTTCATCCGGATGATGAATCTCTTTAAGAGATATCAGAATTCAAACTTAGCTGGGTTAAAAATGTCATGGCAAGTCGGGACGGCGTACCCGCAGAGGCCTCCACTAAGAATTGAACTCTCTGCATCGAAGCGCGGATATAATAGGTGCTTAAGGAGACGGCTTCTGTTATTGAAATCACTTGATAGTAGTAATCTTCTAAAGAGACCAAACAGAAGCATGAAAGCTCTGGGTCATCTTCATCCATGGAGGCAAGCCCCTGGTAAAGTCCTTGAAGGGAGAAGAAGGAGCCCCTCAGCGCACTCACTGTCAAAAGAAAACAGTCCAAGTATGGGACTGCTAAAGGGAGAGGGTGAGCCCTATTTATAGGCAGCCCATAATAACCATAATTAATGGTTCATTAATCAGAACCGTCGGCCTTAATGACCGCACGACTGGCAAAGCCTAATGGAAGGCTGACGCGTGGAGCATCGCTTCGGGAAACATCGAAGACGCTGGTCTCCAACCGCCAGCGCCGGTTTGGCATTAAAAGGCATTAACGCCTAAGCCCAATGAAGAACCGACGCGTGGACAACCGCTTCGGGAAACAACAGATGATGCGGGTTCCCAATCGTCAACGAAGACTTGATGTTTGAAAATCTTGCGGGATCTTTATGACAGGCTGCACTTAACACCTGGGAAGTTGCACCAAACGCAGAGGTGAAAGCCGCGTCCAGAGGCATGCGCCTCCTTTTTCAAAAAGTGGCGTTCTCCTTCATTCCAAGTTAGAAGACCCTTCGCGTCTCTTGGATGGCTCAAAGTTGCTCCGCGTCTCTCGGACAACTCAAGGTTGCGTCCATCAACAAAAGGGACTCATTCTGGGGGTCTCAGTGGGAAAGCACATAGAGTGCGTCCCAAAGCTTATATCTTCAGCAGAGAAGGCTTGTCACTTTCACAAGTGTCTTGGAGCTGCATCTGTATGGATAAAGAGAGGTCTTGCACCGAGTCTCAGCGTCACGTCCCAGACCGCGTCAATTGTAAGGGGCATGAGACCACACTCTTGATGCATCCTGATTCCTGCGCCTGGATAAAGTTAAAGACTGCGGCCAGTGAGTCACGCTCGAAGCTGCGTCCTTCGTGTCCACTTGAACCGCGTCTTCACTAGCAGGTCAGAATTGCGTGCCTCAGAGCCGCGTCTCTTTTTATGAATCGACGCCGCGTTTCGTCAAAAGAACTTAGTTTTATCTAAGTTCAGCGTTCACAGCCAGCCAGAAGAGCACAGCCGAAATCTGTGATTGAGAGGTTGAATTCATCTACAGCAGAGCAATGAAGATGGAACAGAAAATTTCAAAGACTTTTATTATTCAAAAAATGGTAAAAGCAAGTACAAACACTCTTGGTGAATAGAGTGTCCTTTTTCTTTACAAGAAAAAAAAAAGAAGAAGGCTAAAAGTCCTGGTTCGCCAAAGAACGGATTTGTTCTCTAAGGCGATGTATCTCATGCTGACGCGCCTTCTCAGCTTCCATGAGAGCTTGGACCCGCAACTCCTCTTCAGATAAGAATTTCTTCGTAGCCAGCCGCGCTCGTAGAGATTCCAATCTGGAGGAATGAGTGGAGAGATTTTCGTCAGCTTGCGTCCTGGCAGCCTCCAGCTCTTCCAGCTTCTTCTTAGCAGTGGCAAACTTCTGCTCATTGATTGGAATCAAGGCTTCTGCCTTGGCTATGAAAGCCCGAGCACTGATAATCACCTGCTATGCGCTCTGCATGACGAGCTCAGATTCCTTTGAATCGCCAATCAGCTTCTGACGGTCAGCCTGGAAATATTCGAAATGGCGGGTCTCTTCAGCTATTTGGTCCTCCATCTCCCTTCGCTCTTGCTCTTGAGCAGCAAGAAGCCTGGTCAGAGTTTCCTGGGCCTCGTGAAATGAGCCAGCATTCTCTAGGGATCTAAGCTCTTTCAAGTCATATCCCAACTACTCCACCAGCAACTGACACGCCTTGGCTGGTGAAGGGGTCTGGCTAAATTGATGTTCTCAACCAGATTTCCGAGAAACATCTGGGCAAATTCGAAGGAGCTATTCCCAGACAGAATGAGGTCAATACATGATCGCATAGAGGCAAAGAACTGCTGCACCACTTGGCGCGCCAACTCCCCCATGGTATCACCGCATGGGAAGAATTCCGCTGAAGTGCTCCCCGATCCCCTTTCCATCACGGGGCGAGGGACGTAAGCCGATTCTTTCGGTACCGGAGTCGGGTTGGCCACGGGTGCGGCAGGAGCAAGAGTAGCCGCCGGCGCTTCTGGAGGTACTACGTCCGTAGAGACCTCCGCAACCGATAAAATGATGGTAAGCTCGACCTCTTCAGGGTCCTTGGCCGAGGTCTGAGCCGCACGGCCTCTCGGGCAGGCACTGACCGCCAGGTCCTCTGCCTGAGCTTCCTCAGCCCTCCCTGCGAATCACCAAAGCGTCAGTCATGACAATAAAAGGAAAACATTCAAAATATCAACATTTCCTTACCTAGTTGAGGTTCCATAGATGGCTGGTTCTTAGGCGAATCCTGCAGGGTGGAAGTCTCCCCGACTTCTATGGCTGCCTTCTCTTGAGGCACCTCAGCAACTGGAGCCTCAACTCTTCCCAGCTGGACCAGCTCCTGCACCATCTCCTCGATATGTGAGGAAGTAGTAGCCTCGCTATCCGCGGCCAACCCTGTAGCATAAAAGGAAGATGTCAGAACCTTTTCCCTAATTAAAAAAGGGAAAACCGGGTCAACTAGACAACAAGAGTACCTTCAGCAGGAGCAGTTGCCGCTTGTGATAACGCCGTCACTGGCTCATACCCATATATTTCCTCTTCCGAGATGTGTGAGAGTTTACTCGGATCCGGAGGAGCGAGCTCATCGCCAAAGTCGACCTCGTCGCCTGAGTCATACTCTTCTTCTTCGGATGAAGAAGACGATAATGCAACATGGGAAACCTCGGCAACCGGGGCCTTGCCACCAAATACCCCAGTGGTAGGGCTGGGGTCAACTACCCGAGGACTGGGGATTAATACACTAGGGGACCCGGGCTGTTGGGCCTCATCCCTCCCATCGCGGGTTGAAGAAGATCCATGCTGAGTTGAGACCCCTGGAATCTAACATCACCTCCGCTCATTATGTCGGCTTCAAACTGCTCAGCCTCGTCAGTGGCGGTGGGTTTGTCAGCAAACTCCCCTTCTTCTAGAATCATGGGGCCCCTGCTGCGTAACCCACGGGTACGGACTAAGGGGGCGTCATCCTCATCTTCCGCTTCTTCCCTCTGTTCTTCAACACCAGAAGGTATGTCTCCAGACGGAGAAACTGCGACCGCCAAGTCTCTTCGGACCTTCTTGGGGGCGGGATCAACAGTGAAGTAGAACCTTGAGAACGCTTACGCGTCACCTGTCGACCCTTTGCTACCCGCGGCTCCTCCCTTGATACTCTTCTGGTCTCCTTCAGAGCCTTCTGATACTCGTCAACGCCTCGAGAGCGTTTTTTGGACCCCAACTTTGCTTCGTAAGATGCATTAATACTCTCAATGCATGAGTACTTCGGAGCAAAGTCAGGCGTCTGGTTGGCTTGGAAGTACCAGGTACAGAAGCTAAGGCTTGTACAGCCTTTCGGTTCCTTAAGGGGCAGACAAAAAAGCGCATCCGTCCCTTCAGCCACACTATAATACCAAGCCCGAGCACCTTCAAACAAGTTCCCACTGAAGGCGAGTCGAGCGTTGGGATTACCGACATATAGTTGGTCATAGCCGAATTGTCGGGCGAAGCGATTCGGCATGTACGGCTCAATAGCGCATGAATTCCCTTGTCGGAAAAGCACGTACCCAGGCTGGATATTGACCAACCACCAGAAAGCTCCCGAGGATAGCCTCGTGAAGTCATCTGAGCCCACGAAGTCAGCAAGTTTATCCCCGAAAGACGCACCAGCAATTTCGGGGAAGCAACGATTGAGCTGGTAGTTCGAAGCAGCTAGAATGCATTTCCGAATGAAATACATGTAGGTGTTGCACCAGCTTGAATTCTCCAACCGCTGTACGAAAGGGATAAACCCCTCACTCCAAGACACCGGCGTCATCAAAGAGGGACAGTGCATAACGTACCAAGCCATTAGGTACGTGTAGGGAAGCTCAACCCGAGGGTTGGGACGCTTTACCGTCGGCCTCCCCTCTGAGTCCACATTCACCTTACCCTGGGAGTCGACAGCCTTCTCTATTTTGCATAGATTCTGAGTTAAGGCCCGCAACCCGCTTTGAATACCGGCCGCCATGGCCGGAAGGAGGGCTACGGACCTACCATAGGCCAGGAGCACCGCCGGGTACACTACGTCGGCAACAATCACTTCATGTGGCAGTGTCGGCACCACACAGCGCTTCAACCACAACATTAAGAAGCCCGCCAATAGTGCTCGATTAGAGATAGGGATCCGGGCTTGGTGATGGAAACTTTCAAAAACCATGTCAGGTTCGAAAGTATCCTCGTTCGACTCCGTGGTGTAGGAGTCTACAGAAGCACTGATCCTATCGGCAATCTCCTCGTCGGAGCTGGGAGCCAGTCGGGTCACTGGATGGTCTTTCTGATTGACGCCATTGAACAAGTAGCTTGCCCAGGACAACTGCTTGACTCCCCTCACCCTCCAAGAGGTCATCTGACCGCAAATGTGAAAGTGACATAACACCTCCCAATAAGTCTCGTACACCCGAGGAGACCCTTTCTTCATAAGGTGAAGCTCCTCAGCGGTCGGGACGTATTCCTCATAGGGAGAGTCCCCATCACCAGCCCCGAGACTTCGAACAGCTCGTGCAGGGCAAGGCCTATCTCCCCGACCAGAGTGAAGAATGTCCCCGTCAGAGGATTGTACCGCTCCAAGATCCCAAAGAAGTTTTGAGAACTTATTGGAATACCATACTGCACAGCCTTGACCGCTTGGTACAATTCCACCTGCTCCAACAGGCCTCCAAGATCGGTAAGGACGAAGCTCACCATCTTGCCCCACCAGTATTTCTCGGTGGAATGGATCCACCCGGGCGCACGGAAGTCGACTGGAAAATCACCCCCCACCTTCATGAATGCGTTGAGAAAGGTGATGCCGAGTTTAGGAGTTTCTCCTACTGGGTGATCGGTCCTGAACAGTCCGGGAAACAGGCCGATAGCCTCCTTATCATGACTAGCATGATAGACCTTCTTGGAGCCTAAGCTGCCGAGAGTAACCTCCGGGATGGGTCGGGAAAGCTCCCATGTCATCTTTCGAGGGACGGACATGTGCTGGAGATAAGACAGTGGGTACATCCTCTCCATGTTCGGAAGAAAAAATCTTCTATCCCCTATCTGACGGAGCCATTTATAATCTCCGTTATGCAAAGAATAGCCGCCCTCGCTGATGTGGTCTCCAAAGAAGAAAGCAGGCTTCTCCATCGGAGCGTGAGCATCTGTTGTGAATGCCGCATCAGTCATAAGCTCCCGAAAGGTTGCCATGTTAGCATTGGAGAGCCTCTCCCTTCGCTCCTTCAACTTGTCAGTAGTCATAGGAGCAGTCCTTTGCAACACAAAGGTCAAATCGCGGTCTGCACCACCTATGTACCCAAAGTGGCGCCTCTTGGAGAGTGGGTCGGAAGAATGTCGCACTGCATAAGAAAATGACACTTGATCAGAAGTATAAACGAAAATGATTAAGTGTCTATAATCCAGACGCAGAAGGGATACTGAACGCAGAAAATTGTCAAAATCTGCGTTCAGACCCGAGGATCCGCGTTCAGACCCGAGGACCCGCGTCCAGACCTGAGGACCCACGTCCAGACCGGAGGACCATGAGGCCAGCAAGGAGTCTGCGCTTTAAGAATCAAAGACTTATGGAAAATCTCCAAGTACTTAGGTTCAGGCGCAGGATTCATGAAAGCCAGCGTTTTGATCTCACAAAACGCAAGAATCAAGTCTGCGTCCGGATCATTCACAATTAGAAACATTCTAAGTGATAACTCCAGAACGCAAGGCTTACTGGCGCCCTATATTCAACAAACAAGTACATCCTCAAGCGGATAAAAGCAGTAGGGTCATCAAACCCGCGCCTTGTTTGTCCATTCAAAGATCGCGTCTGAAGATCAGGCACGATTTTGAATCCACGTCGGCAGTTCTCTTTCAAAGAAGGGATTTTTAGGGTTTTAAGAACTCCATAAACCCCTCTAATGGCGAAGATCAAGCCTGATGGCGTTATACCTGAGATAGGGGCTTCCTACATGGAGGAGCCGCCCCTTCGGGCCTCAGCGGCGACCGCCTTCGACGATGAAGCAGTTCGTTTAGCCTTGGGTGCCATCGCGAAACAAGAATCTGATGCTAAAACGGAAGAGAAGAGAACAAAGAGCACTTCTCTCTCAAAACCCTAACAGATGCAAGCGAAGACGAAAGAGAAATTAATGATGACTCTCTCGACGACTGTTGCCATTTATAGGCACGATGATTCGTAAAGATCACGGCGATGGGCTCGATTGATTCGACATCGAATCGTCTTTCGACGCGTGGACGGCGCATTTAATGTAGCGCAAAGTTTGCACGCCAAAAAGAAGATGTCCCTTCGGCTCCACTGAACACGTGGCATGGCACGGATTCGCACCCAACAGCCGCGCCTCGTCAATGGACGCGTCCCTTCAACACGGCCATGGTTGCGTCCAGAAAGTCGCGTCTTTACTCAAAAAAAGATGCATCTCTCCAAAAGTTTGCGTTCTTCCAATCCGGCCTAACATCGCGTCTGCCTTGCGGAATATCAGTCGCGTCTTTAAAGCAGTACTATCCCTGCGTCTCAAATAAAGCTGGTGTTCAGTCCTTACTTCTGCAAATCAGTTCAACAGTACACTGGCACAAGCAGATGACCGTCCACTCCTGGCTTTAAAGTGCACCCACGACAGACTTAAAGCAATCGGGGAGGTCTAGACTGTGCATCTAGACACTCAACACGATCAACTTCGGTGGCTTCAAAGAGTTCTACAGTACACTCACGAAGACCATATTCCAGATAATATCAAACCCGAAGCATTGACAGTCCAGTCACAAGGGTGAGCTCAGCTAGAGTCCAAAGTATTTCAAAATCCGTTCCACTTAACTGCGGAATGTCGAAAACTTTGGAGGGGATTCTGTAGGCTGTCTAAAAGCAGAATTCCAAGACGCAAGGTTAATCTTACCGGCGTCTCAGCCGCTCCAAGGCGCGAGGGTCCAAACCCGCGTCTCAACACCAAGGCGCGAGGGTCCAAACCCGCGTCTCAGCACCAAGGCGCGAGGGTCCAAACCCACGTCTCAGCATCAAGGCGCGAGGGCCGAAACCCGCGTCTCAACAGTTCCAAGAAGCGTGGGTTGACACTCGCGTCTCAGTTGTAACCGTCCCGGTTTTAGGGCCAATCACGGCCCACATAATGGGGAAGGTTAGCCCCCATTATGGAGTGTTTTTAGGAGGCACGTACGCCCCTAAAAACCCCTATAAATAGCCCAGTCGTTATTGAAGAAGGGGTCAGATTTGGAGGATTTTTCAGTCGGAGGATTTTTGGGAGAAAAGAACTCTGAGAGAAAAGAGAGAAACCCTTCAAAGAACTTGTTGTATTCAAGTTGCTCTTTGCCTACCTTCTCTTTAAGAGTTTTGGTAGACAGAGCTGTGTTACTCCGTCAACCACCCGAAGAGAAAAGCCCCGGAAGATCTCGACGTTCACCCGGTCAACGGAGAACGAGATTCACTCTCCATCGCCACACGAAGAACCCAGCCTTAAACAAAGGGAGGATTCAAGACTCAACATCCTCCCTCCCTTGTAATCGGAAGACCGATCTGTTGTAATTTTCTATCCAATCAAAAGAATTTTACAATTTGATCCCCTCTTTTCCGATGCATACAGTTTCCCTTTGGCTTGCATGTCATTTGGGGTGAAGGTGATGCAGAAAAACTGCTTCGAGGTGTGATGGCAATGCTTGTCATCTTCCTCTGCGCATATTCAAGAATATGGGTCATGAAAACCTTTGCATGTGCTAATGCTTCTCTTAAGACATCCCTTGTAGACTTGAAAATCCTTAATAGCTCATAAAGAGTGATTCGAGTAGGGATATTGGCTAGTTGAGCCATGACATCAAAACAGAAAGGAGTGGATGGTCCCATACTGCCTTTCTGTAGAGCTTTGGCATATTGAAACTTTTCTATTTTTTCACGGATGGCCACGTGGACTGCTCAATTGCCTCCTCAGCTAGCTGGGAGAGTCTACTATCGGCTCGCCATACTATTTCAAATATTGCTTGCCTGATCGAGTTTTTGACGTGAGAGATGCGCCAGTGTCAGCAATAAATGCTGACTCCTCTTTTCCTGAACTAGTGAGAGAGGTGACATCTTCTTTGGTCTCGCTGGTAGAGATACCTACCACATTGCTGGAAGATACTTTAGCCTTGCTTTTAGACTTCCTATTTATGACAGCCGTCAATTGCTGGCTCTTAACAATGTCAAGATGAACCCACATTGTCTCTTCTGAGAAGTAGGAACAGGGATAAAACCTTTCTCCTTCTGGTTATGAGGATCAGTATTAACCACTCTTAGTTCTCCTTTTGGGATAGGAACCACTCTGGTTAGTGCTGGCGGGAGATCTCGGCCGGATTGAATAGGTGATGTAGCTGTCATGTTAGCAGTCAACATTTTTTGCTCTAGATGGAGCTTTAAGTACCTCCACATCAATCAGAGCCTGAAGAACATCTTTGAAGATTTAGCAATTCTTGGTAGGGTGTCCCAGCATCCTATGATATAAGTAGTAGTTAGGATCATCAGTCTTCCCCAACTCTTCAGGACATATGATTTTCGGTAATTTGAGTTTGTTACTCTTTTGAAATAAATTGAACAGAGAGACCACATGCTCATCCTTAAAAGAGTACAGTTTATTGGCACGTGCTTAGCCGGAAGTCATTCCCTCTCTGACTAACTGGGTCTTTGAATGTGACTTAACTTCCGTCACCAGAGTATCCCCCTCCTGGGCTGAGAAGACGACTCTGAGGCTCGTCGCGTTGGTTTGCTGGGTCTTAGTTTGCTGTCTTTTTCTTCAGCCCTGATCTGGGTGACAATTTCTTCTACCTGCTCACCTTGTAGCACCAACTGCTTTCAAGTGTGACATTTTGCCACTCTTATTTGAGCGAGGGAGGCAGTTTGCAAATTGTGGCCACATGTCTCAACCAGTGTGGACTGGGTTTTGCCTCTGGGACAACGGAGTGCCATGCTCCAAAATCTTTCAATGAAAATTTTAATGGACTCTTCTTTCTTTTGCTTGGCTGAAGGAGAGTTGGCACTGAAATTTCCATATCATCTTCAAAGGAATGAGCTAGAAACAACCTCTCGAGGTTGGCCCATGTCTTGATGGAGCTGGCAGAAAGTTTCTTGAACCATTCAAAGGCGATCCTTTAAGAGTTCCAATGAATAAACGAGCCATAATATCATCGTTCGATACAACATTCCCAGTTTGGGATTTAAAGTAGTATATGTGTTGGTTCAGCGACCCTTTATAGTCGAAGGTATGGAGGGTCGATGCCTTGAACTTAAGAGGGTAAGGTGCCGCATCCTATCTACTGGGTAGGGCTAGATAATCCCTGCATCTTGAAGACCACCTCGGTTTCCTAGGGCTTACAGATGTTGCTCCAATTTATTTATCTTGGAAGACTACCTCTGTTTTCTGAGTTATCCTCCTCTTTAGATGCAGATTTGGATGGTTCAGAGTTACAATGCTTCTCATTCTCAGTGTTTGCAGAAGATGAGCTCTCTCCCTCTTTCCGTTTTCCCATGGCTTCTTGGAAGGAGTTTTATCTTTCGGTTTCTTTTTCTCCTTAAGCGGTTGTGACAACATTTGTTTAAGGGTGTCGATATATTCTTTCTGATTGAATCATATCGAGTTGTTCTATTTAGACTCGGGCCTGCTCTTTGAATTACCTGGCCACTTCCTCAGGAGTTCCCGCCAGTGAGCATAGGCGGTTGTCTCCGAACTAGAATTTGAAGACTGGGATTCAATGATGGTGGAGTGCTCATCATTCACCTCAATTCCCCTGGACAACAAACTGTAGTCAACTGGGGCAATTGTTCCCATACGGGTCCGAGTGTATCAGTAGACCCCTTCAGGTTCAACAAGACTATCCTTCAAACCTGGAGATCGATTAGCAGCTGTCTTCTCTGAACTAACAGCTAGTTGCTTCCCTTTGAACTTGCTTGGTGTGGAACTCGACCCTACCATGTTTACAGTTACTTCTGGGTACTCGATGTCAGAAAATAATTTCATTCTCGTCTCTTGATTGAGTTTGAAGCCGCTAACAACTGACGAAAAATTGAGGCCTTGGTTACCTGAAAATCGCAATGACAATATGTAAGTACTGCTGAGATAAGCCGCTCGCAGTGACATTGAGAAGTGATTTGATGAACACTCCTTTTCCTTGTTAGGTAGTCCCTTAGGTCCGTCATGGGGACGTCTGAGGAACTAGCCACGAACCCCTGGGGATAACTGCTTTTTGGCTTTTTATGTCTTGAAGATATGCCATTCTAAACGCGGGTCTAGCTTTGCTTTGTTGAGACGCAGATCTCACGCTGCGTTGAAACGCGGATTTCCAGCATTGTTTGAGTTTGACTCAGAATGCGAGCCTCACATTAAGAATTAGAAATGTGGGTGTCGCGTTCTGAGACAGGCAGAACGCGAGTCTCGCGTTTTGAATTAGAAACACGGGCATTGCATTCTGAGACAGGCAAAACGCAGGTCTCGCACTTCAAATTAGAAACGCAGATCTCGTGTTGTTGAAGAACACGAGACTAGAATTCTAAAATAGAAACATGGTCAATGCATTGTTTGAAAGAAATGTGAGTATGAATCTCGCATTCTAAATCTGCCAAACAGATTGCCTCTGTAGAATTTTTAATCTGTTGCCGATGAGCACGATGCCTTCATTGATGATCAGCATTCTGATTAAGCCGCAAGGATTATTGAGAGCCCTCGGCAAACTGAAACTGCAGAGTTTGGAGAGGAGAAGGATGGCGGAATTAATCTTCACCACCACTTTGATCGTGTGCTGGCGCATTAACCTTGCAAGTCCCCTGAGGGATGTTGACGCGAGCTGCACGAGAGGTTTTCAGAATCTCATTAGAAGTGGCACCGCTTGCGCTATGAGTAGTGATGCAGGCCACTTTGGGAGTAATCTCTGAAAAAATTCGAGAGCAGTATCAGAAGAGACTTTGCGGTAGTGCCGCAGTGCCATGGGCTGGCGGATCCTGAGGAAAAGAATTTCTTAAACTTTTCTTAGTCAAATTCAACGACTAGGGAGTCCACTATCTTGCCACGAAGCTGGACATCGGCTTGCACCACAGTTTTCTCGTCGGTAGAGAAAGAAGTCCCCAACAGAATTGCCATCTTTTGTTTGATCAGAAAGGATAAGACGAAGTAAATTTTTTTTGAGTGGACGAAAATTACAACAGAATGATTCTGATTATAAAAGAGGAATAACTGGTTCTCTCCTTTGTTTAAGGCTGGGTTCTTCGTGTTACGATGGAGAGTGATTCTTGTTCTCCAATGACTGGTCGAATGACAAACTTCTCTTTGGAATGCTCTCAAAGATCAATCAGGAAGGAGCTTAGTTTTTAGCAAACTAAGTGTTTAGAGTCCACTGATTACTCTTTTTTCTCCTCTCTCTAGACTTTTGAACAAGCAAGAGGAAAGCAAGAAGCTTTTAGCTTGAAAATTCTCAGCTCTCAATCTTTAAAAGTTTCTCTCTTTTCTGCCAAAAAGAGTCCTCCCCTATCTCCATAGCTCCTCAAGCTATTTATAGGGAGTCATAGGGGTATTATTGTCCCTGAAAATCCCTCCATAATGGAGATTAATTCTCACATTACGTGGGGAGTTAATTGACCCAGTAATGGAGATTAGTTATAACAGAAACGCGGGTCTCATGCTGAACGCGGACCTCGCGTTTGTATAGACGCGGGCTTAAACCCGCGTCTCAGTCAGAACGCGGGATTTCTCAGACCTGCATTTGAAGAGGAGTGCAGAGTTACTCAAACCTGCGCTTGAAATAGGACGCAGAGTTACTCAGACTCATGTTTGAAGTGAGATGCAGGGTTCCTCAGATTCGCGTCTGAAATCTGCGTTTCTTCTTGGACGTGAAGTCTGCGTTTTAATTGAAACGCGACCATTGCATTAGGAGGTTCGCGTCTGATGACTTATCTTTAATAATTTTTAGACAGCCTACAGTAATTTAACAAAATTTGTGAGTAAAAGTTTTTAAGAGTGGAGACCATTCTCAAATGGTTGGATCAAGAATTTATATGCCAAGTATCATAGATTTAAACAACGTGTTAGTTTCTACCATCATATTTTGTCTAATGGATAAATAAGCAAACAAACTTAAAACTAGTTAATTTTTTATTTTGATCCCCTTTAAATAATTTAAATCAACTCTAGCAGAATGGATCTTTCATTTGATTTCTCTAATATCGAATTTGGATGGCAATGATTTAACTCCTCCTTCCTGAAGGAGCCAAGTCCACACACACACACACACTTAAACATAGGTCATGACTCGGCGTAAGTGGGATTTGAACCCCAGACCTCTTGTCCATTGCAAAGAGGTTTTATGACTATACTAAAGCAGTACTTGTAGAGAAAAACTATGTAGCTGTATGTTGTTATCAATATGAAGATATAATTCTACTAGAACTTGTTGGCCCAAGGTTACAATCACCCGGTTTTAGAGTTTTAATGATCACAAAACATATATAGTTATCTGTACTAATCAAATTTAAGTGTTTAAGATTATTTTAGGGTTCTTAGGATTTAAGATGTTTCTTTCCTAAAGGAAGGCTGTGTTGACTCAAGATGACTCAAAAACGGGAACAAGCATTCAAGTAAAATCAATGATGCAAATGAAAAAGCCCGATTGAAGATCTTGTATCCTAGACCCTTGTAAGAGTTCTAGTATGTTAAAGAGTAAGGATATGATATATGTGCTCAAGAAGTTACACACACAAAAATATACTTTTCAAAATACAAGTTCTTGATGGTATTGGTTTTGTTGCATGTTTGGTTGATATACATGTTTCATAATTTTTCAAATTTTTATATCAAGTTTAGAACATGTATTTTATCTCCTATACTATGCTACTTAACTCTCAAACTAATGAAAAATATTTTAAAAATATTTTCATATTCAAAAATCTGTTTATATCCTATTTCAATCCTGTTTCAGGCCAACTTGGTCGACCGGGCTCTTTTGGCCGTGGACGTACACGCTGTGCACGTCTGTCAGTCGACCGGGGTGGTCGACCGTTAACCCCTGCGGTCGACCGATCGGTCGACCGACTGAAGCCACTTACTCTCAGTTTGTGCCAGTCGACCGGCAGTTTAAAACTCCCTTTTTATTTTTGTCTGGCGGTCGACCGGGCGGTCGACCGGAGCCAACGACTACTTTGCCAAGTGGCCTACCGGTCGACCAGTCGGTCGACCGGCAGCTGTCCAGACTGACCCCAACGGCTCTATTTTGAATCTGTTTTATTTTTTTATGGGTTCCAACAGCTATTTTGTGTTTCCAAGTGGCTAAACTCACCCCTAAGACCTGGTAGCACTTATGAATGGCATTTATCCTTTGCTTATAAATAGGGGTCATGGGTCTTTGTATTTTTTACAAGAAAAATATCCAAGTTTCAAGTATTTTCAAGAGAAGAAGTGTTTCATTACTTTTCATTTTCAAAGTTCTTTCTATTACAAATTTTTCAGTTGGTTTTCAAGTCTTCTAAACTCTTCCTACTGAACTTCTTGATCCAAAAATCATACTCTACTGTATAAAAAGTTGTAAGAGAGTGTTTGTGGTCTTTCTAGATCACCAAGAGACTTGTATTCCTTTGAGTTATGGATCCTCTTGTGTGAGGATAGTATTGTTGGAGTTGGGTACTCCGGTCTTGTATAGACCAATTGTAATCCCTTGGGTGTACGGTTCCTGTGTGGAAGTTCTCTTTGTGAATTTAGTGAAAATCCTTCATAGTGGTGAAGGCGGGGACGTAGAGCAGTGGCTCGAACCTCGAAACATATTCTCTTGTATTTGCGATTGATTTCCTTTTGCTCTTTATTGTTTTACATTCTTGTACTTGTGCTACTAGTTGCCTTGTTTTCATTATTGCACTCAATTCATCTTCTTGTATTTTTGGTCTTTACTCATATCAACAAGGAAGCAATTAAGCACCTCAACTCATAATCTAGAGGAATCAAAGAGGAGAAGTTCTAGAGCCCTTCACGGGAAATTCGGCTTCAATTTCTTGTTTTGAGTCAGCCCTTGCATCATATATCTTAACTTGTGTTTAAAAGTGCATTTGATTAGCATAACACCTATTCACCCCCTCTAGGTGTTTTTCAATTGGTATTAGAGCCCTGGTCTCTAGGTTCTTGGCTTAACATCCTTAGAGAGATCCTTAATTGCTAATCATCATTTTCATATTTCATTCTCATACACTTTAGTAAAGATGGCCGAAGGTATTAAGACCCCACTCAAGTTTGATGGCCTTAACTTTCCCATATAGAAGGTTAAGATGACCGTGTTTTTGCAATCCTTAGGAAGTCGGGTTGCAAAGGCGGTGACTAAACCTTTTAACGCACCCCTTGGTGATGAGGACACTTGGTCTGATATTACCACGAAAGAGTTTGACGCAAATACTAGGACACACTATGCCTTACTTCAAGCTCTTAATGATGATGACATTGCTAGAGTCATACATTGCAAATCTGCATATGAGATTTGGACTCACCTTTTAGTCACTCATAAGGGAACATCACAAGTTAAGAGGGCTAAAGTTGACCTCTTACGTTCCCAATATGAAAACTTTACCATGCAAGAAAATAAATTTATTGATGATATGGTTACTAAATTTACAAAAATAACTAACGGGCTTGCTTCTTTAGGTGATGACATTACAACGATCAAAAGGTGAGGAAGATCATTCGTGCACTCCCTCCATCTTGGAAAGTCAAAGTTACAATCTTGAAGAAGCTCAATGACAAGGAGGAAATGGAGCTCATTGGTCTCATTAGGAACCTCAAGACCTATGAGATGGAGAGAAAAGCTAGAGAAGAAATGGCTCCTCTAAAGAAGAAAGTAATCGCTTTCAAAAGCTCTTCCATCTAGTCCGATAAAGATGATGAAGAAGAGGATGATGAAGATCTCTCTCTTCTTGTGAAGAATGTTCAGAGAATGTACAACAAAGCAAAATTTTAAAATAGAAGAAGATGACAAGGAAAGGAAGAAAAGAAGATCATTTGCTTCAATTGTCGGAAGCCGGGGCACATCATTACGGAGTGTCCAAAAAATAAGAGCAAACCCTCCACCTCCAAGAAGCCATACAAGAAGAAGGCTTTAAAGGCTACTTGGGATTCGGAGAGTGAATCAGAAGAAGAAGTTGACACGGCTCACATGTGTTTCATGGCTAATGAAAACACGAATAAGGTAATCCCTGAATCATCTATCGAAGATTGTGAATTATCCATAGATGAATTAGGAGAAGCTTTTGAAGAATTATCTCATAATTATGATTTTCTTAAAAGAAATATTTAAAAATGAAAAAAATGAAACTCTTAATCACAAAATTTTCTTGCTCACAAAAGAAAAGGATGAATTATTTTCAACTCTCACTTTCACTCAAAAAGATTTTGATGCTTATAAGATTTCTTGTAAAGCTACATTTCCTTTGATAGATAAAGATGATATTTTCATGCTAAAGAATAAAATTAACTCTTTGGGAGAAGTTTTAAAGAAATGTCAATTTGATAAATCTAGATTGGAGGCTATGTTTCCTAAGAAACATATCCCAAAGAAACAAACTCATGCTACACACACCCATGCTCACAAGTCACAACATTTGCACACTCATCATGCCAAACATGTGCACAAACCAAACATTCATACTCTACACACTCATCATGCATTCATGTATGGCAAAATTTATGCATGCACTTATTGTGGCCGAAAGGGTCACTTAGCTAAATTTTATTTTGATAGAATAATTGCCTCAAATAATCATGTTTGGGTTCGTAATGCTAACATTAAAGGACCTAAGAAAATTTGGGTACCAAAATCAACAATTATGTTACATGATGTAGGTACACTCCAAATCTTAAAGACGTAGGGAGCGGTGGTATCTTGATACTGGTTGCTCAAGGCACATGACATGGGATATCAACAACTTTGCAACCCTATCAAGATACCATGAAGGTGGAACCATCACCTTCAGAGATGACTCCAAAGGAAAGATTGTTGGTATACGTAACATACGTAACATTAAACTTGGTTCATCTCCTATGATTAAAAATGTTGCTTTAGTTGATGGCCACAAGTATAATCTCTTGAGTGTTAGTCAACTTTTTGATAAAGGTTTTAATGTGATTTTTGATGACTTAGCTTGTAATATTTTTGATAGACAAACTAATGCATGTATACTTTCCGAATTTCGTGAAAATAATGTATACATGATTGATATGTCTAATATGCAATGTAATGCCACTTGTTTGAATGCCTTCAATGATGACTCTTCGTTGTGACATAGGAGACTAGGCCATATTTCTCTTGACCATCTATCTAGAATAAACAATAAGGAAACGGTGAAAGGTATTCCTTACTTGAAATTTGAAAAGGACCGCATTTATAGTGTGTGCCAACTTGGGAAACAAATCAAGTTCTCTTTCAAATCCATCAAGGATATCATGACATCACGACCCTTGGAGTTAATTCATATGGACTTGTTTGGTCCTACTAAAATCAAAATCCTAAGTGGGAATCGTTTTACTTTTGTATTAGTTGATGATTTTTCTCGTTTTACTTGGGTTTTCTTTTTAGAACACAAAAATCAAGCCTTTTCACATTTTCAAACATTTAGAAAAAGAGTTGAAAAGGAAAAAGATTCTTCAATTTTACGAATAAGGAGTGATAGAGGTGGTAAATTCAATAGCCAATCCTTTATCACTTACTGTAAAGAAAATAGAATTAAACATGAATTATCTTGTCCTAGAACTCCATAACAAAATAGAGTAGTTGAGAGAAAAAATCGAGTACTTCAAGAAATGGCTAGGACTATGATAAATGAATACAGTCTCCCTCAATACCTATGGGTCGAGGCTGTAAACACATCTTGTTACATATCAAAGAGGGTTTTCTTTTGTAAAAATACTTCTAAAACTTCTTTTGAAATCTACTATTCAAGAAAACCAAATGTTTCTTATTTCAAAGCTTTTGGTTGTAAATGTTTTGTTTTAAATACTAAAGATAATTTAGGTAAGTTTGATGCAAAATCTTATGAAGCTATTTTTGTTGGTGACTCTAACACCAGTAAAGCCTATGGAGTCTTCAATAAATCTACAATGACTGTTGAAGAATCTATACATGTAAAGTTTGAGGAATCTAATGCTTTTGTTGAGAATATTGTAGAAATAGATTCCTTAAGTGAAGACATGGAGAGGATAACCTTGATGGATTCACCTATAATAGAAGACGAGCTAAAGATTAATGTGCAAACTGAAGTTCAAGAAGTTGAAGTTGAGCCACCACAACCACTTTCAAAGGATTGGAGATTCACTCCACATCATCCCAAGGATCTAATTATAGGTGATGTATCAAAAGGGGTAACTACTCATTTTAAACTCCATGATCTTTATGGCCATTATGCTTTTATTTCTCATTTTGAACCAAAGAACATCCTCGAAACCGAAGGCGACTCATATTGGTTGATTGCCATGCAAGAGGAGCTCAATCAATTTGAGCGCAACCAAGTTTGGCATCTTATCCCTAGACCACATGATAGACCAACAATTAGTACTAAATGATTTTTAGGAACAAGTTGGATGAGTCGGGCAATGTTGTTAGGAATAAAGTTAGATTAGTGGCCCAAAGTTACACCTAAATCGAAGGTATCAATTTTGAGAAAACCTTTGCACCTGTAGCACGGCTTGAAGCCATACAGATAACACTTGCTTTTGCTTCCTATAAAGATTTCAAACTTTTTCAAATGGATGTCAAAAGTGCATTTTTAAATGGGTTTATTGAAGAGGAGGTGTATGTTGAACAACTCCCCGGGTTTGTTGATCCTACACATACAGATTTTGTTTTCAAACTAGACAAAGCTTTATATGATTTAAAACAAGCTCCTAGAGCTTGGTATTCAAAGACTTTCATCATTTCTTATTTCTAATGATTTTGCTAAAGGGTACAATAGATACCACTTTATTTACTAAACATGTTAAAAATGATATTCTTATTGTTCAAATATATGTTGATGATATTATATTTAAATCTACTAATGAAAAACTTTGCAAAGATTTTCAATCATGCATGAAGGAGAATTTGAGATGCCTATGATGGGCGAACTTAACTACTTCCTTGGACTCCAAATCAAGCAAAGGAGTGATGAAATTTTTATAAATCAAGCCAAGTACACAAAGGAACTCATCAAAAAATTTAGGCTTGAAGGAGCTAAGACAAGCCAAACTCCCATGGCTACAACAACAAAACTTGATAAGGATGAACAAGGTATAAATGTAGACATTAAACTCTATCGTAGCATGATTGGTAGTTTATTATATTTAACGGCTAGTAGGCCGAATATTATGTTTAGTGTTTGTTTATATGCTAGATTTCAATCGTGTCCTAAAGAGTCCCATTTGATTACGGTAAAACGCATTATTAGATATCTTAAGGGTACCATTGGAATGGGTTTGTGGTATCTAAAGACTGGACAATTTTTCATGACGAGTTTTTTGGATGCCGACTATGCGGGTTGTAGAGTGGATAGGAAGCGTACTAGTGGAACCTGTCAGTTTTTAAGAAATTGCCTTATTTCATGGTCTTCCAAGAAGCAAAATTCTGTAGCCCTCTCAACTGCCGAGGCGGAATATGTTGCGGCCGGGGCTTGTTGAACACAAGTTCTTTGGATGAAACATACTCTCCTTGATTATGATTTGCATTATGACCATATTAAAATATTTTGTGATAATAATAGTACTATTCAATATGACTAAAAATGCAAATTAACATAGTAAGACAAAGCACATTGACATTCGATATCATTTTCTTAGAGATCATTATGAGAAAGGTGATATTGAAATTGATTATGTTTCCACCGATTTTCAACTTGCCGATATTTTTACTAAACCTCTTGATTATAATAGATTTTCATTTATTTATGGTGAATTAAATGTTTGTATTATGGATTCATGAAAATTATGCCAATACTCTTCAAACATGTTTTATTGACTTGACCTTTTTTGATGCATGACAAAAAGAGGGAGAAATACTTTTGAGTTATTGTTTCTTTTTCATGTATTTCTTTTTCATGCATACTTTTCAATTCATGTTTGTTATAACATTCTTGATAGATAGCATGATTTGAGGGGGAGCTTTTTCTAGCTCCTTCCACATTTGTTTTCTAAATAACTCATATGTTTTGCTATCATCAAAAAGGGGGGATTGTTGGCCCAAGGTTACAATCACCCGGTTTTAGAGTTTTGATGATCACAAAACATATATAGTTATTTATGCTAATAAAATTTAAGTGTTTAAGATTATTTCAGGGTTCTTAGGATTTAAGATGTTTCTTCCCTAAAGGAAGGTAGTGTTGACTCAAGATGACTCAAAAACGGGATCAAGCATTCATGCAAAATTAACGATGCAAATGGAAAAGCCCGATTGAAGACCTTATAGTCTCCTAGACCCTTGTAAGAGGTCTAGTATGTAAAGAGTAAGGATATGATATATATGCTCAAGAAGTTACACACACAAAAATACACTTTTCAAAATATAAGTTTTTGGTGGTGATTGAGAATTAAGAATTTGTAAATAATAAGAATGAGTTGTAGAGTTCTTAGTCTCAATGCTATCCGCTGTAGCAAGGGCCAAAGCGGGTCGTGATCCTCAGGGAAGGATGCGATGCAAGTTTTTCGGCCGATTCCTCTGTATGCTTTGAATAAAACAGAGAAAGGATTAGATTTGAAGTGTATAGGAATAAAGAAGTATGGTTTTACTGATCTACTACCACAACCCATCATGCAAGTCTTGGATGTTGAATTTCATCTTGAGATATATGTGATTCATCATAGGTTATTAAGAATGATTCAAGTAAGAAAAGACGATACAAGATTCTAACTAAGTTACATTATTAAAAACTAAACAATATTCCATCCTAACATCTAAGTACAGCTTAAGAAAAGATTAATCTTAAATTTAGGCTGTCCTAGTTCTTAAGTATGAAGTCATGAGAAGTCTTTTAAATGTGCAACCTAGATTAAGAAATCTAATTATCAGTTTAATCTTCAAGAACAATAATCATTAAACCTAGGGTTTCTAAAGAATGGTCATCAATCGATTCAAATCCTAACTTGCCCTAGGGTTGCTTAAGTAATCAGCAAACCACACAAAGAATTAGTTAGACATCATTTTTTTATATAATTATTTTTTATTTTTTTTAATTAGACGAAAAGAAGAAGAAAGAAAACAAGAGATCGCAGATGAAAACCGAAGCAAATAAACACAGAGAAAAGAAATAAAATTGACAAGAATTAAATATGCAACAGAAAGTAACCTTTATTCGAAAGTACGTCTCCAAATACAAGCTCCTTCTTCTCCACAAAGCCTTAAAAACGAAATTACAACGTGCAGAATTTTAAGAGAAAGCTAAAGAAAAAACCCTAATCTTCTCTGGATGCCCTCTCTGCTGCGCCTGCAGGGATATTTATAGGTGCAGAAGGCGATAGAGTCCTGGATAAACTCCTCCACGAAAACTGGTAGATGGATAAGGCAGGATTGCCGCGGAAACGCGGCTTGGGCCGCGTTTCCGCGGCCATAGTCTGATCTCTGGCCGCGCGCTTTCGCGCGTGGCCTCCTCTGGTCCGTCCATCTGGGCATATGCTTCTGGAAGCTGGATCCTGGCTCTTTATTTTGGATTTTCGAGATAACTTAGAAATCAAGTTACCCTAAATCCAAATCCCTTCAAAAATGAATCTCATCCTTGCATATGTATTTATCCTCATCCACCAAGCATTTAGGATTGGATAGAATTCTATCCTTTCCCTCTTTGTAGTATTTGCAATATTTACATCTTGTATTTGCACTTTGACTTCTTGTAATTGCACTTTTACACCTGGGCTTGGACTTGGGCTTGGATATGGGCTTTTGGGCTTCATTAAGCTTTAATTCTTTATTTAATTCAAAACTCAAGGCTTGCACACATTAAATAAAAAATATTAATAAATGTGCATTATTATATAAATAAATGTGAAAATGTGATAGTAAATATGATGACAATTATGCATTTTTCACTACCAATCACACCCCCACACTTATCTTTTTGCTCGTCCTCGAGTAAAAATCAAAGAAAAGAAAATCTAACCTAGCTAACTCACTTTCGTAGGAATCACGGTTGCACTTAGCATGTGCAACAAGCCGTTAAACCCCTAGGTTACCCTAGAGGACGAGTGTTGTCTCGTGAGGGTTTTCAGCGGATTACACCCACAAAATTCATAAAAAGAAAATATTTGAAATATATTTGAAGAGACTAAGTAGTCTATAAGTTTTAGGATTATCATTTTTATTCATTCTTAAACTTAATCTTAATAAAGTGAATTGTTATTCATTTTAGGTAAGGATCAAAATTGAATGTTTGTATAGTCTTTTTGTTACCAAAAATCATATGCATCCTTGTAACTTTACTAGGAATTCCTTAACTTGGACTCTCATGCCTCTTTATTATTTTTATAACTTCATCTAATTTTCTTTCGTATAAGTATCAAGGCTTCTTGAGGCCCTCATACCTAACTAATTGACTAATAGATGTGTTAGTTTTTTTTTTGGGGCATGTATAACTCATCTACTTTTCTTTCGTGTAAGTATCAAGGCTTCTTGAGGCCTTCATACCTAACTAATTAACTAATAGATGTGTTAATACATGTATAATATTTCTTAGTTTTCTTAGGCTTTCTAATCCACCCATGTAGCGAACTTAAAGTCGGTGGCTCCCAAACCGGTCGGCTTTAGGGCACCAGGTGAGAAAACACCCCGCGGACTCAAATTCGAATGAACTAGGCCAGCAAACTAAGGACTTTATTTATAAACAATCACCTTTAGGCATGAATACTTATGCTTCTTGAGGCACATGTATCCAGCTTAATCAGTGAAATTTTTTTTTATATATATAGGGCACAAGAGTCTTTGTCTTAGAATCCTAGATATGTGCACTAGGAATGCACATTTCATTAAGGTAAAAATCAAGACTAATTATTTATTCAATTTCTCCTCCTTATACCTAAAAATTAAACAATTTATTTATTTTGACCAAGTCTTTAGAAATCCTAATCATGATTTTCCTAATCCTTAAAACTAACTTAGGTTTCTTGCAAAAAAATAGTCAAAATACTGTCCTTTTTATAAAATATTTTTTTTTTATTTTTTTTTTTTTTTATTTTTTTTTTTTATTTTTATTTTTTTTTGCAACATATATTACATACCCTTCCCCCACACTTGTTTCATGCATTGTCCCTAATGTATGAATGAAATGCATGGATGCATGAACTGGCAGAAAGATATAGTTACCGATACAGTGGGTCAAAAAGACCCATGGCTGCATTTACTTCCGGTACTGACTCCAAAAAGATTTTAAGACGTTGACCATTTACCTTGAATGCATTGCCATTTTTGGGTCGTAGATCTCTATGGCTCCGTGTGGAAACACAGTTTTAACAATGAAAGGCCCTGTCCATCTTGACTTCAACTTGCCAGGAAAGAGATGAAGTCTAGAGTTATAGAGTAAAACTTTTTGTCCTTGGGCAAACGTTTTTCTCGTGATGAACTTGTCATGAAAAACCTTAACTCTATCCTTCGCAATCTTCGCATTGTCGTATGCTTCATTCCTTAATTCCTCTAGTTCAGAAACTTGCAATTTTCGAAGCTCACCTGCCTTATCTAGATCGAAATTTAGCTGCTTAATTGCCCATAGGGCCCGGTGCTCTAGCTCAACAGGAAGGTGGCAAGCCTTTCCAAAGACTAGTCTGTAGGGAGACATTCCTAGAATCGTCTTAAAGGCAGTCCTATATGCCCATAGGGCATCCACCAGTTTGGTGGACCAGTCCTTCCTATTCTGATTCACAGTTTTCTCCAAGATGAGCTTGACTTGCCTATTAGAAACTTCTACCTGTCCGCTAGTTTGAGGATGGTAGGGCGTAGACAATTGTGAGTTATGGCATATTTTCGCATAAGAGCTTCAAAAGTTCTATTGTAAAAATGTGTGCCATTGTCACTAATGATGGCTCGAGGGATTCCAAAGCGTGAGATGATATTATCTTTCAAGAATTTGACAACAACTTTGTTGTCATTTGTCTTGCAAGGGACAGCTTCAACCCATTTTGACACGTAGTCTACGGCCAACAAGATGTATTGGTGCCCAAACGAATTAGGGAAGGGTCCCATAAAATCGATGCCCCAGACATCGAAAAGTTCTACTTCTAGAATAGGATTTAGGGGCATCATATTTCGTTTGAAAATTCTTCCTATCATTTGACATCTTGCGTAAGTTTTGCAATACTCAAATGCGTCTCTAAACACGGTTGGCCAATAAAAGCCACTTTGCAGGATCTTTTCGGCAGTTTTGTGGGGACCAAAGTGTCCACCGCAAGTGAACACATGACAGAAAGCTAGAACACTTCTAGTTTCCTCGTCGGGGACACATCTCCTAATGATTTGGTCGCTACAATATTTGAAAAGATAAGGATCTTCCCACATGTAATACCGGACTTGAGACAAGAATCGGTATCTATCCTGTTTTGACCAATTAGGTGGTGTTTGGTTTGTGACTAAGTAATTTACTATGTTAGCAAACCATGGCTCCTTAGAGATGGCTAGAAGTTGTTCATCGGAGAAATTGTCATTGATGGGCAGTTCGTCAGAAGGTGCGTTTGGCACACGAGAGAGATGGTCTGCTACAACATTTTCGACACCTTTTTTATCTCGAATTTTAAGATCGAATTCTTGAAGGAGAAGGATCCAACGAATGAGTCGAGCCTTCGCATCTTTTTTTAGCATAAGGTATCGAAGTGCAAAATGGTCGGTGAAAATCGTGGTCTTGGTCCCTAGTAGGTATGGGCGGAATTTCTCCAAAGCGAACACTACTGCCAAGAATTCCTTCTCGGTTGTAGTATAGTTCATTTGGGCGTCATTGAGCGTCCTACTCGAATAATAGATCATGTGCTGCTTGCTATCCTTACGCTGTCCTAAGACAGCACCTATCGCAAAATCTGAGGCATCGTACATGATCTCAAAAGGCTTGGACCAGTCCGTAGGTGAGATGATAGGTGCAGAAATAAGTTCCACTTTCAACTTTTCCCATGCACTATTGCACCTATCGTCAAATATGAAGGGCACGTCTTTAGCTAGAAGGTTTGTAAGGGGTCTAGCAGTTTTGCTAAAATCCTTAATGAACCTACGATAAAACCCAGCGTATCCTAAGAAAGACCGAATGTCCTTCACACATCGTGGAATTGGAAGTTTGGCTATGATATCCACCTTAGACTTGTCCACTTTTATCCCTTCCCTAGATATCTCATGACCTAGGACAATCCCATGCTGCACCATGAAGTGGCACTTTTCCCAATTGAGGGTCAAGTTCTTTTCGGTGCATCTACTCAGTACTAGCTCCAAGTGATGGAGACAATGGTCAAATGAATTTCCATAGACGGAGAAGTCGTCCATGAAGATCTCTAAGAAGCGCTCGACCATATCAGAAAACAGGCTTAACATACAACGTTGGAATGTGGCGGGGGCATTACATAGGCCGAAAGGCATTCGACGGTAGGCAAATGTCCCAAATGGGCACGTGAACGTTGTCTTTTCTTGGTCCTCCGGGGCTATAGGGATTTGGTTATACCCTGAATAACTGTCCAAGAAACAGTAATACTCATGACCGGCTAATCTTTCCATCATTTGGTCGATAAATGGGAGGGGAAAATGATCTTTCCTAGTGGCGGCATTCAACTTGCGGTAGTCTATGCATACTCTAACATTGGTAGGCAATCGTGTTTGCACTAACTCATGCTTGTCATTCTCTACCACAGTAAAGCTAGACTTCTTAGGGACCACATGCATTGGGCTAACCCATTCGCTATCGAAAATGGGATAAATGATCCCATTATCTAACAGCTTCACTATTTCGGCGTGTACAGCCTCCTGCATGAGTGGGTTTAGCCTACGCTGTGGATCCCTCTTCGGTCTAACCCCTTCCTCTAGATGGATACGATGCTGGACTATCGTAGGGCTCAGTCCCTTGATATCTGTCATAGTCCAACCAATGGCTTCCCTATGTCTCCTAAGGGTTGCCAGTAGGTCTTTCTCTTGCCTATTAGTCAAATTAGATGCAACTATGACCGGTAACGTCTATTGTTCACCTAGGTAGGCGTACTTAAGATGTTTAGGCAAGGCTTTTAACTCCAAAGAAGGAGGTGGCTCAATGGGTGGAGGAGTTAAGCTAGAGTCTCTCATCTCTATAGAACTCAGATTTGATTCCCATTCGATCTCATCAAGGCTGAGATCACTTGCTTCTAAGTCTTCCTCTTCCTCTGACTCTAGTGTGATCTCTTTATTATGCTCACTCGTCATGTTCTCAATGAAGTTAACCTCAAAGGGTTGGTCGGTCACATCGTAGGGATGCTTACCTAGGTTGAAAACATTGACTTCCTTGGTCATATCCCCAAAAGTCAGTCTCATGGATCCGTTTCTACAATTTATGATTGCATTTACGGTTGCTAGGAACGGTCTTCCTAAGATGACGGGAGTTTGGGACCTAGGATTAGACACAGGTTGTGTCTCTAAAATAATGAAATCGACTGGGTAAATGAATTCTCCCACCCGTATGAGAACGTCATTGATCTCTCCCTTAGGAACTTTGATTGAGCGGTCAGCCAACTGAATAGTAACTTGGGTCGGGTTGAGTTCACCTAATCCAAGTTGTTAATATACGGAGAAAGGGAGCAAATTGATGCTAACTCCTAAATCGAGGAGAGCTCGATTGATTTCGGCTCGACCTATGGTGCAAGAGATTGTGGGGCAACCAGGGTCCTTATACTTAATAGGGATCTGGTTGGACAATAGCTCACTAATGTTAGTGGCTAGAAAAACCTTCTTAGGCACATTAGTCTTTCTTTTCTTGGTGCACATGTCTTTAAGGAATTTGGCATAACTAGGGACCTGTTGGATTGCATCAAGAAGTGGGATGTTGAGCCTAACTTGATTGAACACCTCTAATAATTTCTCCATATGTGCATTGTTGTTGCTTCTAAGCCTATTTGGAAATGGAGCTATAGGCTGGTGCACCTGTCCTGCTGACTTTTCAACTTCAGTTTCATTGGGGCTGGGTGGAGAGGGAGTGGAGCTAGATGGAATGGATGACTGAGATGGATCCTGTGGCATGAATACTTGATTATCAACTTGTTTCCCCGATCTGAGTGTATGAACCATGTGACACTGGTTTGGGTCTTGAGCCTCATTGGCTGGCCTAGCATTCCTAGGATTTGGCAATGGTTGACTCGGTAGGGTACCCCTCTGTCTTTCTTGCTGATTTAATTGGACCTCTATCCTGGTCAGGACTTGAGCTAGTGTGTCATGACTTTTAACAAGAGTGTTCACCTTTCTTTCCATGTTTGAAAGTCTTGTTTCCATTTGTGAATATTGGAAAGATGGTGGAGGATTTTGACTAGGAAAACTTTGCTGATAGGGCGGATTTTGGAAATTGTTGGAGAATTTGGGCCTAATTTGATCATTGTTGCTTGGGCCCCATGAAAAATTGGGATGATTTCTCCAACCAGGATTGTAGGTGGGTGAATAAGGATTGTTGGCGGCCTTGTGAAGGCCGCACTCATATGTTCGGGCAAGCTTTGATGCGCGAAAAAGACAGGACATTCCTCGAACAAATGGTTCATATCTTGACAATAAGTACAGCCCGCCGAAGATATTGGGCTGACTTGGTTCACAGAGACTGGCTCTTTAGTTTCAAGGGCCTCTAGTCTTCGCATAATAGCAGCTAACTTAGCATCGGTTGCTATGTTGGCCTCAATGGAATGGATACCTCCTTTAGAAGAAGTAGGGTTATTAGTCCTAAATTTTTCCGGAGTAGGTTCCCATTGGTTGGTATTTTCAGCTAATTCCTCATACAATTGCCATCCTTCATTTTCGTTCTTTTTCATAAATCCTCCTTGGCACATGGATTCTAACAACGTTTTAGTTTGATATTCTAATTCATCATATAGAACTTGGCAAAGTCGCCATTTCTCTATCTCATGGTGAGGGCATTGGGCAAGAAGGTCCTTAAAACGTTCGAAGTATTTCCAAAAAGGCTCATTTGCTGTTTGCTTAAACTGTAGGATATTCTTCCTAATCAGTGCAGTCTTGTGAACGGGATAAAATTTCTTTAAGAAGGCCTTAACGAAATTATCCCAAGAAGATATAGAACCGACCTCTAGACTGTAGAGCCATTTCTTTGCTAAATCCTTCAAAGCAAAGGGGACAAACCTAAGTTTGATGTCATCTTTTCCTAACTTAGGAATATTCATCATGAGACACACTTCCTCAAATTTCCTTATGAAGAAGTATGCATCCTCGGAGTCAAGTCCATGAAATTTCGGAAGGGTGTTGATGTATTGTGGCTTAAGCTCAAATGGGTCAACACCTTCATCGTTAAGCTTGATGCAAGAAGGAAGAGAAGTCCTGATAGGATAGATCCTATCTTGGAGTGATGGCGGTTGTGCCATGTGTGAGTCGGGCTTGAGCTCGGGTGGTGAACTAGTTCTAGTTAGCTGGGATGTAAGTGGGTCTTTCGACCAAATGGACATGCACAATTAGCAAACAAGTTCACCCAATCAATCAATAAAAAAGAAAAACAATCAAAAATCCTAATCTAGGGTAAGCCTTGACCTAGACGACTCCTAACTTTAGACTGTCCTTAGGAGGTCTACTGTCGACGTTAACCACAAGCTAATCGGCCAGGTAGGTGGCAAGACCGGTGGGAGGTTTTCCGTCAGAGACGTTCCTTAATTAAATAACCACCGTTCTTCGGGCTTTCGGCCCTCAATCCCCTGCCTAGACATCGATTTGACAAGAGTTAATTTCGAACAATTTTTCTCCTTCAGTCAATCTCCTATTGAGTCCGAGTTAACCTAGGGCCAACGTCTAGTCAAATTTTACTTAAGGTTAGGGTTGTGAGTGTGACGGATATGATTTGTGGGCCAAGGAAGGGTGATGAAATCCCCACCTTATCTTGTTTATGGGTTATGCCCTTAAGATATTTTTGTGTACGTGTAAAGCTGTAGAAAAGTAATCACTCAAGAAAGCAGTAAATCAACCAAGAGTGTTTCCTAATCTATATGCTATGCAAACGTACCTTGTCGCCAGCACTCTTCAACATTATTAAAAAATTAAAATAGACACGTGCCCTAAATGCAAGAGTCTAAAATTTTTTTATTATCAACAAATGGGTTAATGTTATTAATTAGCAGTTGCAGAGTGATTACAGAGAAATTTAATCACAGCAGTAAGCAATATTTGCAATTCTGAGCAACCTGCAGAAAATTTTATGAGTAGTGAACTACTCTTGCCGCGGAAATGCGGCTATTGCCGCGGAACCGCGGCAAAGGAGTAGGCTCTGATGCTCCGCCTTCGAGGGTAGAGGCACAGAGTTGCTATGTGTCCTCGCTACTGCTTTGTTTTCCTGTTTCTGTATCTGCAAACAGATAGAATAAAAAATAATTAGTTTGAGAAAATCGTGTCGTTCCTTCCCCGGCAACGGCGCCAAAATTTTGATTGAGAATTAAGAATTTGTAAATAATAAGAATGAGTTGTAGAGTTCTTAGTCTGAATGCTATCCGCTGTAGCAAGGGCCAAAGCGGGTCGTGATCCTCAGGGAAGGATGCGATGCAAGCTTTTCGGCCGATTCCTCTGTATGCTTTGAATAAAACAGAGAAAGGATTAGATTTGAAGTGTATAGGAATAAAGAAGTATGGTTTTACTGATCTACTACCACAACCCATCATACAAGTCTTGGATGTTGAATTTCATCTTGAGATATATGTGATTCATCATAGGTTATTAAGAATGATTCAAGTAAGAAAAGACGATACAAGATTCTAACTAAGTTACATTATTAAAAACTAAACAATGTTCCATCCTAACATCTAAGTACAGCTTAAGAAAAGATTAATCTTAAATTTAGGCTGTCCTAGTTCTTAAGTATGAAGTCATGAGAAGTCTTTTAAATGTGCAACCTAGATTAAGAAATCTAATTATCAGTTTAATCTTCAAGAACAATAATCATTAAACCTAGGGTTTCTAAAGAATGGTCATCAATCGATTCAAATCCTAACTTGCCCTAGGGTTACTTAAGTAATCAGCAAACCACACAAAGAATTAGTTAGACATCATTTTTTTTTTATAATTATTTTTTTTTTTTTTTTAATTAGACGAAAAGAAAAAGAAAGAAAACAAGAGATCGCAGATGAAAACCGAAGCAAATAAACACAGAGAAAAGAAATAAAAATTGACAAGAATTAAATATGCAACAGAAAGTAACCTTTATTCGAAAGTACGTCTCCAAATACAAGCTCCTTCTTCTCCACAAAGCCTTAAAAACGAAATTACAACGTGCAGAATTTTAAGAGAAAGCTAAAGAAAAAACCCTAATCTTCTCTGGATGCCCTCTCTGCTGCGCCTGCAGGGATATTTATAGGTGCAGAAGGCGATAGAGTCCTGGATAAACTCCTCCACGAAAACTGGTAGATGGATAAGGCAGGATTGCCGCGGAAACGCGGCTTGGGCCGTGTTTCCGCGGCCATAGTCTGATCTCTGGCCGCGCGCTTTCGCGCGTGGCCTCCTCTGGTCCGTCCATCTGGGCATATGCTTCGGAAGCTGGATCCTGGCTCTTTATTTTGGATTTTTGAGATAACTTAGAAATCAAGTTACCCTAAATCCAAATCCCTTCAAAAACGAATCTCATCCTTGCACATGTATTTATCCTCATCCACCAAGCATTTAGGATTAGATAGAATTCTATCCTTTCCCTCTTTGTAGTATTTGCAATATTTACATCATGTATTTGCACTTTGACTTCTTGTAATTGCACTTTTACACCTGGGCTTGGACTTGGGCTTGGATATGGGCTTTTGGGCTTCATTAAGCTTTAATTCTTTATTTAATTCAAAACTCAAGGCCTGCGCACATTAAATAAGAAAATATTAATAAATGTGCATTATTATATGAATAAATGTGAAAATGTGATAGTAAATATGATGACAATTATGCATTTTTCACTACCAATCAGGTGGTATTGGTTTTGTTGCATGTTTGCTTGATATACATGTTTCATAATTTTTCAAATTTTTATATCAAGTTTAGAACATGTATTTTATCTCCTATACTATGCTACTTAACCCTCAAATCAATGAAAAATATTTTAAAAATATTTTCATATTCAAAAATCTGTTTATATCCTATTTCAGGCCTTCACGGTCGACCGGCCGGTCGACCGTAACTGTTTCAGGCCAACTCGGTCGACTGGCCGGTCGACTGGGCCCTTTTGACCGTGGACGTGCACGTTGTGCACATCTGTCGGTCGACCGGGGCGGTCGACCGTCAACCCCTGCGGTCGACAGACTGCAAGCCACTTACTGTCAGTTTGTGCCGATCAACCGGGCCGGTCGACCGACAATTCAAAACTCCCTTTTATTTTTGCCTGGCGGTCGACCGGGCGGTCGACCGGAGCCAACGGCTACTTTGCCAAGTGGCCTGCCGGTCGACCTCGCCCGGCAACTGTCCAGACTGACACCGACGGCTCTATTTTGAATCTGTTTTGTTTTTTTATGGGTTCCAATGGCTATTTTGTGTTTCCAAGTGGCTAAACTCACCCCTAATGACCTGGTAAGACTTATGAATGATATTTATTCTTTACCTATGTATGTGCCGGAAAAGAGGGGATCAAATTGTAAAATTCTTTTGATTGGATAGAAATTACAACAGATCGGTCTTCCGATTACAAGGGAGGGAGGATGTTGAGTCTTAAATCCTCCCTTTGTTTAAGGCTGGGTTCTTCGTGTGGCGATGGAGAGTGAATCTTATTCTCCGTTGACCGGGTGAACGTCGAGACCTTCCGAGGCTTTTCTCTTCGGGTGGTTGACGAAGTAACACAGCTCTGTCTACCAAAACTCTTAAAGAGAAGGTAGGCAAAGAGCAACTTGAACACAGCAAGTTCATTGAAGGGTTTCTCTCTTTTCTCTCAGAGTTCTTTTCTCCCAAAAATCCTCCGACTGAAAAATCCTCCAAATCCGACCCCTTCTTCAATAACGACGAGGCTATTTATAGGGGTTTTTAGGGGCGTACGTGCCTCCTGAAAACACTCCATAATGGGGGCTAACCTTCCCCGTTATGTGGGCCGTGATTGGCCCTAAAACTGGGACGGTTACAACTGAGACGCGGGTGTCAACCCACGCGCCTTGGAGCTGTTGAGACGCGGGTTTCGGCCCTCGCGCCTTGATGCTGAGACGTGGGTTTGGACCCTCGCGCCTTGGTGCTGAGACGCGGGTTTGGACCCTCGCGCCTTGGAGCGGCTGAGAAGCGGGTTTGGACCCTCGCGCCTTGGTGCTGAGACGCGGGTTTGGACCCTCGCGCCTTGGAGCGGCTGAGACGCGGGTAAGATTAACCTTGCATCTTGGAATTCTGCTTTTAGACAGCCTACAGAACCCCCTCCAAAGTTTTTGACATTCCGCAGTTAAGTGGGACGGATTTCGAAATACTTTGGACTCTAGCTGAGCTCACCCTTGTGACTGGACTGTCAATGCTTCAGGTTTGATCTTATCTGGAATATGGTCTTTGTGAGTGTACTGTAGAACTCTTTGAAGCCACCGAAGTTGATCGTGTTGAGTGTCTAGATGCACAGTCTAGACCTCCCCGATTGCTTTAAGTCTGTCGTGGGTGCACTTTAAAGCCAGGAGTGGACGGTCATCTGCTTGTGCCAGTGTACTGTTGAACTGATTTGCAGAAGCAAGGACTGAACACCAGCTTTATTTGAGACGCAGGGATAGTACTGCTTTAAAGACGCGACTGATATTCCGCAAGGCAGACGCGATGTTAGGCCGGATTGGAAGGACGCAAACTTTTGGAGAGATACATCTTTTTTTGAGTAAAGATGCGACTTTCTAGACGCAACCATGGCCGTGTTGAAGGGACGCGTCCATTGAAGAGGCGCGGCTGTTGGGTGCGAATCCGTGCCATGCCACGTGTTCAGTGGAGCCGAAGGGACATCTTCTTTTTGGCGTGCGAACTTTGCGCTACATTAAATGCGCTGTCCACACGTCGAAAGACGATTCGATGTCGAATCAATCGAGCCCATCGCCGTGATCTTTGCGAATCATCGTGCCTATAAATGGCAACAGTCATCGAGAGAGTCATCATTAATTTCTCTTTCGTCTTCGCTTGCATCTGTTAGGGTTTTGAGAGAGAAGTGCTCTTTGTTCTCTTCTCTTCCGTTTTAGCATCAGATTCTTGTTTCGCGATGGCACCCAAGGCCAAACGAACTGCTTCATCGTCGAAGGCGGTCGCCGCTGAGGCCCGAAGGGGCGGCTCCTCCATGCAGGAAGCCCCTATCTCAGGTATAACGCCATCAGGCTTGATCTTCGCCATTAGAGGGGTTTATGGAGTTCTTAAAACCCTAAAAATCCCTTCTTTGAAAGAGAACTGCCGACGTGGATTCGAAATCGTGCCTGATCCTCAGACGCGGTCTTTGAATGGACAAACAAGGCGCGGGTTTGATGACCCTACTACTTTTATCCGCTTGAGGATGTACTTGTTTGTTGAATATAGGGCGCCAGTAAGCCTTGCGTTCCGGAGTTATCACTTAGAATGTTTCTAATTGTGAATGATCCAGACGCAGACTTGATTCTTGCGTTCTGTGAGATCAAAACGCTGGCTTTTATGAATCCTGCGCCTGAACCTAAGTACTTGGAGATTTTCCATAAGTCTTGGATTCTTAAAGCGCAGACTCCCTGCTGGCCTCATGGTCCTCCGGTCTGGACGCGGGTCCTCAGGTCTGGACACGGGTCCTCGGGTCTGAACGCGGATCCTCGGGTCTGAACGCGGATTTTGACAATTTTCTGCGTTCAGTATCCCTTCTGCGTCTGGATTATAAACACTTAATCATTTTCGTTTATACTTTTGATCAAGTGTCATTTTCTTATGCAGTGCGACATTCTTCCGACCCACTCTCCAAGATGCGCCACTTCGGGCACATAGGTGGTGCTGACCGCGATTTGACCTTTGTGTTGCAAAGGACTGCTCCTGTGACTACTGACAAGTTGAAGGAGCGAAGGAATAGGCTCTCCAATGCTGACATGGCAACCTTTCGGGAGCTTATGACTGATGCGGCATTCACAACGGATGTTCGCGCTCCGATGGAGAAGCCTGCTTTCTTCTTTGGAGACCACATCAGCGAGGGCGGCTATTCTTTGCATGACGGAGATTATAAATGGCTCCGTCAGATAGGGGATAGAAGATTCTTTCTTCCGAACATGGAGAGGATGTACCCACTGTCTTATCTCCAGCACATGTCCGTCCCTCGAAAGATGACATGGGAGCTTTCCCGACCCATCCCGGAGGTTACTCTCGGCAGCTTGATTAGTATCCAATATTGCATATTTTATATCATATTCCCCATGCATAATACAACTAAATATATGATTTTTAATCCTCTTCTCTACTTATTTGCAGGTACACAATTAAAGGAGATAAAGTAATTATTACCTTAATTAGCAATAATTAAGGTGATTAGTTAAAGATCCAAGATAAAGTCAAATCTCACTCCAGATCCAGAGAGATCCTCGCAACAAACGAAGAAACTAACCATGCCACGTGGATAACCACTTCCCAACTGATCTCCAACAAGAAGATCAGATCCAACGGCCATAAGATTGCCGCGGGGCGCGGCAAGGGGCGCGGCAATCTGGTGGCTGTTTGGCTCCGGATTTTGTGGTAACAGAATTCTCTCCAGAGGCTTCTCAGATCTGCTATAAATACTGGACTATCACCTGCGAGCTGGGACTGATCAGAGAGGAGAGGAGATTAGTTCATTAGTTGTAATTTTCATGTATTTTCTCTAGGTTTATTTCTTGTAGATCCCTCTTCTTCTCTATCCCTAGATTTCATTACAAAGAGAGTGATTGTGAGGGAGAGAGCTTGTAATGATCAATGGTGACAATTGAAGCTATGCAAGGATTGATCCATCCTCCATTCCTCTACTTGAGTTTGATTCTAGTTTCTTGTGCTTTCTTTACATGCTTTCTTTATTGCTTTGTTTACTTTCATGCAATCTAATTCAAGCTTTGTTTTAGTTCTTTAATGGCTTCTTGTAGCTAGATTTTCATTCCATGTACTAGTTTACCACTAGCTTAGCCACTTCACTACTCATGGGTGTTTGCTTTTGTTAATCTTGCAAGTGTATGATCTTCTCTTCTCCGATGGTTAAACCACCATCTTGCAAATGAGAAAGTAATTAGGTCAACACGTGAGAGGAATCCATAGCCAACGGAGTGACAACGTTAGGCAAGCTTTCATTATCAAGGAGTTGGTAAGTCTTGGCAAGCTAGCAAGGTAATCTAGTCTTGGATCGCCTTCTTTAAGTTTCTTGATTCTTTTCTTGTGAATACAACATCCACACCACTTCTTGATTTCTTTTCCAACGACTTTTCCACCATGAACATATCCATCCTCTTTTGGTTTCTTTTGTATTTGCTTCACTAAGTTTATAATCAAGAGAAGACTACTAGTTTTATCACTTCACTACCATACGTGTAAAGCTTCCATCGCTAGCTCTTCCCGTGGATTCGACCCGTTGAGCCAACGCTATAACGGTAGTATCGTGGGTATATTAAGCACATTTAAGCATTTCAATTGATTCATAGATAATACATATTTTGAGTGCTACTTCCTAACACGATCAATTTTTGGCGCCGTTGCCGGGGAGAGCGACGTATTTTTTTTGGTTTAAAGTGAAGTATTAAACTATTATTCTTCTCTGTTGCAGGTTACAGGAGAAGAAAACAGGAAATTCTTTACTGCAGTAACATCTAAGTGAACCTGGCTCTCTGCTCAAGAAAGCAGAGACCAGGCTTCCACTGAAGTGCCGCGGACCCGCGGCATATCCAGTGGAAACGCGGCACTCCTAAGAGAACTTTACTCCAATTTTTTGCAGGGCCTCTGGTTCTGCAAAATACTGCTGTTTCTATACTTGAAATCCTGTATTTGTCACCTTGTACCTGCTTAATTAAAAAAACAGTAAAAAGTTGGGTGATAATTGTTAAAAATTGTTTAGACACTTGCATTTTAGGCACGTGTCTCTTCAATTCTTTACTTTTACTGTTGAAGAGTGCTGGAGGCAAGGTACGTGTTTGCATTGCATAATAGACTAGGACAAACTCTTGCTTGATTTTCTTGCTTAGAGTGCATCCTTGTTATTTTCTTGTACACTTGCACAATTCAAAGTTAAGGGCATACCCGTAAATAAGATAAGGTGGGGGAGGTCATTACCCTTTCCTTAGCCCGAAAATCATTTACCCAAGCACTCACTAACCCAAGCCCTAATTTAATAAAAAAAAAGGTAGACGTTGGCCCTAGGGACATCTCGGACTCACTTAGGAGATTATCCTAAGGGGGAAAAGTGTTGGAATTTAACTCTTGCAAAATCGGTGTCTAGGAAAGGGGTTGAGGGCCGAAAGCCCGAAGGTTGCTGGTTACTTAATTAAGGAACGTCTCCGGACGGAAAACCTCCCACCAACCTTACCCTTCCCTGGCTGATTAGCTTGTGGTTAGAGTCTACACTGAACCTCCTGTGGACGATCTATTGTTAGGAGTCGTCTAGGTCTAAGTCTACCCTAACTTAGGTTAGAATTTTTCTTTCTTTTGTTTGTTTGTTTGTTTGTTTGTTTTTGTTTGTGATTGTGTGATATGGCCTTCAAAAATTCTTTCAATAATAATCCATGTTTCACACCATCTCCTTATTCGGATAATTCCAACCCGGTGTTTTACAATATACACCAACCACATACACCGGGTTGGCCTTATCCGAATCACTACGACCCATACCCCCCATCTAATAATTATAATGTCCAAAATAATTTCAACTCTTTACCGAGTAATTGGGGATTCCAGTACCCCGAGTCAAATTATCAAAATCCTTGTCCATCATATTCACCTTGTCCACAGTATTCATTTCCCGAGTCCACTTCATATACTCCTTTTTCTGAACCTCCCTTTGAAGAAAAATCTGAGTTGCAAAGGAGTATAGAAGCCAATTTACTGAGAGTTGAGCAACAACTTCAAAAACCATTTGTCTCTCCAATTCCACCATATTCTCAAGAATCTTACTCAGTTCCACCTTTTCATAATGAACAACCATTTGCTTGTGAACCGAGTAAAGATTTCTTGTGTGAGTCAACTTTTCCATCATCACACACTTTTGACTCACACTTCCAAGACAACACTTCCTCTTTCCATCAAAATAATGAAATCATCGATTATGGAAAGATGCTAGAAGACATGACCCATGCTCAAAATGCTAGAAATCGTGACATAGATTTGATGATCCAATCTCTCCATTCTCATCCTATGTCTAATGTCACTAGCCACTCTGTTAAATCCAAAGAGTCATGTAGTCTTGGAAATCCAGATTCAATTTCAGCAAGTTTTTCATTTCCTAAACTTGAACTTGTCCAAAATTCAAATCCAATTGACATTTTGGCAAGTTTTTCATCTCCTAAAAATAAACTTGTCCAAACTCCAGATCCAATTGACGTTTTGGCAAGTTTTCCTTTTTCTGAAATTGAATTGGAACATGAATTTGATTCTGAACTTTCACTTGATGATTCCAACTTACTTCCTGATTCAATCATGACTTCCATATCCTTACCGGTTTTCAATCCATTTCCAAAGTCAAAATTGAATCCATTTTCCATCCATTGTGAAATTGAATCACCAATCTTTTATGATGATCACATTGAACTTGACCAATTCTACACTTCTGAAAATTCCATTGATAAATTGGCAAGTTCTCCACATTTTATTGAACTACATGAGGAATGTAATCTTGAACCCAGACTCAGTGATTCAATTCTTTTTCCTTATTCCATAATGACTCCAGTATCTTTACCTCACATCAATCTTTTCCCGGAGTCAATTTTGGATCCAGTCCCAATTCACAATGAAGTTGAATCATCCATTTTTGAGGATCATATTGAACTTGCCCAATTCTACACTTTTGAAGATTCTATTGACATTTTGGCAAGTTCTCCATCTTGTGGAATTGAACTCAATGAGAAATGTGACCTTGATTTTCTCGATCTCTTTACTTCTGAAACTGATTGTACAATTCTATCAGAAGATTTTGACTTAAGTTTTGAAGAATTGTATGGCGATGAGCTTGAATTCCTTAATATTGGAAGTAAAGAGATATCACCCATATTAGGTCACATCCCATTGTTGGACAATGATTGTGGATTTGAGTTTTCATTTCTTGACTTGGATCCAATTTTTGAACTTACTTCGACTCCTGCACCATCACTTGACTTAATTCACTTCCCTGAGTCGGTAGTCGTTCCTGTTCTTCCAGAGTCCAAGTCAACTGCTCTATCATTTCATCTTCCATTCTGGGACAAGGATCTTGATGAAAATGACTCTGAAATTATTAGGAAAATCTTGAAATTAGATGGGGTCATGTATATAATAAAAATCTTCCATGCACACATCATTCTTGTGGGTCATATTTTCGCTATTTTTGGTGGGTTCCTGAAAACCCAAAGAAAAGTTGATTGGGCCATGTTTCGTGGACCAATCAGACCACCACCGGAACCACCACCTTAAGGTAATTTTTTCCTTCCCTCTTCATTTTTGTTTCATGCATACATATATCATGATGCATTGAGGACAATGCATGAAATAAGTGTGGGGGAGGGTTTACTAACATAGAGTTTTTAGACTTTCTTTCTTTTACATTTCCTTTCTTTCTTTTTACATTTCTTTAGAAATAATAAAAATAAAAAAATAAAAAAAATAAAAACTTTTTGAAATAAGAGACAAAGTTTTGATCTATTTTTAAGAAAATTAAGATGTATCTTAGAAATTAAGAAAGCCTTAATTATGACATCTTAAACATAGTTGAAGTAATAGATCTTTGTTTGAGATTATAGGCTAAGTAAGTAAAATTGAGGAGATATTTTTATCTTGCATTTTTTGCCTTAGATAATATGCACTTTACACTTACACATTTCTTGGGATGGAAACAAAGACCAAAAATGCCATATATATAAAATAAAAAAATAAAAAGAAAAAATATATATATATAAATAAAAGATCACCTATTAAGCTGGGAAATTGTGCCTCAAGAAGCATGATGACTCACGCCTAACAGTGATCTCACCTATTAAGCTGGGTAATTGTGCCTCAAGAAGCATGATTATTCACGCCTAACGGTGATTAAGAATAATCCCTCTTAGTTTTGTGGCCTTTTTCACTCGAGTCCTTAAACCCGAGGGATGTTTCCTCATCTGGTGACCTAAGACCATCTGGTCTGGGAGTCATCGGTTATAGGCTCGCTACATGGGTGAATTAGAAAGCCTAATAAAACTAAGGGAAGAAAAAAAAAAAAAAAAAATAATATAATAATAATGTATAAATAAATAAATGGCTTGATGGTTGGAGTTGAAATCCCAGAAATTTTCACTGTGCACGGTGTGCATATTATCTAGGTTTTATGAAAGATAAAAATATTCAATCCAATTTTGAATTCTTACCTTAATTAAAAACAAGATCTTGCATGGATACTAAGTTTAAGGAAGAATGATTATAGGTGGACTTATGACCTAAGATCACTTATATTTTCGCAAAAATAGTTCGTAAACTTGTCTCTTATTCAAAATGCGTTTTCAAAATACTAACATTTGTTTTCTTTCTTTATGGATTTTGTGGGTGTAATCCGCTGAAAACCCTCAGGAGACAACACTCCTCCTCTAGGGTAACCTAGAGGTTTAACGGCTTGTTGCACATGCTCAGTGCAATCGCGTCACCTGCGAAAGTGGTGTAATAAACTTGTAGCTTAGATTTTATTTTTTCTTTGTTTTGCTCGGGACGAGCAAAAGAATAAGTGTGGGGGTGTGATTAGTATCCAATATTGCATATTTTATATCATATTCCCCATGCATAATACAACTAAATATATGATTTTTAATCCTCTTCTCTACTTATTTGCAGGTACACAATTAAAAGGAGATAAAGTAATTAATTACCTTAATTAGCAATAATTAAGGTGATTAGTTAAAGATCCAAGATAAAGTCAAATCTCACTCCAGATCCAGAGAGATCCTCGCAACAAACGAAGAAACTAACCATGCCACGTGGATAACCACTTCCCAACTGATCTCCAACAAGAAGATCAGATCCAACGGCCATAAGATTGCCGCGGGGCGCGGCAAGGGGCGCGGCAATCTGGTGGCTGTTTGGCTCCGGATTTTGTGGTAACAGAATTCTCTCCAGAGGCTTCTCAGATCTGCTATAAATACTGGACTATCACCTGCGAGCTGGGACTGATCAGAGAGGAGAGGAGATTAGTTCATTAGTTGTAATTTTCATGTATTTTCTCTAGGTTTATTTCTTGTAGATCCCTCTTCTTCTCTATCCCTAGATTTCATTACAAAAGAGAGTGATTGTGAGGGAGAGAGCTTGTAATGATCAATGGTGACAATTGAAGCTATGCAAGGATTGATCCATCCTCCATTCCTCTACTTGAGTTTGATTCTAGTTTCTTGTGCTTTCTTTACATGCTTTCTTTATTGCTTTGTTTACTTTCATGCAATCTAATTCAAGCTTTGTTTTAGTTCTTTAATGGCTTCTTGTAGCTAGATTTTCATTCCATGTACTAGTTTACCACTAGCTTAGCCACTTCACTACTCATGGGTGTTTGCTTTTGTTAATCTTGCAAGTGTATGATCTTCTCTTCTCCGATGGTTAAACCACCATCTTGCAAATGAGAAAGTAATTAGGTCAACACGTGAGAGGAATCCATAGCCAACGGAGTGACAACGTTAGGCAAGCTTTCATTATCAAGGAGTTTGGTAAGTCTTGGCAAGCTAGCAAGGTAATCTAGTCTTGGATCGCCTTCTTTAAGTTTCTTGATTCTTTTCTTGTGAATACAACATCCACACCACTTCTTGATTTCTTTTCCAACGACTTTTCCACCATGAACATATCCATCCTCTTTTGGTTTCTTTTGTATTTGCTTCACTAAGTTTATAATCAAGAGAAGACTACTAGTTTTATCACTTCACTACCATACGTGTAAAGCTTCCATCGCTAGCTCTTCCCGTGGATTCGACCCGTTGAGCCAACGCTATAACGGTAGTATCGTGGGTATATTAAGCACATTTAAGCATTTCAATTGATTCATAGATAATACATATTTTGAGTGCTACTTCCTAACACGATCACAGCTTAGGCTCCAAGAAGGTCTATCATGCTGGTCATGATAAGGAGGCTATCGGCCTGTTTCCCGGGCTGTTCAGGACCGATCACCCAGTAGGAGAAACTCCTAAACTCGGCACCACCTTTCTCAACGCATTCATGAAGGTGGGGGGGTGATTTTCCAGTCGACTTCCGTGCGCCCGGGTGGATCCATTCCACCAAGAAATACTGGTGGGGCAAGATGGTGAGCTTCGTCCTTACCGATCTTGGAGGCCTGTTAGAGCAGGTGGAATTGTACCAAGCGGTCAGGGCCGTGCAGTATGGTATTCCAATAAGTTCTCAAAACTTCTTTGGGATTTGGAGCGGTACAATCCTCTGACGGGGACATTCTTCACTCCGGTCGGGGAGATCGGCCTTGCCCTGCACGAGCTGTTCGAAGTCTCGGGGCTGGTGATGGGGGACTCTCCCTATATGGAATACGTCCCGACCGCTGAGGAGCTTCACCTTATGAAGAAAGGGTCTCCTCGGGTGTACGAGACTTATTGAGAGGTGTTATGTCACTTCCACATTTGCGGCCAGATGACCTCTTGGAGGGCGAGGGGAGTCAAGCAGCTGTCCTGGGCAAGCTACTTGTTCAATGGCGTCAATCAGAAAGACCATCCAGTGACCCGACTGGCTCCCAGCTCCGACGAGGAAATTGCCGATAGGATCAGTGCTTCTGTAGACTCCTACACCACGGAGTCGAACGAGGATACTTTCGAACCTGACATGGTTTTCGAAAGTTTCCATCACCAAGCCCGGATCCCTATCTCCAATCAAGCACTGTTGGCGGGCTTCTTAATGTTGTGGTTGAAGCGCTGTGTGGTGCCGACACTGCCACATGAAGTGATTATTGCCGACGTAGTGTACCCGGCGGTGCTCCTGGCCTATGGTAGGTCCGTAGCCCTCCTTCCGGCCATGGCGGCCGGTATTCAAAGCGGGTTACGGGCCTTAACTCAGAATCTATGCAAAGTAGAGAAGGCTGTCGACTCCCAGGGTAAGGCGATTATGGACTCAGAGGGGAGGCTGACGGTAAAGCGTCCCAACCCTCGGGTTGAGCTTCCCTACACGTACCTAATGGCTTGGTACGTTATGCACTGTCCCTCTTTGATGACGCCGGTGTCTTGAAGTGAGGGGTTTATCCCTTTCGTACAGCGGTTGGAGAATTCAAGCTGGTACAATACCTACATGTATTTCATTCGGAAATGCATTCTAGCTGCTTCGAACTACCAGCTCAATCGCTGCTTCCCCGAAATTGCTGGTGCGTCTTTCGGGGATAAACTTGCTGACTTCGTGGGCTCAGATGACTTCACGAGGCTATCCTCGGGAGCTTTCTGGTGGTTGGTCAATATCCGGCCTGGGTACGTGCTTTTCCGACAAGGGAATTCATACACTATTGAGCCGTACATGCCGAATCGCTTCGCCCGACAATTCGGCTATGACCAACTATATGTCGGTAATCCCAACGCTCGACTCGCCTTCAGTGGAAACTTGTTTGAAGGTGCTCGGGCTTGATATTATAGTGTGGCTGGAGGGACGGATGCGCTTTTTCGTCTGCCCCTTAAGGAACCGAAAGGCTGTACAAGCCTTAGCTTCTGTACCTGGTACTTCCAAGCCAACCAGACGCCTGCCTTTGCTCCGGAGTACTCATGCATTGAGAGTATTAATGCATCTTACGAAGCAAAGTTGGGGTCCAACAAACGCTCTCAAGGCGTTGAGGAGTATCAGAAGGCTCTGAAGGAGACCAGAAGAGTATCAAAGGGAGGAGCCGCGGGCAGCAAAGGGTCGACAGGTGACGCGTAAGGGTTCTCAAGGTTCTACTTCCACTGTTGATCCCGCCCCCAAGAAGGTCCGAAGAGACTTGGCGGCCGCTGTTTCTCCGTCCGGAGACATACCTTCTGGTGTTGAAGAACAGAGGGAAGAAGCGAAAGATGAGGATGACGCCCCCTTAGTCCGTACCCGTGGGTTGCGCAGCAGGGGCCCCATGATTCTAGAAGAAGGGGAGTTTGCTGACAAACCCACCGCCGCTGACGAGGCTGAGCAGTTTGAAGCCGACATAATGAGCGGAGGTGATGTTGAGATTCCAGGGGTCTCAACTCAGCATGGATCTTCTTCAACCCGCGAGGGGAGGGACAAGGCCCAACAGCCCGGGTCCCCTAGTGTATTAATCCCCAGTCCTCGGGTAGTTGACCCCAGCCCTACCACTGGGGTATTTGGTGGCAAGGCCCCGGTTGCCGAGGTTTCCCATGTTGCATTATCGTCTTCTTTATCCGAAGAAGAAGAGTATGACTCAGGCGACGAGGTCGACTTTGGCGATGAACTCGCTCCTCCGGATCCGAGTAAACTCTCACACATCTCGGAAGAGGAAATATATGGGTATGAGCCAGTGACGGCGTTATCACAAGCGGCAATTGCTCCTGCTGAAGGTACTCTTGTTGTCTAGTTGACCCGGTTTTCCCTTTTTTAATTAGGGAAAAGGTTCTGACATCTTCCTTTTATGCTACAGGGTTGGCCGCGGATAGCGAGGCTACTACTTCCTCACATATTGAGGAGATGGTGCAGGAGCTGGTCCAGCTGGGAAGAGTTGAGGCTCCAGTTGCTGAGGTGCCTCAAGAGAAGGCAGCCATAGAAGTCGGGGAGACTTCCACCCTGCAGGATTCGCCTAAGAACCAGCCATCTTTGGAACCACAACTAGGTAAGGAAATGTTGATATTTTGAATGTTTTCCTTTTATTGTCATGACTGACGCTTTGGTGATTCGCAGGGAGGGCTGAGGAAGCTCAGGCAGAGGACCTGGCGGTCAGTGCCTGCCCGAGAGGCCGTGCGGCTCAGACCTCGGCCAAGGACCCTGAAGAGGTCGAGCTTACCGTCATTTTATCGGTTGCGGAGGTCTCTACGGACGTAGTACCTCCAGAAGCGCCGGCGGCTATTCTTGCTCTTGCCGCACCCGTGGCCAACCCGACTCCGGTACCGGAAGAATCGGCTTACGTCCCTCGCCCCGTGATGGAAAGGGGATCGGGGAACACTTCAGCGGAATTCTTCCCATGCGGTGATACCATGGGGGAGTTGGCGCGCCAAGTGGTGCAGCAGTTCTTTGCCTCTATGCGATCATGTATTGACCTCATTCTGTCTGGGAATAGCTCCTTCGAATTTGCCCAGATGTTTCTCGGAAATCTGGTTGAGAACATCAATTTAGCCTGAGGCCCTTCACCAGCCAAGGCGTGTCAGTTGCTGGTGGAGTAGTTGGGATATGACTTGAAAGAGCTTAGATCCCTAGAGAATGCTGGCTCATTTCACGAGGCCCAGGAAACTCTGACCAGGCTTCTTGCTTCTCAAGAGCAAGAGCGAAGGGAGATGGAGGACCAAATAGCTGAAGAGACCCGCCATTTCGAATATTTCCAGGCTGACCGTCAGAAGCTGATTGGCGATTCAAAGGAATCTGAGCTCGTCATGCAGAGCGCAGAGCAGGTGATTATCAGTGCTCGGGCTTCCATAGCCAAGGCAGAAGCCTTGATTGCAATCAATGAGCAGAAGTTTGCCACTGCTAAGAAGAAGCTGGAAGAGCTGGAGGCTGCCAGGACGCAAGCTGACGAAAATCTCTCAACTCATTCCTCCAGATTGGAATCTCTACAAGCGCGGCTGGCTACGAAGAAATTCTTATCTGAAGAGGAGTTGCGGGTCCAAGCTCTCATGGAAGCTGAGAAGGCGCGTCAGCATGAGATACATCGCCTTAGAGAACAAATCCGTTCTTTGGCGAACCAGGACTTTTAGCCTTCTTCTTTTTTTTTCTTGTAAAGAAAAAGGACACTCTATTCACCAAGAGTGTTTGTACTTGCTTTTACCATTTTTTGAATAATAAAAGTCTTTGAAATTTTCTGTTCCATCTTCATTGCTCTGCTGTAGATGAATTCAACCTCTCAATCACAGATTTCGGCTGTGCTCTTCTGGCTGACTGTGAACGCTGAACTTAGATAAAATTAAGTTCTTTTGACGAAACGCGGCGTCGATTCATAAAAAGAGACGCGGCTCTGAGGCACGCGATTCTGACCTGCTAGTGAAGACGCGGTTCAAGTGGACGCGGAGGACGCAGCTTCGAGCGTGACTTACTGGCCGCAGTCTTTAACTTTATCCAGGCGCAGGAATCAGGATGCATCAAGAGTGTGGTCTCATGCCCCTTACAATTGACGCGGTCTGGGACGTGACGCTGAGACTCGGTGCAAGACCTCTCTTTATCCATACAGATGCAGCTCCAAGACACTTGTGAAAGTAACAGGCCTTCTCTGCTGAAGATATAAGCTTTGGGACGCAGCTCTATGTGCTTTCCCACTGAGACCCCCAGAATGAGTCCCTTTTGTTGATGGACGCAACCTTGAGTTGTCCGAGAGACGCGGAGCAACTTTGAGCCATCCAAGAGACGCGAAGGGTCTTCTAACTTGGAATGAAGGAGAACGCCACTTTTTGAAAAAGGAGGCGCGAGCCTCTGGACGCGGCTTTCACCTCTGCGTTTGGTGCAACTTCCCAGGTGTTAAGTGCAGCCTGTCATAAAGATCCCGCGAGATTTTCAAACGTCAAGTCTTCGTTGACGATTGGGAACCCGCATCATCCGTTGTTTCCCAAAGCGGTTGTCCACGCGTCGATTCTTCATTGGGATTAGGCGTTAATGCCTTTAATGCCAAACCGGCGCTGGCGGTTAGAGACCAGAGTCTTTGATGTTTCCCGAAGCGATGCTCCACGCATCAGCCTTCCATTGGGCTTTGCCAGTCGTGCGGTCATTAAGGCCGACGGTTCTGATTAATGAACCATTAATTATGGTTATTATGGGCTGCCTATAAATAGGGCTCACCCTCTCCCTTTAGCAGTCCCATACTTGGACTGTTTTCTTTTGACAGCGAGTGCGCTGAGGGGCTCCTTCTTCTCCCTTCAAGGACTTTACCAGGGGCTTGCCTCCATGGATGAAGATGTCCCAGAGCTTTCATGCTTCTGTTTGGTCTCTTTAGAAGATTACTACTGTCAAGTGATTTCAATAACAGAAGTCGTCTCCTTAAGCACCTTTTATGTCCGCGCTTCGATGCAGAGAGTTCAATTCTTAGTGGAGGCCTCTGTGGGTACGCCGTCCCGACTTGCCATGACATTTTTAACCCAGCTAAGTTTGAATTCTGATATCTCTTAAAGAGATTCATCATCCGGATGAAGTCTTAGTTGGTGCATTCCTTTTCTGGAATTTGTGCCATCGACTTAAACTTCTCTGGATGCCAGTATAGCAGATTTAGACACCTGGCCGCAGGCTCTGCATATGGAGCTCGCGTCTTGAGGCTGTCAACTTAGGAGAATCTCAATTCAGACTGGAGGTCTGAGGCCTGAGTCTTGCAACCCCTGTTCATCAACAGGGAGATGGCAATTCTCGCGTCTGATTCTCTTCACGTCTCTTCCTTTAAGCGTGGATGTCAAATGAGACTGCGTCTGAATTCCGTGTATATCAGAATTTTAACCGCGTCTGTTTCTGTCGCCGCAGATGTTCGCTGCGCGGGTCATTCCCGCGTCTGAAATCCTTCGGCAATAGCTGCGTCTGTCACTTAGTTTTTCTGTTGAAGTATACTAAGCTTCAGATCTTCTAATTTCGCTGCTTCTTGCAGGTAAGCTTGATCATCTTTTTTCATGTTCGTTGGGCCCTTGGGAGAATATATCGGCCGGCGAACTTGTTCGATGTTCGTCCACAAGAGAAGAAATCATGGTCCCCGTCGTCCACAAGGGAAGAAATCATGGTCCCTGACGGGGACTTAACCCTCGCCAAGATCTCATTGGATTCAATGCACCAGTCATGCTTGCTGGCATGGCATGGTCAGAGTGAGTATGGCGGCGGGGGTAGCGGTGGATATAGTGGTGGTTAGCAACCCCTGTGAGGTCTTAAAACCTCCTCTCTTACCCCAGAAGTGACATCGAGGAAACTCCATGCTCATTGGACGATCTTCTGGCGGAAAGATGTTCATCAACGAGGGGGGTGTATCCGCCACTTCGGATGGTCAGGTGGAATCGGAGGATTCTGCTGCCATCAGACCTCAAGAACACCATTGCTCTCCATCAACCAGAGACTTCTTCGATGTTTACATCATGCATCGTGGTGCAACCAGCTTCTGATCATTGCCACAATGTCTGCTCCTACTTTGGCGCTCTTCCAAACATCTTGTACTTGGAGTCAAATGCAGCTTTAAGGAGTGAGTGCAACCTCTGAGAGAGAGACTTCTTTATACTCCTTTATCTGTAACACTCAATCTTATTGAATAAGAGAGCGTTTTGTATCACTTTCATATGCCTGCATATATAAATAAAAGTGACACTTTTCTTTTTATCTCTTCTATTGTCTTGAACTCTTTTGTCTCCTTTTAGTCAGACGCATAGAAGCAAAGAATCTTTGGCTTGTCAGAATCATGATGAAAATTTTAACAAGTCAAATTTTGTGGAGAAAAGATCCTATCTGAAGAACCCCACAATGCTGTCAGAGGTGTGATATTAACTTGACAGAGATAAGATAATTTTGGTGGGCCTGCCACTTTATGAAAAGAAAGTGACAGGTTGAATTGGTACCCCAGTGAAGATGAACTTTTATCAGAGGTCTAGGATTAACTTGATTAAGATCAGCTAGGGGGTTAATGAAAACACTGTTAATGGTGTAATGTTAACCTAACAATGTTTTTAAGTGGACTTGTTATTCTGTTGATGAGAATAACGAGTGAAACTAGATTCGCGGGGGATCTAGGAAAGTTTTTACCGTTGGAGGTGTGATGTTAACTCAACGGGTTGAAAGTTGTCTTGTCAGAAGTGTGATGTTAACTTGACAAGAATGTGAGTCAGAGGTGTGATATTAACTTGACTCAGAAGCATTTCAGCTTTCATTTGGGAAAACTGAAAGTGTCATTGTCATAGGTGTAGTGTTTAACTTGACAATGAGGGTAATGCTAGAGGTGTAATTTTGAACTTGGCATTAGTCATCTCGACTTCGACAAGGAAGTCCGAGGGAAAGTCATGGCCGTAAGTGTATTGTTGAACTTGGCGATGACCTGGATGCTAGAGGTGTGGTGTTAAACTTAGCATCATTCATTTCAGCTTCGATATGAAAGTCTGAAGAAAGGTGACTGTCAGAGGTGTGATGTTAACTTGACAGAAACTCGATGTACTGTTTAGAAGTATAATGTTAACTTAACAGTAATTTGTCAGAGGTGTGGTATTAACTTGACAGAAATTGACTTGCGATATGAGCAATTTGAGGACCTGTCATTCTATTGATGAGAATTGACAAGTGGAGTTTTAAAAATGTCAGAGGTATAGTGTTAACTTGACAAATTTGAATTTGCGATATGAGCAATTTTGAAGACTTGCCATCCTATTGATGAGAATTGGCAAATGAAATTTGAAGTGCCAGAGGTATAGTGTTAACTTGGCAACGACTGTATTTTGTAGACCTACCATTCTGTGGATGAGAATTGGTAAGGGACTTTGGAGGGGAAAGTGAAGTCGAGTCCACTTAGGATTTTTAGCAAACCCTCAGCTATCAACGGGTTTAAGGTGCCTTTACCAACCACCATTTGAGTTGGGCTAGCCATGCTATTCCCCTCAGCATGATGAGTTATCGAAGACTTATGTTGGGCTTGGAAGCCAACATTTTCCTCTATCCTTAGCCGTCGAAGGCGTCGGATCAAATGGGAACACATGTCCCTTAGGATTTTTAGCAAACCCTCAGCTGTCAACGGATTTGAGGTGCCTTTACCAATCACCGTTTGAGTTGGGCTAGCCATGCTATTCCCCTCAGCATGATGAGTTGTCGAAGACTTATGTTGGGCTTAAAGGCCAACATTTTCCTCTATCCTTAGCCGTCGGAGGCGTCGGATATTAATAAAGAAGCTCTTCTTGTTCTGATCAGAGGTGTAATTTTGGACTTGATCGGAGGAGGAGTACTATTAAGGATAGTACTTCTTCAAGAATCTGCCATTGATTGGCATCATGAGTGTATCGCCATTTGAAGTTATGAGGCGATACGATCCATTTGAGTAGACTGACTCTACTACGAATGATCCTTCCCATTTGGGCTGGAATTTTTCTTTTGTCTTGTGCGTCATCACCATGGGTCTTCTGACCGCTAAGACAAGGTCGCCTTTCTTGAAAGTTCGCAAAATTTAAGAATTTATAAATAAGAATTTGAGTTGTAGAATTCTTTATTCTTAATGCTATCCGCTGTAGCAAGGGCTCAAGCGGGTCGTGATCCTCAGGGAAGGATGCGATGCAAGCTTTTCGACCCGATTCCTCTGCATCTTCAAAATAAGAGAAAAGAGATTAGATTTTAGATATATGATATGAAAGATGTGGTTTTACTGATTTTCTACCACAACCCTATTGCAAGTTAAGGAGATTGATCATCATATTGAGGTGTATGTAATTCACCCTAGGTTATTAAGAATAATTCAAGCAAGAAAAACTAATACAAGATTCTAACTAAGTTACATTATTAAAAACTAAACTATGGTTCAACCTAACATCTAGGTACAGCTTAAGAGAAGATTAATCTTAAATTTAGGCTGTCCTAGTTTTTAAGTTTGAAGTCATGAAGAGTCTTTTAAATATGCAACCTAGATTAAGAAGTCTAGTTATCTGTTTAATCTTCAAGAAAAGTAATTATTAAACCTAGGGTTTCTAGAGATGGTCATCAATCCGATCAAAGCTTAACTGCTCTAGGGTTGCTTTAAGAATCTCAGCAAACCACTAGAGGAAATTAGTTCATCATTTTTTTTATCTTTTCAATTTATTTATTTTTTTTATGTTGTTTAATAAGAAAGATTGCAAAGAAGCAAAGAAAAAGAAAACCAGAACAGATCACAGAGAATAAAAATAACTCAAAAGATAATGAAAGAAATGGGAAAAAGGTAACCTTTATTGCAGAATAATCCTCCAATTACAAAGCTCCTTCTTCTCCACAACGTGCATGAAATGAAAATTACAATCTTGCAGAAATTTAAAGAACAATGGCTAAAAGAAAACCCTAATAGTCTCTCGATCCCTTCTCTGCTGCGCATGCAGGGGTATTTATAGGTGCAGAAGGCGATAGAGTCCCGGATAGACACCACCACAGAATCTGGTCGTCCATTTTATCCAGATTGCCGCGGAAACGCGGCTTGGGCCGCAATTCCGCTGCAATACAGTGGCATCTGGCCACGCGCTTTGGCGCGTGGCTTCTCCTGGTCCATCCATCTGGGCGCCTGCTTCTGGAAGCTGCATCCTGGCTCTTCATTCTGGATTTTCGAGATAACTTAGAAATCAAGTTACCCTAATCAAATCCCTTCAAAAAACGAATCTCATCCTTGCATATGTATTTATCCTCATCCACCAAGCATTTAGGATTGGATATAATTCTATCCGTTCCCTCTTTGTAGTATTTGCAATATTTACATCTTGTATTTGCACTTTGACTTCTTGTAATTGCATTTTTGCTCCTGGGCTTGGACTTGGGCTTGGATCTGGGCTTTTGGGCTTCATTAAGCTTTATTTCTTTATTTAATTCAACACTCAAGGCCTGCACATATTAAATAACAAAATATTAATAAATGTGCATTATTATATGAATAAATGTGAAAATGTGATAGTAAATATGATGACAATTATGCATTTTTCACTACCAATCACACCCCCACACTTATCTTTTTGCTCGTCCTCGAGTAAAAATCAAAAAGAAAAAAGAAAATCTAACTAACTCACTTTCGTAGGAATCACGGTTGCACTTAGCATGTGCAACAAGCCGTTAAACCTCTAGGTTACCCTAGAGGACGAGTGTTGTCTCGTGAGGGTTTTCAGCGGATTACACCCACAAAATCCATAAAAAGGAAAATATTTGAAATACGTTTGAAGAAACTAAGTAGTCTATAAGTTTTTAGGATTATCATTTTTATTCATTCTTCAAACTTAGTCTTTATAAAGTGAATTGTTTTTCCTTTTTAGGTAAGGATCAAAATTGAATTTTAATGTAGTCTTTTTCGTTACCAAAAATCATATGCATCCTTATGAATTTTTACTAGGAATTCCTTGACTTGGACTCTCATGCCTCTTTATTTTTTTTTCTCTTTTTTTTTAATATGTATAACTCATCTAATTTTCTTTCGTGTAAGCATCAAGGCTTCTTGAGGCCCTCATACCTAACTAATTGACTATTAGATATGTTAATACATATATATTATTTCTTAGTTTTATTAGGCTTTCTAATCCACCCATGTAGCGAACTTAAAGTCGATGACTCCCAAACCGGTCGGTCTTAGGGCACCAGGTGAGAAAACACCCCGCGGACTCAAATTCGAGTGAACTAGGCCACAAAACTAAGGATTTTATTTATTAACTCACCTTTAGGCGTGAATACTTATGCTTCATGAGGCATATTAATCCAGCTTAATTAGTGATATTTATTATATATATATATTTTTTTATATGAGGCACAAGGGTCTTTGTTTTGGAATCCTATATATGCACTAGGAATGCACATTTCATTAAGGTAAAAATCAAGACTAATTATTTATTCAATTTCTCCTCCTATACCTAAAAATAAAACAATTCATTTATTTTGACCAAGTTTTTCGAAATCCTAATCATGACTCTCCTAATTCTTAAAACTAACTTAGATTTCTTTCAAAAAATAAGTCAAAATACTATCCTTTTTATAAAATATTTTTTTAATTAATTATTTTTATTTTTATTTTATATTTTTATATTTTTTTTTGGCAAAAGAAAGTTAAAATATAAAGAAATAAAAAAAATTTTAAAAAAATATGTTAGTAAACCCTCCCCCACACTTGTCTCATGCATTGTCCTCAATGTATGAAATGGATGCATACATGCATGAAATAAAGTAAAAAGAGAGGCAAAGAATAATAGTATACCATTGTATGTACAACACATGTATCACTCTCACCTAGAGCTGCTTAGGATTCATCCCTCTAGCTCGTTTCCCATCATTCCAATGGGTTCTCTTTATAAGGCACAATGGGGAGACCAACATTTTTGTTTTAACTCTCTTTCTCCCCAGTTTCATCTTCTTTAAGCTTTTTCTCATCATATGTCCACATTCATTATTCAAAAATTCATCACATCTTTCAGTTGGAACTTCCTTGCCGAGAAATTCTAGCTCAGTTCCGTACATCTCCTCAAAACTTAAATCAACAATTTTCTCTGGAAGTGAATAATTAACCAACATCTCCCTAGTCGATGTATCTAAACACAGGAGTTCTTTTTTAAAGAGGCTTTCGAAAGTTAAGTCAATCGGAGGTTCTTGAACTATATTCTCATGTGATATATCAGTGCTTGGCTCATTGAAGATACTCAAATCAAATCTTCGTTTTTTAAAGGGAACTTTATAATCCCCAACATGTGTCATCTTATCACTAAAATCGCACTTATCCTCAAATAACTTGTCAAGAAATAGAGACTCATTTTCACTTTCTTTCTCACAAATGTTCTCCATGAAGTTTACCTCAAATGTTTGGTCTTTTATCTTACGAGAGTTGTTTTCCAGGTTGAAGACATTGACCTCTTTAGTCATGTTTCCAAAGGTAAACCTTATAGATCCATTCCTACAATTTATGATCGCATTTGCAGTTGCAAGGAACGGACGCCCTAAGATAACAGGAGTTTGAGACCGAGGAGTGGATACAGGTTCGGTCTCCAGAACAACAAAATCTACTGGGTAGATAAACTCCCCAACTCGGATGAGCACATCGGTAATTTCTCCTTTGGGAATTTTTATGGATCGGTCAGCTAATTGGATTGTAACCTTAGTCGGACTAAGTTCGTCCAACCCAAGTTGTTGGTAGACTGAGAAGGGGAGTAAGTTGATACTTGCTCCCAAATCAAGAAGTGCATGCTTAATTGCATTTTGACCTATTGTGCAAGAGATGGTGGGGCAACCAGGGTCCTTATACTTGACAGGGATCTGGTTAGACAATAGCTCACTAATGTTAGTGGCTAGAAAAGCCTTCTTGGGCACATTAGTCTTTCTCTTCTTTATGCACATGTCCTTAATAAACTTAGCATAACTAGGGACTTGTTGAATTGCATCAAGAAGAGGTATATTGATCTTGACTTGATTAAAAATCTCGCGTACCTTATCCATTTGTGCACATTGCTTATCTTTAAGCCTATTTGGGTAGGGTGCGATGGGCTTGTACATATCTTCGGCTGACTTGTCTTTTTTCGTGTTGTTGGCATCAAGTTGAGATGGAGTGGGATCAGGCAAGCTGAATGCTTGTTTAGAACTTGATGGTGTTAATACTTGGTTATCAACTTGTTTTCCCGACCGCAATGTATGAATCGCATTGCACTGACTCATATGATTCTCTTCAGCCAAGTGAGCTTGACTAGAGTTCCTAGGGTTTGGGAATGGTTGACTAGGTAGAGTTCCATTTTGCCTTTCTTGCTGATTCATTTGCATCTCTATCCTAGTCAAAACTTGAGCCAGCGTGTCATTGCTTTTAACGAGAGTGTCCACCTTTCTTTCCATATTGGAGAGCCCTGTTTCCATTTGTGAATATTGGAAAGAGGGTGGAGGATTTTGATAGGGCGGATTTTGGAAATTGTTGGAGAATTTGGGCCTAGTTTGATCATTGTTACTTTGGCCCCATGACAAATTGGGATGGTTTCTCCAACCGGGATTGTAGGTGGGTGAATATGGATTATTGGCGGGCGAATTATTGGAGGGCCTTGTGAAGGCCGCACTCATATGTTCGGGCAAGCTTTGATGCGCGATAAAGACGGGACATTCCTCGAACACATGGTTCATATCTTGACAATAAGTACAGCCCACCGAAGATGTTGGGCTGACTTGGTTCACAGAGACTGGTTCTTTAGTTTCAAGAGCCTCAAGTCTTCGCATTACAGCAGCTAACTTAACATCGGTTGCTATGTTGGCCTCAATGGAATGGATACCTCCTTTAGAAGAAGTAGGGTCATTAGTCCTAAATTTTTCCGGAGTTGGTTCCCATTGGATGGTATTATCAGCTAATTCTTCATATAATAACCATCCTTCAGTTTCGTCCTTTTTCAGAAATCCTCCTTGGCACATGGATTCTAACAACATTTTAGTTTGATATTCTAATCCGTCATATAGAACTTGGAAAAGTCGCCATTTCTCTATCCCATGGTGAGGGCATTGGGCAAGGAGGTCCTTAAAACGTTCGAAATACTTCCAAAAAGGTTCATTGGCTGTTTGCTTAAACTGTAAGATGTTCTTCCTAATCAGTGCAGTCTTGTGGACGGGATAAAATTTTTTTAAGAATGCCTTAACAAAATTATCCCACGAAGATATTGAACCGGCCTCTAGACTGTAGAGCCATTTCTTTGCTAAATCCTTCAAAGCAAAGGGGACAAACCTAAGTTTGATGTCATCTTTTCCTAACTTAGGAATATTCATCATGAGACATACTTCCTCAAATTTCCTTATGAAGAAGTATGCATCCTCGGAGTCAAGTCCATGAAATTTCGGAAGGGTGTTGATGTATTGTGGCTTAAGCTCAAATGGGTCAACGCCTTCATCGTTAAGCTTGATGCAAGAAGGAAGAGAGGTCCTAATAGGATAGAACCTATCTTGGAGTGATATTGGTTGTGCCATGTGTGGGTCGGGCTTTTGCTCGGGTGGTGAACTAGTTCTAGTTAGCCTGGATGTAAGTGGGTCTCTCGACCAAGCGGACATGCACAATCAGCAAACAAGTTCACCCAATCAATCAATAAAAAAGAAAAACAATCAAAAATCCTAATCTAGGGTAAGCCTTGACCTAGACGACTCCTAACTTTAGACTGTCCTTAGGAGGTCTACTGTCGACGTTAACCACAAGCTAATCGGCCAGGTAGGCGGCAAGACCGGTGGGAGGTTTTCCGTCAGAGACGTTCCTTAATTAAATAACCACCGTTCTTCGGGCTTTCGGCCCTCAATCCCCTGCCTAGACACCGATTTGACAAGAGTTAATTTCGAACAATTTTCCTCCTTCGGTCAATCTCCTATTGAGTCCGAGTTATCCTAGGGCCAACGTCTAGTCAAATTTTACTTAAGGTTAGGGTTGTGAGTGTGACGAATATGATTTGTGGGCCAAGGAAGGGTGATGAAATCCCCACCTTATCTTGTTTATGGGTTATGCCCTTAAGATATTTTTGTGTACGTGTAAAGCTGTAGAAAAGTAATCACTCAAGAAAGCAGTAAATCAACCAAGAGTGTTTCCTAATCTATATGCTATGCAAACGTACCTTGTCGCCAGCACTCTTCAACAGAAAAAAAAATTAAAATAGACACGTGCCCTAAATGCAAGAGTCTAATATTTTTTTTATTATCAACAAATGGGTTAATATTTTTAATTAGCAGTTGCAGAGTGATCACAGAGAAATTTAATCACAGCAATAAGCAATTTTTGCAATTCTGAGCAAGTTGCAGAAATTTTGATCAGTAGTGAACTACAATTGCCGCGAAAATGCGGCTCTTGCCACGGATCCGCGGCAAATAAGTAGGCTCTGATGCTCTGCCTTCGAGGGTAGAGGCACAGAGTTGCTATGTGTCCTCGCTGCTGCTATGTTTTCCTGTTCTCTGTATCTGCAAACAGAAAGAATAAAAAATGATTAGATTGAGGAAATCGTGTCGTTCCTTCCCCGGTAACGGCGCCAAATTTTGATTGAGAAATTTAAGAATTTATAAATAAGAATTTGAGTTGTAGAATTCTTTATTCTCAATGTTATCCGCTGTAGCAAGGGCTCAAGCGGGTCGTGATCCTCAGGGAAGGATGCGATGCAAGCTTTTCGACCCGATTCCTCTGTATCTTCAAAATAAGAGAAAAGAGATTAGATTTGAGATATATGATATGAAAGATGTGGTTTTACTGATTTTCTACCACAACCCTATTGCAAGTTAAGGAGATTGATCATCATATTGAGGTGTATGTAATTCACCCTAGGTTATTAAGAATAATTCAAGCAAGAAAAACTAATACAAGATTCTAACTAAGTTACATTATTAATAACTAAACTATGGTTCAACCTAACATCTAGGTACAGCTTAAGAGAAGATTAATCTTAAATTTAGGCTGTCCTAGTTTTTAAGTTTGAAGTCATGAAGAGTCTTTTAAATATGCAACCTAGATTAAGAAGTCTAGTTATCTGTTTAATCTTCAAGAAAAGTAATTATTAAACCTAGGGTTTCTAGAGATGGTCATCAATCCGATCAAAGCTTAACTGCTCTAGGGTTGCTTTAAGAATCTCAGCAAACCACTAGAGGAAATTAGTTCATCATTTTTTTTATCTTTTCAATTTATTTATTTTTTTTATGTTGTTTAATAAGAAAGATTGCAAAGAAGCAAAGAAAAAGAAAACCAGAACAGATCACAGAGAATAAAAATAACTCAAAAGATAATGAAAGAAATGGGAAAAAGGTAACCTTTATTGCAGAATAATCCTCCAATTACAAAGCTCCTTCTTCTCCACAACGTGCATGAAATGAAAATTACAATCTTGCAGAAATTTAAAGAACAATGGCTAAAAGAAAACCCTAATAGTCTCTCGATCCCTTCTCTGCTGCGCATGCAGGGGTATTTATAGGTGCAGATGGCGATAGAGTCCCGGATAAACACCACCACAGAATCTGGTCGTCCATCTCATCCAGATTGTCGCGGAAACGCGGCTTGGGCCGCGATTCCGCGGCAATACAGTGGCATCTGGCCACGCGCTTTGGCGCGTGGCTTCTCCTGGTCCATCCATCTGGGCGCCTGCTTCTGGAAGCTGCATCCTGGCTCTTCATTCTGAATTTTCGAGATAACTTAGAAATCAAGTTACCCTAATCAAATCCCTTCAAAAAACGAATCTCATCCTTGCATATGTATTTATCCTCATCCACCAAGCATTTAGGATTGGATATAATTCTATCCGTTCCCTCTTTGTAGTATTTGCAATATTTACATCTTGTATTTGCACTTTGACTTCTTGTAATTGCATTTTTGCTCCTGGGCTTGGACTTGGGCTTGGATCTGCGCTTTTGGGCTTCATTAAGCTTTATTTCTTTATTTAATTCAACACTCAAGGCCTGCACATATTAAATAACAAAATATTAATAAATGTGCATTATTATATGAATAAATGTGAAAATGTGATAGTAAATATGATGACAATTATGCATTTTTCACTACCAATCATTCGCACTTTAACTTTCTTGTTGAAGGCTCTGGTAATTCGAGCTTGGTAAAGCTCGATTTATTGCTGGGCCTGCAGACGCTTGTCATCTAAGGCTTTCAATTCTTGGAGTCGCTGTCGATGCTTCTCCTCATTCGTCATCTCTGCTGTCAGGGCGACGCGTGGAGATGGAATTTGGATTTCGAGTGGAAGCACGGCTTCACACCCATATACTAAAGAAAATGGTGTAGCTTTAGTTGGGGTTCGAACAGTTGTGCGATAAGCCCATAAGCATTCACCCAGCTTGTCGTCCCAGTCACGTTGACTTTTCGAGACGAATTTCTTGAGAAGCTTGCCAATGGTCTTGTTGAAAGCTTCTGCGAGGCCATTAGCGGCGGGGTAGTATGCCGTTGAGGACACACTCTGGATTCTGAACTTAGTGCAGAACCTTTGGAAAGCTTGACTGATGAACTGTGGCCCATTGTCGTGGACAATTCGTCGAGGTACCCCAAAACGGTAAATGACGTGATGTTTCACGAACTTGATCACGTCAGATGACTTCACCTCCTTCAAAGGAACGGCTTCAGCCCATTTGGAGAAGTAATCGGTTATTGCCAAAATAAACCGATGTCCTTTTGATGATGGAGGGCTGATAGGGCCAACTACATCCATCCCCCACATTTCAAATGGCCAGGTAGAGGCCGTGGAGTGAAGGTAGCCTGGTGCTTGATGGATGAAATCGCCCTGTACTTGGCAGGCGTGACATCTTTTGGCATAAGTGATGGCGTCAGCGATCATCTTAGGCCAATAATACCCTAGCCTTTGGAGTCGGTATGCAAGTTTTGGGCCAGGTTGATGGGCTCCACACATACCATCATGGGCTTCTTTCAATACCTCATGTGCCTCCTTTTGTGAAAGGCAGCGAAGCAAGATCCCGTCATGCGATCGACGATACAGTGTTCGTGTAATCGCATTATAGTAGAATTTAGGGGCTTTCCTTCGAATGGCAGCCGCTTCCTTGGTGTCCTCAGGCAGGATGCCATACAGGACATAATCAATGTAGGGGAATCGCCAGTCTCTAGGCTCTGGACTGATTGACAATTCCAGCGCTTCTTTGCTTTGAGAATCTCCTGTTGGTTCCTGGTAATCCTCAAGAGCAATTCTCGGGCAATACAGATCATGGCTGTAGACGAATATCTTCTCTATCGCTCCAGCTGGAAGAACTAGTGAGGCCGCGAGGGATGCCAGTGCATCTGCATGCGCGTTTTGCCTGCGCGGTACATGATCGATGTAGAAGTTTGTGAACCTCTCGGCTATGTGGATAGTTGCGTTGTAGTAGGGTACTAGGTCCTCATGTCTGACTTCGTACTCCCCGCGAACTTGGCTGACGATGAGTTTAGAGTCGCCGTATGCCTCGAGATTTTTAACGCCAATCTCATCGGCGAATTGCATCCCAATCAAAAGAGCGTTGTACTCAGCCACATTGTTGGAGCAAGGCTCAGTTAGCGAGACGGCTCGGGGAATCACATAGTTCTGTGGCGAGACGAGTACTACTCCTACCCCCGCTACGATGTGTCCTTTTGGGCTTGTTTTGGATGCACCGTCAAAGAAGAGTTGCCATACTTGACTTTCAAACGATGTCTGAGTTAAACAGACTTCGGCCACTTCATCTGGGAGATCCTCGTAGACTTTGGCTGCCCTCGGATATGGGTGCTCAGCTAGGAAATCTGCCACCGCTTGTCCCTTAATAGCCTTTTGCGGCAAAAAGTGCATCTCATACTGGGATAGCAATATGGCCCATTTTGCCAGCCGGCCGTTCAATGATGAAGGCTTAGTCATAAGTAACCTCAGGGGGTTGACTTTTGATATGACGTTTATAGTTTGGCCTACCAGATAGTGTCGCATTTTCTGAATGGCGAACACTAGTGCCAAACATTCCTTCTTGATCGGATTATACCGATATTCGGCTCCGATCATTGTTCTACTCAGATAGTAGATCGCTTGCTCTCGTCCTTGATCATCGTTCTGAGCTAGTAGAGCTCCCAAAGAATGATCCATTGCTCGGACGTATACCAGGAAAGGTTTCCCAGATATCGGAGCTGCAAGGACTGGTGGTTGGGTGAGGTATTGCTTGATTTCCTCGAATGCTTGTTGGCAAGCGTCATCCCAAATGAACAAAACACCCTTCTTCATTAGCTTAGCGAAGGGTTGGCATTTTCCGGAGAGGTTTGAGATGAACCTACGGATGTACGCCAATCGTCCTTGCAATCCCCTGAGTTCCTTGAGATTTCTCGGAGGTTGCATCTCCTGGATAGCGCGAACCTTTTCCGGGTCTAAATGGATTCCTGTGGAGGTTACAACAAACCCTAGGAACTTGCCGCTGGCCACCCCCAGGAAGGATTTGGTAGGATTCATCTTCAACTGATGGGCCCGCATGATGTCGAAGACAACCTTTAGGTCAGCTATGTGATCACTTTTAGCGCGGCTTTTTACTGCAATGTCGTCAACATAACATTCCACTGTTTTGCGCATTTGCTGATGGAAAATGGCGTTCATGGCCCTTTGATATGTTGCCCCCGTATTCTTCAGTCCGAAGGGCATGACGGTGTAGCAGTATACCCCCAATGGTGTCTTGAAGGAGGTGTGCTTTTCGTCGTTAGGATACATTTTGATTTGATTGTATCCTGAGAACCCGTCCATGAAGGACATTCGTTCGAATCCACAAGTATTGTCAATCATAACATCTGTGATTGGCAGTGGGAATTCGTCTTTGGGACAAGCCTTGTTTAGATCAAGGAAGTCGATACAGATCCAGATCTTTCCGTTTTTCTTGGCAACGGGAACGATGTTGGCTACCCAGTCGGGATGTTGTTCTTCCCTGATGAAGCCAGAAGCTATGAGCTTTCTGACTTCTGATTGAATCGCCTCCATTATCTCTGGGCGGAATCGTCGCTGTTGTTGTTTAACAGGCTTTACGTCCGAATTGATGTTGAGGCGGTGCATAGCCACTTGAGGATCAAGTCCGGGCATGTCTTCGTAATTCCAGGCGAAGACGTCTATATACTCTTGAACAAGAGATATTAGATCCTCTTTCTCCGAAGGTGACAGGCCGTCACTTATGAAGATGGGCTCAGGATTAGCTTCATCCCCCATATTGATCTGAACAATCTTCTCTTCTGTGGGTGGCTCGCGCTGCTCAAAGCGGGTATCCCAAAGAGTATTTAAATGTTTGATCTAAGGATCTGTATCAGATTGGATCATTTCTTCATCTCCGTCTTCCAGGTGGCTTGTTGAAACCATGTTCACTGAAAGTTCTTTGAAGATGTTGCCGACACTGACATCTGACTCCCATGATGACGTGCCGGAAGAGTAATCGTGGCTTGACGATTCTCGAGAATCAGAGGCTGATGGAGCCGGAGTTGATACATAGCCTAACCCCCTACACGTCCGATGATAATAATCGGGTGCTTTTCCTTTCGGCACAAAGGATCGAAGTAGTGTTCTCCTTCCTCTGCCGAAGTTTAACCCGAGCCTGCTGGTTAGATCATATCCCATGTTTTTCATCATTCTGAGTGCCTTTGGCTCATAATGACCGAACTGAGGGGGTTCTTGCTCGCTTTCTGATTCTTCATGGTCCATTGGCTCGGAGTCAATTCGTCCAAAAAGAATTGGTCTTTGGCCCTTCCTTCTCGCGGGAACCATGAATATTGATTGTTGCGCATCGCCGACATTTCGACATGTTTCAAAGGACGATTTCACTGGTACATGCAACGATGTCAAAGCACCCATTGCCGACCAAAGATCATCATCCATGTCGGTTCTAGTGTCTGACGGTACTGAATCAGAAGCAAACACAGAAAAATACGCTAAATCCAATTCTTCATTAAGGTACCAACCGCCTAAATCATCGGCGGAGGTATTATCAACATCGTGCGTATTAATGCTCGTTACAGGTGGATCTAGCTCCCACACACACTCATCTTCCTCCAGCTCGGTGTTGGCTTCATTGCCAGAGTTTGGTTCCTCCGGTTGCGGGACTTCATCTGTCTCCACAGATTCCTGATATAGGAGGGAATCTGTGAAATAATTCTCCACTCCCTTGAACGGATGCCTCTCGGCAATCAACGTTCGCACCTTTCCACTCCCGCCAATGTATTTCATGACTTGGTTTAGAGTAGAGGGAACGATAGAATTGCGATGAATCCAGGGTCTTCCCAGCAGTAGATTGTAGGAGGTGTCAGCATCTATGACGTAGCATGTCACTTCTGACCTTAGATCTCCAATCTGGCATTTGAGCTTAACCTTCCCCATTGGACGGGTACTATTGGCATTGAATCTGTAAATGGTCGTTTGGGTAGGGCTCAAATGGTGAGTAGGAATCCCGAGATGTTGCATGACTCTGCGAGGCATGATGCTCAACGCAGACCCGGGATCTACCTGGATGCGATTCACCTCAGATGATCCAATATACCCTGCGAAGTAAAGGGGTCGATCATGCTTCCCTTTGACTTGCATGTCTTCTGCCGTGAAGGTAATGCAGGGAATATTTTGGGAGGCGTGGAGGCAATCCTCTACATCTTCCTCCTTCGGTAGCCGGGTCATAAAGACCTCAGCATTAGCCAGAGCTTCTTGTAGAGCTTCTCTGGTCGACTTTGATAGTCTAAGAAGCTCATAAAGAGTAATCCGCGCTGGGATATTGGCTAACTGAGCCAGGACATCAAAGCGGTAAGGTGCTGTGGATCCTTCCGCAACGTCCTTCGAAAGAACTCGAGAAAACCGAAGTTCTTTTTGTTTCTCCCTGGGTTGCTTCGTGGAGGTTTTGGCTGGCTCTGCAGCAGGCCTTGAAGGAGTTATCGCCGTTTCGCCATACTTTTTCAAATATGGCTGCCCCGAACGGGTTTCTGCCACCAGCTGACTGGGTTCCGCGGCCAGAACTATTGTCTCCTCTTCTGAGTCGGTCAGCGGGGGAATATCAGTTTCCGCTTCTCGAGAAGAGGCACACACCACGTTGCAAGATGAGGCCTTTGCTTTGCCTTTGGACTTCCTGCTGGTTACAGTAGTCCATTGCTGGCCATCAATAAGGTTGGGATGGACCCACATGACTTCTCCCGAGGTGTGGGAACAGGTACCAAGCCCTTTTCTTGCTACTGGTGCGGGTCTGTGTTGACCATTCTCAGCTCTCCTCTTGGGATAGGGACTACTCCAGAGGGTGTTGGAGGTTACCTTCCAAACTGGAGGACTGACGTCATATTAGCCGTCACCTTCTTCTGCTCTGGTCGGAGTTTCAATACCTCCGCGTCAATCAGGGCCTGAAGGATGTCCTTGAAGATATAACAGCTCTTGGTATGGTGTCCCAACATCCTGTGGTACATGCAGTAGCTGGGATTATCGGTCTTACCGACTTCCTCGGGGCGCCTAGCTTAAGGAAGCTTCAGCCGATTGCTCTTGTTGAGTAATTTGAAGAGCGAGTCGACATGTTCATCCTTGAAGGAATACTGCTTAATGGCCCGTGGTTGGCTTGAAGAGCCACTTCCCTTGACCGGTTGAAGTTTGACAGGGGACTTGGTCTCTGCTGCCAAGTTATCCTTCCTTCTTGTTTGGACGGATGTGTCTGGCGCGCGCCTTGTCGACCTCTCAGACCTGGGCTTACCTTCTTCCGCTCTGACGCGGGCGACAATCTCCTCAGCCTGTTCACCCTGCTGGATCAGCTGCTTCCAGGTGCGGCTTTCAGCAACTCCTATTTGAGCAAGGAGTGAGGTTTGGAGGTTATGGCGGCATGTTTCCACCAGGGTAGCCTGGGTCATACCACTTGGGCATCGGAGTGCCACGTTCCGAAATATTTCCACGAAAGACTTAACGGACTCTCCCTTTCGCTGCTTGGTGGCTAAAAGGGTAGGCATGTTGACCTCCGAGTCATCTTCAAAGAAGCGAGTTAAGAAGAGCTTCTCCAAGTCGCCCCAATTCTTGATGGAGCCTTCTGGAAGCTTCATGAACCATTCAAAGGCCAGCCCTTTTAGGGTGCCGATGAATAAACGCGCCAGGATGGCGTCGTTATCTACCACATTCCCAGTTTGGGACTTGAAATAGTAGATGTGTTGGTTCGGTGAACCCTTCCCATCAAATGCTTGGAGGGTTGGAGCCTTAAACTTGGGCGGATATGGAACCAGGTCCTACTCGACTGGATACGGGCGGACCACCCCTGCTTCTTGGAGACCTTTCCTATTGGTAAGGGCTTCAAGGCGCTGCTCCAACTGATTCATTCTTTTAGAATGAACCTTTCCCTGGTCTTGATCGTTCTTTTCCTGCGACGAGGACTTAGACGAACCAGAGGAGGGTTGCCCCTTCTTCTCGGAGCGTTCGGAAGATGAGTTTTCTCCCTCTTTTCGTTTGCCCTTAGACTTTCTAGGGGGAGATTTCCTCCTGTCTTCGAGCAATTGTGCGAGCATCTGTTTGAGAGAGTCGATAGATTCCCGCTGAGCAAGAATCATATCGAGTTGTTCCCTCTGGACCTGGGCTTGCTGATACAGGCGCCGGGCTGTCTCCTCAGGAGTGCCCGTCATGTAGGTGAAAGCCTCTTTCTCTATAGAAGAGTTTGAGGCCTGCGATTCTGCTACAGCAGAATGAGAGTCATTCATTTTAACGCCCCGGGCCAGGGCATTATAGTCGATCGGGGGAATGGCTCCGGTCCGGGTGCGAGTGTGTTGGTACACTCCTTTCGGTTCAGAGTCAGATTCATCCTCGGAACTGACTGCAGGTTGTTTTCCCCTGCTCCTGCTCGTCATATTTGCAGTGAGCTTTGGATACTCAGCGTCAGAGAACACCCTCCGCCTATGAGAGCGTCTTCTTTTGGCTGATGGGGGAATCAGGGTCAGCTGTCTAACTAAAGACTGCTGGTTCACGCCTGAACCGCAACGGCACTCAGAGAGCATGGAGATGAGCCGTTGGTAGCAACATGATGAAGTGGTTTGACTAGCACTTCTTTTCTTCGTCAAGTAATCTCTTAGATCCATGGAAAGAGGATCGAAGAGATTAGTCTCGCAACTTCGAGGGCACGAGGCATCTTTGTACTGTACAGCCTGGACGCGGAATTCAGAGGCGTGGTTCTCGCGCCGCAGCTGTACGACGCGTGTCTGGCGTCTCTGTTGAGATGAGACGCGACTGTCGCGTTGCTGCTTGGTGCGTCGGGGCAAAGACGCTTGAGAGTGAGTAGGCCACTGGGCCCCACGCCTAAGGGCGCGTGCCTGCTGCACTTGACGAGGCGCGTAGGCTTCGCCTCGGCGTTTGGTGAGTTGGGCTTCAGAGGGCCTAATTTGGGGAGTCTCGCGTTTGGGCCGCCAAACGCGGACTTCGCGTGCTGGACACGGCGCGACTAAGGCGCCGGATTGAACTTTGCGTCCTGCCTCAGTTGGACAATCAGAAGTTCCAACTTGCAGTTGACGCGCACGCCTCCTCTATCGACGCTCAGTGTTTCAGTTTCATCGTGGTGGTAGAGAAAAGCCAACGACGACTTGGTGCTGAGGGAGAGGGTGGGCTGGCTGGACACCAGGGATTTTGACCACGCGGGTCTCTTGAGAGACGCTGACGCGTGTGTTCCGCATGGCGCGGTTGGTCGCAACGGCAGTTGTGCCTGAGACCACGCGGGCCTCCTAAGAGACGTTGGCGCGTGTATCCTGCTTGGCACAGTTGGCTGCGACACCCTTCACAGCAGCAGCGCCCGAGAGAGTCTCAGAGCAGATTTTGGGGCAGGCCCCGTAGAGACCCTGCGACAGACGCGGGTCTTTGGGCTCTTGGAGCCGGAAGAGAGAAACTCTTCATACTTTGCCTGGTCGAACTCGATGACGAGCGATTCGACCATCTTCCCCTTATAGAGGACGTCACCTTGCGCCACGATTTGTTCGTCAGTAACAAATGTAGTCCCCAGCGGCGTCGCCATCTCTTGTATGCGCCAGAAAAGATGGGATCAAATTGTAAAATTCTTTTGATTGGATAGAAAATTACAACAGATCGGTCTTCCGATTACAAGGCAGGGAGGATGTTGAGTCTTGAATCCTCCCTTTGTTTAAGGCTGGGTTCTTCGTGTGGCGATGGAGAGTGAATCTTGTTCTCCATTGACCGGGTGAACGTCGAGATCTTCTAGGGCTTTTCTCTTCAGGTGGTTGACGGAGTAACACAGCTCTGTCTACCAAAACTCTCAAAGAGAAGGTAGGCAAAGAGCAACTTGAACACAGCAAGTTCTTTGAAGGGTTTCTCTCTTTTCTCTTAGAGTTCTTTTCTCCCAAAAATCCTCCGACTGAAAAATCCTCCAAATCCGACCCCTTCTTCAATAACAACGGGGCTATTTATAGGGGTTTTTAGGGGCGTACGTGCCTCCTGAAAACACTCCATAATGGGGGCTAACCTTCCCCGTTATGTGGGCCGTGATTGGCCCTAAAACCGGGATGGTTACAACTGAGACGCGGGTGTCAACCCACGCACCTTGGAGCTGTTGAGACGTGGGTTTTGGCCCTCGCGCCTTGATGCTGAGACGCGGGTTTGGACCCTCGCGCCTTGGAGCGGCTGAGACGCGGGTTTGGACCCTCGCGCCTTGGTGCTGAGATGCGGGTTTGGACCCTCGCGCCTTGGAGCGGCTGAGACGCGGGTAAGATTAACCTTGCATCTTGGAATTCTGCTTTTAGACAGCCTACAACCTATAAATAGGGGTCATGGGTCTTTGTTTTTTTTATAAGAAAAATATCTAAGTTTCAAGTATTTTCAAGAGAAGACATGTTTCATTACTTTTCATTTTCAAAATTCTTTCTATTGTAAATTTTTTAGTTAGTTTTCAAGTCTTCTAAACTCTTACTACTGAAATTTTTCTCTCACTTTAATTCTTAAGCCAAAAATCATACTCCACTCTATAAGAAGTTGTAAGAGAGTATTTGTGGTCTTTCTAGATCACCAAGAGACTTGTGTTCCTTTGAATTGTGGTTCCTCTTCTGTGAGGATAGTATTATTGGAGTTGGGTACTCCGGTCTTGTGTAGACCAATTGTAATCCCTTGGGTGTACGGTTCCTGTGTGAAAGTTCCCTTTGTGGATTTAGTGAAAATCTTTCATAGTGGTGAAGGCGAGGACGTAGAGCAGTGGCTCGAACCTCAAAACAAATTCTCTTGTGTTTGCGATTGATTTCTTTTTGCTCTTTGTTATTTTACATTTTTGTACTTGTGCTACTACTTGCCTTGTTTTCATTATTGCATCAATTCATCTTCTTGCATTTTCGGTCTTTACTCATATTAACAAGGAAGCAATTAAACACCTCAATTCATAATCTAGAGGAATCAAAAAGGAGAAGTTCTAAAGTCTTCATGGGGAATTCGGCTTCAATTTCTTATTTTGAGTGACCGCTTGCATCATATATCTTAACTTGTGTCTAAAAGTGCATTTGATTAGCATAACACCTATTCACCCCCCCCCCCTCTAGGTGTTTTTCAGAACTAATATTCTATAATAAGATTGCTAGAAAGATATCATAAGGATGGTTTGAAAACTCAAAATCGGTATTGGAATTGGCTGACAATTTTTAATATCGGAATTGGTCATATCGACCATTTCGAGTCGGTGATATCAGTGGAGGCCAAATAAATTTAAATAATATGAAAAATATTTAAATAATTGTTCAACAACCAGTAACATTTTGACAATTTTTTTGAAAATAAATGATCGAATTCTAATCATATTCGGATAAAAAATTACAATAAATAATAGTTTGTGCAAAGACAAAATATATATAGATAAAGTTTTAGTAAGATTTTCCTAACAAACTAAAAATAAATGAATTATTTTAACCATGTCAATAAAAATAATCTTTCTGTTTTTTTCTAAGTGCTAACAAACTAATTAAATAATTATCTTAATAACATTTTTCCAACAACCGGTAATTACTTACTAAAATAAGCAATTACAATTTTCTAACAAACTATTAATTGCTTATTATAATTATATAATTATCAAAACTGACCGAAGAGAGTTTTTTTCCCGTGACTTTATAAAGAAATTTTATCTGTCTGTCTGTCCGTCCTCCACGAGAGAGAGCAGTGTCGACCCCTCCCTTCTTCTTCCTCTCTCAGCTCTCCTTCTTTCCTCCTTCTTCCCCTCTCTCCTCCTCTGACCGATTGATCGATTTCTCACCAATAACTGCGGTATACTAGTATTATTTTATTTATACTTATTAATAGTAACACGTTTGATTTTTATGTTTTTATCAAAATTGACCAAAGTGAGGTTTTTTTCTCATGACTCAAATAGAAACTTTGTCCGTCCGTCTTCAAGAGAGAGCATCGTCGACCCCTCTTTCTTTTTACTCTCTCAGCTCTCCCCTCTCTTCTTCCTCCCCCCTCCTCATGACTGATTGATCGATTTCTCATTGACAGTAGCTGTTGGCCCAAAGGCCCATCGCTCTAGTTTTGATAATGATTAACTCATGTAGTTATAGTACTAATGATTTTGTATTTATATAGTTTCAGATTTACTATCAGTATCTTAGTAGGTACTTAACTTCAACAAAAGAGTTTTGGAGCTAACACATGTAGATTAATGAGCTCGTACGTCAAAATCGCATCTAGCACTCGGTTGGAGTCTAGCTCTTTGGATCGTGTTTAGATCGGGTCATCTTGAAGATGAGGATGGACAAGAAGACTTCGGTTTGTTTAGATCTTGTGTAAAGATAGATAGTATTGATATGCTCAAGTTCACAAACACACAAGTTCAATATGTTCGGTTTTCGGTTTACCAGTTTTTGAATTTCGAATATACATATATATGGTTTTCATGAATAGATAGAATCAAAACAAGTTTAAATGGTTTAATGTAAATTGGATTTCATATATATACATTTGTGCTTCACATATTTGGAAAAATTTATTTTGAGGTTCTATTTCATGTGTTTGGAATTTTGGTATTAACAAAACCTATTTTGGATTTCATGTTAAAAATATAGATATATACTTTACATATGTATTGGATTCTATCCATAGATAATATGCTTCAAATGTGTTTTAATATCATGTTTTTGTATTTAGACAAGTTTAGGAGAAATCAGATTTCCATTTCAAAATTTGGTTTTCAAAAAATATAGTTTTTATTTAAGGCCAAATATTTTATCACAAAAATAGTTCAAAGAGTTTGTAATATGTATTGATTTTTGGTCACACATATTTGTTATTCAAAAATCTAACGAGAACTTATTTTGTGGAATTTATAAGTATTTATGGGATTTTAATGGAATTAAAATAACTAAGTTTTCTAACCTGAAATCCCCGCCAAATCTGCTGGCGGTCGACCGGACCAGTGGTCGGTCGACCGGACCGGTCGACCGGTGTGCATGAAACGTGCACAAGGACTAGCCAAGTGGTCGGTGGACCGCGCGGTCGACCGACTGAAAGTACCCAACTCTTGGGTACTGCCGGTCGACCGACAGGCTGTGCCCGGTCGACCGGAGGCACAACATCATAAATGTGACCCTTGGGCCGGTCGACCGGAAGGGCATTGTAGGCATTCCAAGCTGCCAACGGGTATATTTTTCTCAACTCTATATAAAGGGATTTGGGGGCTGTTTTCTACAAGATTTTGAGAAAGCTTTCATTCCTATATTTTCAGAGTTTAGCAGCAAGTTTTTAAAGAGTTTTTGTATCAAAAAGATTTATCTTTTATTTGTTTTCAAGGGTTGAAAAAATTAAAGAAAAAAGAGTATTTAGGAAATTGCTTTTGATCTTCATTTCTATTTCATTCTAGTATTTTTTCCAAGTATTTTTCTTTGTGATTTATTTCCAAGCACCTTGTTTTCTCACACTTGAGCTATCATCTCTATACTATCTATAGGATATTGTTTTTGTGGGAAATATTGTTTGTGGTCTATTGTGATCACCAAGAATTGTTTGTGGTCTATTGGGATCACTAAGTTGTAATCTTCCCTTTGCTTTGGTTTTGTGCATATCCCTCTAGTGTAGAGGTGGTTGTTCTTTGGGTTTGTAGCTATCCCTCTTGTGTAGAGGTGATTGTGTTGGAGTTTGGATGTGCCTTTATCCCTCTTGTGTAGAGGTGATTATTGTTTTGACTTTGTGCCTTGCCTCTTGTGTAGAGGCGGTTGTGTTGGAGAGAGGAGTTATGTACTCCTAAGTTTGTATTTGCAAATTCCTCGGTGGAAGTTCCCTGTGTGGGGGGTCCTGTCTGGACATAGTGAGAATCCTTCTGTGTGAAGGCAGGGACGTAGAGCAGTGGCTCGAACCTCGAAACATATCTTTGTGTTTGCGTTTGATCCACTATCTCTAAACTCTATCTCTCTTATATCTTGCATTGCTTCATATTGTTCATATCTCATACATGCTTGGTATTATTTGTGTGCCCATATTTGTGTTGAACCAAGAGAGCTTCATATAGCACATCAACTCTTATTTAGAGGAATCTCAAGGAGATAGTCCAGAGCCCTTTATGAAAAATTCGGCTACACTCTTTGGTACACATAGTGTGTTGCAATTAGTTTTTAATCCTGCATTATTTGTCATTAGATTAGCTACTACACCTTTTCACCCTCCCTCTAGGTGTATTTTCAATTGGTATCAGAGCCTACGCTCCTGATATTAGGTTTAACCACCTAAAAGTGAGATCTTGAATTGCTAATCTAGATTTGCATTTGCATATATATAATTTATACACTTATGGATTTCTTGACCCCTCCTATGTATGATGTTACCAACATTGATATTTGAAAATTTAAGATGTCCATGTACCTTAAAACCCTAGGAATGCATGTTTACATTGCCACTACCAAGAAATCTTATCTTGATAATGACAAGTATATAAAGGCCAGTGCACAAGCCCTAGGCACTTAGGCACACACTTAGCAAAGATTATCTTTCTATGGTTTCTCATTATAATTCTGCTTGGTACGGAGAGGAGACGTTCGGTGTAAAATTTTCTTGAATTAGTTGAAAAATTAAAACGGACTTCTGCTCCGACTACAAGGGAGGGGAGATGTTGAGTCTTAAATCCCCCCTTTGTTTAGTGCTGGGTTCTTCAGGTGGCGATGGAAAGTGAATCTTATTTTTCGTTGACCAGGTGAACGTCGAAAACTTTTGGGGATCTTCTCTTCGGGTGGCGGACGGAGTAACGCAGCTCTGTCGGTCAGAAATTTCAAAGAGATTGTAGGCAAAGACTAACTTGTACGCAGCAAGTTGTTTGAAGGGTTGGACTCTCTTTCCTCCTCTCTGGAAGCTCTAAAGTCCAGCTCTTTTCTCTCAGAGTTCTTCTCTCCGAAAATCCGACCCCTTCTTCATAGCAACGGGGCTATTTATAGAGGTTTCAGGAGCGTACGTGCCTCCTAAAAACACTCCATAATGGGGTTAACTTTTCCCGTTATGTGGGCCGTGATTGACCCTATAACCAGGACGGTTACAACTGAGGCGCGGGTTTCGAGCCACGTGCCTTGGAGCTGCTGAGACGCGGGTGTCGACCCTCGCGCCTTGGTGCTGCTGAGACGCTGGTTTCGACCCTCGCGCCTTGGTGTGGCTGAGACGCGGGTGTCGACCCTCGCGCCTTAGTGCGGCTGAGACGCGGGTTTCGACCCACGCGCCTTGGTGCGGCTGAGAGCGGGTTTCGACCCACGCGCCTTGGTGCTGCTGTGACGCGGGTTTTGACCCTCGCGCCTTGGTGTGGCTGAGACGCGGGTGTCGACCCTCGCGCCTTGGTACGGCTGAGACGCGGGTTTCGACCCACGCGCCTTGGTGCTGCTGTGACGCGGGTTTCGACCCTCGCGCCTTGGTGTGGCTGAGACGCGGTTGTCGACCCTCGCGCCTTAGTGCTGCTGAGATGCGGGTGTCGACCCACGCGCCTTGGTGCTGCTGAGACGCGGGTTTCGACCCACGTGCCTTGGTGTGGCTGAGACACGAGTGTCGACCCTCGCGCCTTGGTGCGGCTGAGACGCGGGTTTCGACCCTCGCGCCTTGGTGCTGCTGTGACGCGCCCTGCGTCTGGAGTTTGGGACTCTACTTTTGACGACTTGTCTTTAATGATTTTTAGACAACCTACAGAACCCCCTCCAAAGTTTTCGATATTCCGCGGTTGGCTGGATGGATTTCGAAATACTTTGGACTTTAGCGGAATTCGCCCTTCTCGTGGTTGGACTGACAATGCTCTGAGCTTGATCTTATCTGGACTATGGTCTTCGTGAGTGTACTATGGAACTCTTTGAAGCCGCCAAAACTGATCGCGTGGAGTGTCTAGATACACAGTCTAAACCTCCCCGATGCTTTAAGTTTGTCGTTGGTGTACCTTAAACCAGAGGTGGGCAGTCGTCTGCTTGTGCCAGTGTGCTTTTGAACTGAATTGCAAAAGCAAGGACTACGCGCCAGTTCCGTGGACGCAGGGGTGATACTGCTTTTGGGATGACAACGCGACTGTTACTCCATGAGGTAGACGCGACTTTGGCTGAGTTTAAAGGGTGCGTCCATCGAAGGGACGCGTCTCTTGGGATGAAGACGCGACTGTTGGATGCAAATTCGTGCCATGAGTATGTTGCCACGTGTCCTGTTGTGTTGAGGGGACATCCTCTTTTTGGCGTGCGAACTTCGTGCTGCATTTAAAGCGCTGTCCACGCGTCAGGCGGTGATTAGGCATCGAGCCAAGCGCCGCGTATCTTTGCGAATCACTGTGCCTATAAAAAGCAACAGTCTTTCAAGAGTCATCATTAGACTCTCCTTCGTCTTCGTGTGCCTCTGTTAGGGTTTTGAGAAAGGAACTTCCTTTGTTCTCTTTACCTCTTCTAACACCGGCTCTTTGATTCGCAATGGCACCAAAGGCCAAGCAAACTGCTTCATCTTCACGGGCGGTCGTCGCTGAGACTCAAAGGGGCAGTTCCTCCATGCAGGAAGCCCCTATTTCAAGTATAAAGCCATCGGACTTGATTCCCACCATTAAAAGGGTTTATAGAGTTCTCTGAACTCTTGGACTCCTCTTTTAAAATTGACCCGCCAGCGCGGGCTCGAGCCCATGTTTGATCTTCAGACGCGGCCTTTGAGTTGATAAATGAAGCGCAGGTTTGATCTGCTTGAAACTGCGTCTGCTTGTTGAACACAGGGCCCCACTAAGCCTTGCGTTTCGGATTCAACACTTAGAATGTTTCTAAGTATGAAAAATTCAGACGCAGATTTCTTATGACTCTTGCGTCTTGTGAAGCCAGACGCTGGTCTTCATGAATCTTGCGTCTGAGTTCAAGTACTTAGAGATTTTTCTTAAGTCTTGGATTTTTAAAACGCGGGCTCCAGGCTAGCCTCGCGATCTTCGGGTCTGGACGCAGATTTAGATGATTGCCACGTCTGAGTTTACTTCTACGTTTGAGTTGTGGACACTTGATCATTTCCTTTCAGATTTCTGATCAAATGTCGTTTCCTTTTTGCAGTGCGATATTTCGCTGATCCTCTCTCCAAGAAGTGTCACTTCGGGCACGTAGGTGGTGCTGACCGCAACTTAACCTTTATGTTGCAAAGGACTGCTCCTGTGACTGCTGACAAGCTGAAGGGGCGAAGGGAGAGGCTCTCCAAAGTCGACATGGCGACACTCCGGGAACTATGACTGACGCAAAATTTAAGACGGATTCGTGCATTCCATTGAAGAAACCCGTCTTTTTCTTTGGCGACAATATCGGCGAGGGTGGTTACGTCTTGCATGATGGCGACTACAAGTGGCTTCGCCAGATATGGGATAGGAAATTCTTTCTTCCAAATATGGAGAGAATGTATCCCCTATCCTACCTTCAGCACATGTCTGTCCCTCGGGCAATGGAATGGGATCTTGCACGATCTGTTCCCAGTGTCTCTCTTGGCATACTGGGCGCCAGGAAGGTGCACTCGGGTGGACACGGGAGGGAGATCTTTGGTTTATTTCCTGGATTATTCAGGTCCGATTACCCAGTAGGAGAAACCCCTCAGCTCAGCACTACCATTATTAATCAATTCATGAAGGTAGGGGGTGATTTTCCTACTGACTTCCGCCCGCTCGGGTGGGTTCATTCCACTGACAAGTACTGGTGGGGCAAGATGGTGAGCTTTGTCCTCACTGAACTTGGAGGTCTGTTGGACCAGGTGGGACTGTACCAAGCGGTCTGGCTGTGCAATATGGCATCCCACAGAATTCCCAAAATTTCTTTGGGATCCTGGAGCACTACGACCCTTCAACGGGGACGTTCTTCACCCCGGTTGGAGAAATGGGGCTTGCTCTGCATGAATTATATGAAGTCTCGGGGTTGGTAATGGGAGATGCTCCTTATGAAGAATACGTCCCTACCTCTGAGGAGCTTCATCTCTTGAAGAAAGAGTACCCTCGTGTATATGAGACCTACTGGGAGGTGCTGTGTCATTTCCACATCTACGGCCAAATAACTTCCTAGAGGGCTAGGGGAGTTAAGCAGCTATCTTGAGCGAGCTACTTGTTTAATGGCATCACTGAGAAAGATTACTCAGTGACCAGTCTGGCTCCCAGCTCTGACGAAGAAATCGCCGAGAGAATCGACGCCTCTGTGAGTTCTTATACCACAGAGTCGAATGAAGACACTTTCAAACCTGACACGGTTTTTTAAAGTTTCCATCACCAGGCCCAGATTCCCATTTCTAACCGGGCACTGCTGGCGGGTTTCCTCATGCTGTGGTTGAAGCGCTGTGTAGTGCCGACACTGCCGCATGAGGTGATTGTTATCGACGTGGTATATCCGGCGGTGCTGCTGGCCTATGGTAGGTCCATAGCTCTCCTTCCGGCAATGGTGGCCGGTATCCAAAGCGGGTTGCGGGCCCTGACTCAGAGCTTGTGCAGGGTGGAGGCCATCGTCGACTCTCAAGGTAAACCGGAGGTCAATTCAGAGGGAAGGCCGAGAGTGAAGACCCCTAACCCTCGGATCGAGCTTCCTTTCACGTACTTAATGGCTTGGTACGTGATGCACTGCCCCTCACTGATGATGCCAGTGTCCCGATGCGAGGGGTTTGTCCCTTTTGTGCAGCGGCTGGAGAGTTCGAGCTGGTGCAACAACTATATATTCTACGTCCGGAAGTGTATTCTGAACGCTTCAAATTATCATCTCAACCGTTGCTTCCCCGAGATTACAGATGCTGCTTATGGGGATAAATTCGCCGACATTGTGGGTCCAGACGACTTCACTAGGCTGCCGTCGGGAGTCTTCTGGTGGCTCATCAATATCCGGCCCAGGTATCTGCTCTTTCGGCAGGGGAACTCGTGCACGATCGAGCCTTATATGCCGAATCGTTTCGCCCGACAGTTCGGCTATGACCAACTATATGTCGGTAACCCTAACGCTCAGCTTGCCTTCAGTGGAAATCTGTTTGAAGGTGCTCAGGCTTGGTATTACAGCGTAGCTGGGGGGACACAGGCTCTTTTCCGTTTACCTCATAAGACGCCGAACTGCTATGCAAGCCTTAGCTTCTGCACCTGGTATTTCCAGGCTAGCAAGATGCTTGGCTACTCAATGGAGCGTTCATGCATTAAAAGCATTAATGCGTCTTATGAAGAGAAGGTGGCATCCAACAAGCGCTCGCGAGGCCTTGATGAATATCAGGCGGCTCAGAGGGAGGCCAGAGGGGAGCCGAGAGCAGCAGTACCCAGGGAGCAGTCTGCCAGAAGGCGTCGACAGGCGGTGCAAAAACGTCCTCATGGCATTACTCTTCGAACTGAGCCTTCTCCTACTTCCACGGCTGAGCCTGCCTCGAAGAAGGCCAGGAAAGACTTGGCGGCTGAAGAGACCGTCCCCTCCGGCATCGAAGAGCAGAGGGAAGAGGAGGAGGAGGATGATGATGCCCCCCTTGTTCGTACTCATGGATTGCGCAGCAAGGGCCCCGTAATTTTAGAAGAAGGGGAGCTTGTTGATGAACCCGTCGCAACTGATGAGGCTGAACAACTTGAGGCTGACCTGGTGGGAAGGAGTGATGTTGAGATTCCAGGGGTCTCAACTCAACCAGGGTCTTCTTCGGCTCATGAAAGGAGAGATGAGGCACAACAGCCTGGGTCTCCTGGTGTATTAATCTCCAGCTTCGAGTAGTTGACCCTAGTCCTACTACTGGGGTATTTGGTGGCAAGGCCTCAATTACCGAGGCTTCTCGCGTTGAACTATCGTCTTCATCATCCGGAGAAGACGAATATGATTCAGACGATGAAGTCGATTTTGGCGATGAACCTGCTCTTCCAGATCCGAGCAAATTCTCACATATCTCGGAGGAAGAAATATACGGGTGTGATCCGGTGATGGCATTATCACAAGCGACAACTGCTCCTGTAGAAGGTACTCTTATTGTCTTGTTGACCCGGTTTCCCTTTTTAACTAGGGAACAGGTTCTGACATTTTCCCTTTATGCTGTAGGGTTGGCCGCGGACAGCGAGGCTGCGACTTCCTCCCATATCGAGGAGATGATACAGGAGCTGGCCTAGCAGGAGGATGTTGAGGCTGTTGCTGAGATGCCTCAAAAGAGGGCAATTATTGAGGTCGGGGAGGCCTCAACCTTGCAAGTTTTGCCCAGGAATCTACCATCTTCGGATCCTCGGCTTGGTAAGGAAATATTGACGCTTTGAATATTTTCATTTTATTGTCATGACTGACGTTTTGGTGCTTTGCAGAGAGTCCTGAGGAAGCTCATGTAGAGGACTTGGCAGTCAGCGTCGAGCCCGCAGGCAATACAATTCAACCTTCGACCGAGGGTTCCGAAGAAGTCAGGTTCACTGCTGCTCCAGTCGCCATGGAGGCTGCTACGACAGTGACTGCGCCAGACGTATCTGTGACCATCTTGGTTTCTGCCGCACCTGTTGTTGATCCTACTCCTGCACGGGATGAGTTGATTCCCATCCCTCGCCCTATGATAGAAAGGGGATCTGGGAGCATATCAGCGGAATTCTCCTCGGCTGGCGATATCATGGAAGAACTGACACGTCAAATGGTGCAACAGTTCTTTGCTTCCATGCGATCGTGTATTGATCTCATCCTCTCTGGGAGCAGTTCTTTCGAATTTGCCCGAATGCTTCTTGAGAATTTGATCGAGAACATTGGTCATACTGGAGGTCCTTCACAGGCTAGGGCGTGTCTGCTGCTGGTGGAGCAGTTGGGGAGTGATCTGAAAGAGCTTAAGTCTTTGGAGGACGCCGGCTCAGTTCACGAGGCCCGGGCAACCCTGACTAGGCTTCTTGCTACCCAAGAACAAGAGCGGAAGGAGATGGAGGAACAAATAGCAGAAGAGACTCACCATCTCCAACATTTCCAGGCGGACCATCAAAAGTTAATTGGCGATTCAAGGGAATCTGAACTCGTCATGCAGAGCGCAGAGCAGGTTATCATCAGTGCTCGGGCCACCATAGCCAAAGCAGAAGCCTTGATTGCAATCAATGAGCAGAAGCTTGCCACTGCCAGGAAGAAGCTGGAAGGGCTGGAGGCTGCCAAGATGCAGGTTGAAGAAAACCTCTCCACTCACTCCTCCAGGTTGGAATCCCTACGAGTGCAGCTGGCTGCGAGGAGATTTTTGTCCGAGGAGGAGTTGCGGGTCCAGGCTCTCATGGAGGCTGAGAAAGCACGTCAGCACGAGATACATCGCCTCCGAGAACAAATCTGTTCTTTGGCTAATCAAGATTATTAGCCTCCCCCCTCTTTTTTTTTCTTTTTTTTTAGGGACAGCACACTCAATTCGTTAAGAGTATTTGTATCACTTTTATCATTTTTGGCTCAAATAATAAAAGTCTCTTGAAATTTTGCTCCATCTTCATTGTCCCACTGTAGATGAATCCAATTTCTGAGCAGCAGTCTTTGGCTGTGATCCTTGATTGGCTGTGAATAATAAACTTAGGTAGAACTAAGTTCTTGGGAGGAACGCGGCTCTGACCTGTCCATTGAGACGCGGTTCCAGTTGGCGCGAAGGACGCAGCTTCGGGTGCGGCTCCCTAGCCGCAGCCCTTAACTCTGCCCAAGTGCAGAATTCAGGATGTCGTGAGGACGCGGTCTTTTGCTCCTCAAAACTGACGCATAGATATGAGGACGCGGTAATGGGTCCTTGACCTGGTGCAAACTCAAATTATATTGAGTTTATGGTGGGAACACCATCATCATTTCGCCATGTAGACGTAGCTTCAAGATACTTGTGAATGCCATGGGCCTTCTCCGTTGAGGACACAAGTCTCAGGATGTAGCTTTCCACTTTTATGTGATTTTCAAGCGCGACCCCCAGAAGGGGTCCCTTTTGCTGTGAAGGGATGCAGCTTTGAATCACTCTGAGAGACGCGGCTGCGTTTCTCTTGGCTGGAATGAAAAGGGACGCCATTTTTGGATTCACAAAGGGGGCGCCAGTTCCTGGACGCGGTTTTCGGGCCTGCATTTGGTGCAACTTCCAGAGCGTTACATGCAGCTTGTCATAAAGATTTTGTTGGATCTTTAAATGTCCAGTCGATGTTGACGATTGGGGACTCGTATCATCTGACATTTCCCGACGCGGCAGTCCACGCGTCAGCCCTTCATTGGGTTTAAGCATTAACGCCCTTTAATGCCAAACCGGCGCTGGCAGTTGGAGGCCCGCGTCTCCGTTGTTTCCCGAAGCGACGATCCACGCGTCAAACCTTTATTGGGCTTCGACACTCGTGCGGTCATTAAAGCCGACGGTTCTGATTAGCGAGCCATTAATTATAGGCATTATGGTTTGCCTATAAATAGGGCTCAGCCTCGCCTTTCAGCAGTTCATTACTTAAACTGCTTTTTTTGAGAGCGAATGCTCTAAGAGATCTTGTCTTCTCCCTCCAAGGACTACATCAGGGATTTGCCTCCATGGACGAAGACGACCCAGAGCTTTCATGCTTCTGTTTAGCCTTTCCGGAAGATTACCACTGTCAAGTGATTTCAATAACAAAAAGCGTCTCCTTGAATACCTTTTATGTCTGCACTTTGATGCAGAAAGTTCAACTTTTAATAGAGGCCTCTGCGGGTATGACTTCCTGGTTTTGCCATGAAATTTTCAGCCCAACTGAGTTTCAGTTTTGATATCTCTTAAAGAGATTCATCTTCTTGACCTTCTTCTGAAGTCCAACTGGTGTACCCATCTTTTGGAAGTTGCACCGTTTAGAAAATTCTGACTTAAGATTTTCTGGATACGAGTATAATGGACTTTTGCACCTGGACCATGGGCTTTACATACAGAGCTCGCGTTTGAGGCTGTTGACTTAGATCAAAGGTTTCAGGATTGAATTTTGCAACACCCGTTTATCAAACAGGGAGATGGCAATTTTTGCGTCTCGAACTTTAGACACAGGTGCAAAACTAGACTGCGCTCGAACTCTGTGTGTTGTCACAGTTTTGATCGCGTCTGTTTCTGTCGCCGCAGAAGTTTGGTTCGCTGCGCGGGTCATTCCTGCTTTTGAAGATCTCAGCAATAATTGCGTCTGTCACTTAGTTTTTCTGTTGAAGTATACTAAGCTTCAGATCTTCTAATTTTTGTTTGCTTCATGCAGGTAGGCTTAATCATCCTTTTTCATATTCGCTGGGCCTCTGGGAGAACATCTCGGCCAGCGAACTTGGTCGATGGTCGACCACTGGAGAAGAAGTCATGACTCCTGCCTTCAGGAGACGGGGACCGGACCCTCGCCAAGATCTCTTTGGATTCAATGCACCGGTCATGCTTCTTGGCATGGCATGGTCAGAGGGAGCATGGCGGTGGGGGTAGTGGTGGATATAGTGGTGGGTATGGTCCTCCTGCAGGTCACCGAAAAGAGGGCATCCTCTGTGAGGTCTCAAAACCTCCTTTTACCCCAGAAGTGACATCGAGGAAAGCTCTATGCTCATTGGATGACCTTCTGGTGATAGAGATGTTCATCAACGAAGGATCATACTTCACTTCGGATGGTCAGGTGGAATCAGAAGATTCTGCTGCCTTTCTACATCAAGAAACACCATTGTTCTCGGTCAACCAGAGGCTTCTTCGATGTTTACATCATGCATCGTGGTGCAACCAATTCCCGATCATCGCCGCAGTGTTCAATTCTTCTTTGGCGCCTTTTCAAACATCTAATACTTAGTATTGTGAGCAGCTTCGAGGAGTGAGTGCAACCTTTGAGAGAGAAAGGGACTTCTTTGTACTCCTTTATTGTAACACTCAATCTTATTGTATAAGAGAGCGTTTTGTATCACTTTCATATGCCTGGATATAAATAAAAGTGACACTTTTCTTTTTGTTTCCTCCTATTGTCTTGAACCTTTTTTTTTAGTCAGACGAATAGGAGCGAAGAGTCTTTGACTTGTCAAAACTATGATGATAATCTTAACGAGTCAAATTTTGTAGAGAGAGATCCTATTTCAGGAACTCAACAATGCTGTCAGAGGTGTGATATTACTTAACAGAGATAAGATAACTTTTGTAGACCTGCCAATCTATAACGGAGAATGACAAGTGAATTTGTACCCCCAGGGAGGATGAACTTTTATCAGAGGTTTGGGATTAACTTGATTAAGATCAGCCGGGGAGTTAATGAAAACACTGTTAATGGTGTAATGTTAACCTAACAATGTTTTTAAGTGGACTTGTTATTCTGTTGACGAGAATAACAAGTGAGGCTAGATTCGCGGGGGATCTAGGAAAGTTTTTACCGTTAGAGGTGTGATATTAACTTAACGGGTTGAAAGTTGTCTTGTCAGAAGTGTGATGTTAACTTGACAAGAATGTAAGTCAGAGGTGTGATATTAACTTAACTCAGAAGCATTTCAGCTTTCATTTGGGAAAACTGAAAGTGTCACTGTCATAGGTGTGATGTTTAACTTGACAGTGAGGATAATGCTAGAGGTGTAATTTTGAACTTGGCATTGGTCATCTCGACTTTAACATGGAAGTCTGAGGAAAGTCATGGCTTTAAGTGTATTGTTGAACTTAGCAATGACCTGGATGCTAGAGGTGTAGTGTTAACTTAGCATCGTTCATATCAGCCTTGATATGGAAGTCTGAAGGAAGGTGACTGTCAGAGGTTTAATATTGAAACTTGGCAGCAACTTGATTACTGTTAGAAGTGTAATGTTAACTTAACAGTATATTGTCAGAGGTGTGATATTAACTTGACAGTAGTGGACTTGCGATATGAGCAATTTGAGAACCTGTCATTCTATTGATGAGAATTGACAAGTGAAGTTTGAAGTGCCAGAGGTATAGTATTAACTTGGCGAATTTGAAGGTCTGCCACTCTGTATGGAGTTGACAAGTAAAATTTTACTCGATAGGGAGTATTGAAAATTTCATTACCAGAGGTATAGTGTCTAACTTAGCAATGACTGTATTTTGTAGCCTACCATTCTGTGGATGAGAATTGGTAAGGGATTTTGGAGGGAAGAGGGTGGAACTACATCCACTTAGGATTTTTAGCAAACCCTCAGCTGTCAACGGATTTGAGGTGCCTTTACCAACTACCGTTTGAGTTAGGCTAGCCATGCTATTCCCCTCAGCATAGTGAGTTGTCGAAGACTTATGTTGGGCTTAGAAGCCAACATTTTCCTCTATCCTTAATCGTTAAAGGTGTTGGATCAAATGGGAACATGTCCCTTAGGATTTTTAGCAAATCCTCAGCTATCAACGGATTTGAGGTGCCTTTACCAACTACCCTTTGAGTTGGGCTAGCCATGCTGTTCCCCTCAGCATGATGAGTTGTCGAGGACTTATGTTGGGCTTAGAAGCCAACATTTTCCTCTATCCTTAACCGTCGAAGGCGTCGGATGTTAATGAAGAAGCTCTTCTTGTCTTGATCAGAGGTGTACTTTTAACTTGATCGGAGGAGGAGTACTATTAAGGATAGTACTTCTTCAAGAATCTGCCATTGATCGGCATCATGAGTGTATCGCCATTTGAGCTTATGAGGCGATATGATCCATTTGAGTAGACTGACTTTACTACAAATGGTCCTTCCCATTTGGGCTGGAATTTTTCTTTTGTCTTATGTGTCATCACCATAGGTCGTCTGACAGCTAAGACAAGATCACCTTTCTTGAAAGTCTGCACCTTGACTTTCTTGTTGAAGGCTCTGGAAATCCGAGCTTGGTAAAGCTCGATTTTGTAGGCTGTCTAAAAATCACTAAAAGACAAGCCATTAAAAGGCAGAGTTTCAGACTCAAGGCGCGAAGGCTCAACAGCCGCGTCTCAACATCAAGGCGCGTGGGCTCGACACCCACGTCTCAAGTTCTAGACGCGAGGGTCCAACACCCGCGTCTCAACATCAAGACGCGTGGGCTCGACACCCGCGTCTCAACATCAAGGCGCGTAGGCTCGACACCCGCGTCACAACCTCAAGGCACGTGGGCTCGACACCCGCGTCTCAACCTCAAGGCGCGTTGGCTCGACACCCGCGTCTCGGTTATAACCGCCCTGGTTATGGGGCCAGTCGCCGCCCATGTAGCGGCGAGGTCAGCCCCCTCGTTGTGGAGCGTTTTTAGGGGGCACGTTCACCCCTAGGACCTCTATAAATAGCCTCGTTTGCTATGAGGTCGAGGCAATCAGAAGAGAGGGGATAGACACAAGGGTGATCAGAAAGGCATCTGGCATCAAGAGGATCAGAAGATCACAGAGAGAGAAAGACCGAGACAGGAGAGAGCTAAACTCTTCAACAAGCTCGCTGCGTACGAGTTGTTCTTTACCTACCCTCTTTGAGAGTTTTGGTAGACAGAGCTGTGCTACTCTCTACCAGCCAAAGAGAAGATTCCCTAACGATCCCGACGGTCATCCGGTCAACGGAGAACAAGATTCACTCTCCACTTCCACACGAAGAACCCAGCACTAAACAAAGGGAGGATTCAAGACTCAACATCCTCCCTCCCTTGTAACTGGAAGGAAAAAGCAGTTTTGTTGTAATTTTTTCATCTGATTCAAGAAAAATTTTTACAGTAAAGACTTCTTTCTCTTTTTTCTGGCGCGTACAAGAGATGGCGACTCCGCCGGGGACTACATTTGTCACTGATGAGCAAATCGTGGCGCAGGATGACGTCCTCCGTAAGGGGAAGATGGTCGAATCGCTCATTGTCGAGTTCGACTAGGCGAAGTACGAAGAGTTCTCTCTTCTGGCTCCAAGAGCCCAAAGACCGGCGTCTGCCGCCGGGTCTCGACGAAAATGGCCCCGAGGCCCGATCTGTGGCTCTCTCGGGCGCTGCTGCTGCCAACTGTGCCAAGCAAGGTACACGCGCCAACGCCTCTCAGAAGGCCCACGTGGTCCCAGGCACAACTGCCTTTGCGACCAACCGCGTCACACAGAACACCCGCGTCAGCGTCTCTCAGGAGACCCGCGTGGTTAAAATCTCTGATGTTCAGCATCAGGATGTTGTTGGTCTCTCTCCACCTCCGCGACGCAATCGGAACGCTGAGCGTCGACAGAGGAGACGTGCGCGCCAGCTGCAAGTTGGAACCTCTGGTTGTCTGACTGAGGCTGGACGCAGCATACAAACTGGCGCCTTACTCGAGCCCCGCGAAGTCCGCGTTTGGCGGCCCAAACGCGAGATTCCTTCAGTTAGGTCCTCTGAGGACAACTCACCAAACGCCAAGGTGAAGCCCTCTGCGCCTTGTCAAGCACAAGAGGCACGCGCCTATAGACGTGGGGGCCCAGCAGCCCACTCTCTCTCAAGTGTCTGTGGCGCCCCGATCCTGCCGGTTACGGAGACGCCACTACGACGTACATACGCAGGGCGATGGTACCATCACGTATGTACACTAAGCATCAATACAACACAACACAGATATCATAGTGCGGAAATACGTGGTAATATACATTCCAATCCAAAATGATACAAGTATTGAGTCATCACAAACAGTGATATAATATTACATCAATATTACATCACTAGATAATATAAAAGTAGACTGTGCAGAAAACAACAGATAATAACTCACGAGCTAGAAAGGGGATCTCGCGAGTGGGGAGAAAAGACTGGACGGAACTACTGCTGATCTGCCTGCTCCTCAAGATAGGCCTGATCCTCGGCCGATGGTCCACTCGGTCCAAGCTGCTAAATCTGGACATGCAAATCCAGGGTTGTTAGGAATAACCCAGCGAGTACAAGAAAAACCCAATGGTAAGTACAAATAATAGCAAGTGCATCAAGACAAGTATAATGTACCCTAATCAATAAGCAGGAAATATCACAATAAATAGTGAGATATAAAAATGACATTAGCATTTATATGGAATGAAATAAAAGCATGTATATCAGGTCAAATGTCATGTGATCAAATTAGGAAGCATGGAGTAACTACAATAAATGACAAGTATAGAAATGACACAGAATGCATGAAGTCAATTTATTAGGTTATTATTATTAACTCGTTCAATTTGTATGTTTGGTATATAACCGGTGCCATATACTTTCGCATACAAATCTAGCGAGGTTGGTTATTGGAAATTGATGGGGAGCGACGAACCATGTTTATAATGGGTCCCGTGCATGCCCGGGACAACGGTCCAGGATTATCCGGTACTGGAGCCGGAACGTACCGCTAGGCACCGGGATTTACTATATGCCCGAAGGTCTCACAATACACCCGAACAGGAATAGAGTGTCACCGTTCCCCACAGGATATACCTAGGGGATTATAGCACACCCGGACAGGCAGGCAGGGGGGGTAGGGGTGCCAGTACACCCTCGGAAGCGCCTGGTGGCCATCCAGGTCGAATCCAATAGGAAGTTGTACAACATATGTATGGCCATCATAAACACAGAAGCTATATCGTTACCCATCAATTTCCCCCATCCCGGTGTAAGTTGTTTACATATGACAGAGTCTCAAATAATAATGTTCACGGGGTATCCACAAATGTACAATATCCATGATTATCCTATTACGGGTTAACAGTAGTATAATACAGGAGTAATTTCAGGAGCCTCCCCATTTCAGGGGTTCAAGTATACAGGAGTACAGGAGCTCAGGAGTACCAAATATCTGGTAATAATAATGTAATAATCATGTCATGTCCCGTAACAGTGATAGTCATGTATATGTCATATAATCAGGCATCAGGGGTGGTAATGTCCGGTCAAGAGTCATAATGTCAGGTCCAGGTATTTATACCACATGAAAGTATAGCATATACTGTATGTCAAGAACAAGCGTCAAGTATCAAGTATCAGGGTCCAATGTCAAGTGGTCAATGTAGCAAGACAAGTATCAGAGCCGGGTATCATATGTCAAACATAGTATGGCAAGTATCAATACCAGGTGTCACATATCACATATAGCATGTCATGTATCAGTACCAAATATAGCATGAAAGATGTCGGTGTCAAATACAGCATGGCAATATCGGTGTCAACTATTGTGTACCGGTGTAAATATCAAGTGCCGGTGATAAAAATTACATCCCTAGTGTAACATGCCAAGTGTCGGTTTCCTAAATCACGTATCAGGCATAACATGTCCAAGGTCGGGTAAATACCGAGTGCAACATCATATATCATTTACATAGCATGATATCATGTATCAAATTTCGGTATTCAATACTAAGCATACTAACATATCCACATCCCCATTCCATGCTTAAAATACAAGAGTATTTATTTTTAAATATATAAAAATGCTCGCATAATATTAAAGTAGAGGCATGTCAAAAATAAAGTTGTACTCGCCTGAAACGGGTAAAATACCGGTTAAAATCCGGGTAACCAGCGAACCGTCCAAGTAACCTTTAGCCCACAATTTATATATTAAAATATATAATTATAAATATTTATATAAATATTAAAGAGGGAATGGGAGAGGAGAGAGAGAGGAGAGAGAAATTTGTAGGGAAAAAAAGGGAGAAAAAAGAAAGGGAGGGAAAATATGGTATAGTTTGAAATGAATGGGATTTAAAGGAGAGGGGTAGGGGTTGTAAATAGAGGGTTGTAGTTTAAAAAGTAGGGGGGTATTTTTGGAAAGAGGGGGAAGTTTGTTTATTGGGAAGAAATGAAAAAAGGAAAGAAAGAAGTAAGAAAGAAATGAAAAGAGAAGAAGAAGGAGGGGGTGTGGGGGGTGGCCGGCCGGCTGTAGGCCGGCGGCGGCGACTGCAGGCCGCGCGGCGGCGACTGCAGGCCGGCGGCGGCGCCGCCGGCGGGGAGGTGGTGGCGGCGCGCGCGCGGTGGAGAGGAGGGAGGAGGTGAGTTTGTTGTTGTTGTTGTTGTTGTTGTTATGTTGATGGGTGTGGTGGTGGTGGTGTTAGTGGTGGTGGTGATGATGTTTGGTGGTGGTGGGAAGTTGGAGGAGGTGGAGGAGGTGGTGATGGAGTAGTTATGGTGGTGAAATTGTTGGTGGAGATGGGGAATTTTGGAAAAATTGAAGGTGGAGATGAGATGGGTTATGGTGAAATTGAAGGTGGAGGAGGTGGAGTTAGGGTTGTTGGAAGTGGAGGGGTGTTGTGGGGTGGTGGGGAGCGCGGTGGTGGCGGCTTGGGCGGCGGCTAGGGCGGCGGTGGTGATGGTGGAGGTGGTGGTGTGCGGGAGTGGGTGTTGGAGGTTGAAGATGAAGTGAAAAGGAAATAGAAAGGAGGTGTTTTTAAGGGGAGAAGGTAAAGGAAAATGATGAAAATTAGTATGATTTGAGATGATTAAGGGAGATGGAGTGGGGGAAAGGTTTGCTCAGTCCATGATGGACTGCTCCCGCTGCTGCCACTGCTGGGAGTTGCAGGGAATGGGTGTTGGAGTGAAGGAGAAGAAAAAGAAAGAAGAAAAGAAAAGAAATTGGAAAAAAATAAAAGGAGATGATTAAAAATAGTTAAAAATTTATAAATAAATATTTATTAAATAATAAAATTGATATAATATTCTGGAAGTAATAAGTAGAGGATTTGAGAGGTAAAAGCAAGAAAAAGAAAGGACGACAAATTTTATATTATTTTAATAAGGCAAAAATTCGACTGTTTCAGAATCCTTCCGAAAAATTCTCAAAAATAGAAAATATTATTTTAAGATGTTTGGTGAAATTGGATTCAAAAAATATAGTGTAGTTTTCAAAATAAAAATCCTGGAATCGTCCGGCGATACCGGCCGACACCAGGATCGGTCAAATATTGATAAATTTTGAAAAATCCCAAAAAAGTTTTTAACTAGAAAATGATATTCTAAGATGTACCGTGAAAGCCATTTTTGAAAATTCGATCCCATTTGAAATTTAAAAATCTGGGAATCAGTCAGCGATGCCGACCGACACCGGTTTTGGAGATTTTGCAAAAAAATTTCAGAAAATTCCAGAAAATCATGAAAAATCTAAAATATTAGAAAACAGTCTCTGAAACTAAAAATGGTCCAATCGGACTACCAGAAAGTCGAATCAGGCTATTGGCTGGTATCGGTTCCCCGGTCCGGGTCAGGGCTTACTCTAGTCTAAGAATCCAGATCTGGCACTCAATAACTAAGAAATTACAACTCATGAGCACAAACAGAATGAAAATTGAGCAACATGGTCGAAAAAAATTGGGACACGTATCTGGGTACGTATCCCGGGTACAGGGTGCTACAATCTACCCACCTAACAAAAATTCCGTCCTCGAAATTTCTATAAGGAAGAGATGAACATGAAAATAATGAATTGATAAGACAAGAATGGAGTACAAGAGAATATTACCACTCAGGGCTCGAACAGATGCGGGTAACGGTCACGAATGACGTCCTCCCGCTCCCAAGTTGCTTCTCCCGGACTATGCCTGTTCCATGAAACAAGCACCAACGGGATGGTCCGGTTCTTCAGGGTCTTGACACTTCTGTCCACAATAGCCATTGGTTGCTCAATATATGACAAATCTGGCTGCAACTCCAACTCTGAATAATCCAACACATGGCTCTCATCCCTGATGTATCTCCTCAGTTGCGACACATGGAACACATTGTGCACTCCTTCCAGTGATGGTGGTAGTGCCAATCTGTAGGCCACTTCTCCCACTCGATCTAATATCTCAAACCGGCCTATATACCTCGGACTCAGCTTCCCATGTGCACCAAACCTGATCACTCCCTTGGTCGGAGATATCTTCAGAAACACATGCTTTCCCGCCTGGAACTCCAACGGTCTTCTATTGGAATCTGCCCAACTCTTCTGTCTGTCCTGGGCTGCACGAAGGTGCTCTTGGATAGTCTTGATCTTGTCCACAGCCTGTACTATCACATCTGGTCCCAAATGCCCCTCTCACCAACTTCATCCCAACACAATGGTGATCTGCATCTCCTACCGTACAGGGCTTCAAAAGGAGCCATCTTGATGCTCGCCTGATAGCTGTTATTGTAGGAAAACTCTGCCAAATGTAGATGGTCTTCCCACGATCCCTTAAAGTCTATCATGCAAGCCCTCAACATGTCTTCTAGGATCTGAATGGTCCGCTCGGACTGCCCATCTGTCTCAAGATGTGCTGAACTTCAGACGGGTCCCCAGACTCTCTTGAAGGCTCTCCCAGAAGTGAGATCTGAACCTCGTGTCTCTGTCCGACACAATACTGACAGGAACTCCATGCAGTCGAACAATCTCCCTCATGTACTTGTCTGCCAGAAGCTCTGTAGATTGTCCCACTCTGAAAGGTATGTAATGTGCTGACTTAGTGAGACGGTCAACAACTACCCATACTGCATTGTTCCCCTTTGGACTGCGGGGTAGAGCGGTGACAAAATCCATAGCAACATGCTCCCACTTCCATTCTGGTATTGGCAAAGGCTGTAATAATCCAGCTGGTCTCTGGTGTTCGGCCTTCACTTGCTGACACACTAGACACTTCGCCACATATTGTCCCTCTTCATCGCATTCCACCAGAAATGTTGCTTCAGATCCTGATACATCTTAGTTCCTCCAGGGTGTATAGAGTAAGCTGAGCTGTGGGCCTCAGCTAAGATCTTCTGTCTAATCTCCCCTTGAGGCACACAAATTCTACCCCTGAAATAAAGTGCACCATCAGGATGAATACAAACATCTGACCTCAGCCTTGCTTCCACTTGCTCTCTGAATTTCAGCAATCTAGGATCTTCTCTCTGAGCTTCTCTGATCTCTTCCATCAGTGTCAGCTGGATCTGGAATGCCATCAGCTGCACAGGTCCACTGGTCCTTCGGATCACCATCAAATCTAGCCGCTCCATCTCCCTGAGTAACTCCTTCTGCTGAGTGAGCATCATAACCATGTTGGCTTCAGGTCTTCTACTCAGGGCATCTGGCACAACATTAACCTTGCCAGGATGGTACTGCAGATCTATGTCATAATCTGCCATCAGCTTAAGCCATCGCCTCTGCCTCATGCTCAACTCCTTCTGAGTGAAAATGTACTTCAGGCTCTTGTGATCTGTGTATATCAACACTCGGTCACCTAGCAGGTAATGCCTCCAAATTTTCAATGCAAAGATCACAGCTGCCAGCTCTAGATCATGCGTTGGTAATTCTTCTTATGAGGCTTTAACTGTCTGGATGCATAAGCCACTACATGTGCATGCTGCATCAATACGCATCCAAGGCCCTTTCCTGAAGCATCACAGTACACAACCATACCTCCTGTCCCTGAGGGTGTCTTCAAGATTGGAGCCGAAATCAACTTATTCTTCAACTCCTCAAAAGCAGACGCACACTCCTCAGTCCATATGTACTTCTCTCCCTTCCTGGTCAGCTTGGTCAATGGAGCTGCAATCTTCGAGAAGTCCTGCACGAACCTCGGTAATACCCAGCTAGTCCGATGAAGCTCCTGATCTCTGTCACGGACTTCGGAGTCGGCCAATCCTTCACCGCCTGAATCTTGCTGGAATCCACCGAGATTCCTTCCTTAGAAACAATATGACCCAAGAATGCTATACTCTTCAGCCAGAACTCGCACTGCTAAGCTGGCATGAAGCTGCTCCAGTCGGAGAGTCTGTAGCACAATCCTCAGATGCTCCGCATGCTCCTCTTCATTCTTGGAATAGACCAGGATATCATCAATGAACACCAAAACAAACTTGTCCAGATAGGGTGAGAAGATCATATTCATCAAGTCCATGAAGACTGCTGCGGCATTTGTAACTCCAAAGGGCATAACTAAGAACTCATAATGACCATAACGAGTCCTAAATGCCGTCTTCTGGATGTCTTCCTTCTTCACCTTCAACTGATGGTACCCCGACTGCAGATCTAACTTCGAGAACACTTGGGCCCCATGAAGTTGATCAAAGAGATCATCAATCCTTGGCAAAGGGTACTTGTTCTTGATGGTGACCTTGTTCAACTCTCTGTAATCAATGCACAGCCTCTTGCCACCATCCTTCTTATTCGCCAACAGCACCGGTGCTCCCCAAGGTGAAGTACTCAGTCTAATCAGACCTTGCTCGAATACTCCAGCAGCTGCTCTTCAATATAGCTAATTCTGTTGGCGCTATCCGGTACGGTGCTTTAGAGATGGGAGTCGCTGCTGGAATAAGGTCAATAGAGAACTCCACAACTCTATCAGGTGGAAGTCCTGATATCTCCTCAAATACATCTGGAAATTCACTCCACACTGACACCGCCCTCTTTCTTCAGCAGTGGCACACTCCAGTTGATCTTCCTTCCGGAGGGACTTGCGTTCTCCAAAGAATTGAAACTCCGTTTGGTGTGGAATTCTGAAGATCACCTTCTTCTCCCTACAGTCGATCACCGCATGATACTTGCTGAGCCAAGTCATGCCTAGGATCACATCGTACCCTCCAGTGTCCAGTACGAACATGTCGGCTTCTAACTTCCTACCACATAACTCCACATTGCACCCCTTGCAGATCTTGTTAGTTATAACTACCCATTCCCCGTACTAATTTCCCATTGGTCACTCATACAGACTAGGGGTATAGAATGCAAGGCAGTAAATCTACTGGATATGAAGCAGTGTGATGCACCGGAGTCAAAAAGTGATAAGACTGGAACTGAGTGGACCAAAATTGTACCTGCCACCACTTCTCCAGATGCCTCGGCTTCCTCTGCTGTCAGATTGTAGGCCTGGCCTCTCCCGCGGCCTACTCCAGTCCTGGGTCCCCTCTGAGCCTGACCCAGATTCCGACGCTGGGGAGGAAGTGGAGCTCCTCTGCCTGCAGGCCCTGGATTCCTCCTCATCGGTGGTGCTGAAAAGTGCTGGGGGAGCTGCTCGAGCTGGAGGTACTGGTGGTTCCACTCGTGCCGGAAGTGCTGGTGGTGCTGGAGCTACATTCCGGCTCCTCTTGAATGGACACTCTCCTACCGAGTGGTTACCAGATCTGCATGCCAGACACAGTCCATTGGCCATACGGCAGTTCTGCCTGTTGTGTCCGAGTTTCTGGCAGTACCCACACACAAGCTGCTGAGGAGGAGGCCGAAAAGGTCGCTTGGCTACTGGGGCACCAAAAGCTCTGACTTGATTCCCCCTGTGCACCTGCTGGAACTGGCGCTTCATCGGCTTGTGTTGCAGCTCAAACCTCCTCTTCTTCTCCAACCCCTGCTCCACATCACGGGCAATGGAAAGGACCTGGGAGTATGTCTTCAGCTGGTGAGGTATAAGCAGCATCTGGATGTCCACCCTCAGTCCTTGCTGAAATCTGCTAGCTCTCTTCTCCTCGTCGGCCACCATATATGGTGCAAACCGACTAAGCCTCAGAAATTCAGCGGCATACTCATCCACTGACCGATTCCACTGCTGCAGTCTGATGAACTGCTCCTCCATCTCCTTCTGAGCAGTCGCAGGGAAAAATCTCTTGTAGAACCCCTTCGAAAACTGATCCAAAGAGATAGGCTTCTCCAGCCTCGCCTCTTCAGCAAGCCACCAAGTCCTCGCCACATCCTTCAGCTGGATCTTGGCTACTTCTACTTGGTTCTCAGCAGGAATTCGGGCCGCCTTCAGGAGATCGGTCATATCGATCAACCATTGCTCTGCATCCAAGGGCTTCTCCGTGCCCGAGAACTCTGCTGGCTGCAGCCTCCTGAAATCTGATATAGTCCCCGGCCTCTGTTCCCGGGGTGCAGTCAGCAATCCTTGACGTAGGAGCTCCACCTGCTGCTGCTGGCTATCCATCATCCCCTGGAGTAGCCTCATCATGTCATTCTCCCCATTCGAACCTTCCCGGGAAGTGCTGGGACCGTTTCGTGTCCCCCGTCTCTCCATATTCGAGCCGAGAGGAGCTGAAAAGATGACAGAATATGAGATTTCAGGAATCAAGGACGGATTTCAAGAAAGGAATTGATAACTTCGTACTTGTGATTGGAATGTATAACAAAGACTCGTGTGACTCAGCCGCAAATTAATCCAACATTAATTTGCAGACTGGTTGTACTGAAGGTGTGAGAGCCTAGGCTCTGATACCAACCTGTGGCGCCCCGATCCTGGTGGGTACGGAGACGCCACTGCGACGTACATACGCAGGGCGATGGTACCATCACGTATGTACGCTAAGTATCAATACAACACAACACAGATATCATAGTGCGGAAATACGTGGTATTATACATTCCAACCCAAAATGATACAAGTACTGAGTCATCACAAACAGTGATATAATATTACATCAATACATCACTAGATAATACAAAAGTAGACTGTGCAGAAAACAACAGATAATAACTCACGAGCTAGAAAGGGGATCTCGCGAGTGGGGAGAAAAGACTGGACGGAACTACTGCTGATCTGCCTGCTCCTCAAGATAGCCTGATCCTCGGCCGATGGGTCCACCTCGGTCCAAGCTGCTAAATCTGGACATGCAAATCCAGGGTTGTTAGGAATAACCCAGCGAGTACAAGAAAAACCCAATGGTAAGTACAAATAATAGCAAGTGCATCAAGACAAGTATAATGTACCCTAATCAATAAGCAGGAAATATCACAATAAATAGTGAGATATAAAAATGACATTAGCATTTATATGGAATGAAATAAAAGCATGTATATCAGGTCAAATGTCATGTGATCAAATTAGGAAGCATGGAGTAACTACAATAAATGACAAGTATAGAAATGACACAGAATGCATGAAGTCAATTTATTAGGTTATTATTATTAACTCGTTCAATTTGTATGTTTGGTATATAACCGGTGCCATATACTTTCGCATACAAATCTAGCGAGGTTGGTTATTGGAAATTGATGGGGAGCGATGAACCATGTTTATAATGGGTCCCGTACATGCCCGGGACAACGGTCCAGGATTATCCGGTACTGGAGCCGGAACGTACCGCTAGGCACCGGGATTTACTATATGCCCGAAGGTCTCACAATACACCCGAACAGGAATAGAGTGTCACCGTTCCCCACAGGATATACCTAGGGGATTATAGCACACCCGGACAGGCAGGCAGGGGGGTAGGGGTGCCAGTACACCCCTCGGAAGCGCCTGGTGGCCATCCAGGTCGAATCCAACAGGAAGTTGTACAACATATGTATGGCCATCATAAACACAGAAGCTATATCGTTACCCATCAATTTCCCCCATCCCGGTGTAAGTTGTTTACATATGACAGAGTCTCAAATAATAATGTTCACGGGGGTGTCCACAAATGTACAATATCCATGATTATCCTATTACGGGGTCAACAGTAGTATAATACAGGAGTAATGTAAGGAGCCTTCCCATTTCAGGGGTTCAAGTATACAGGAGTACAGGAGCTCAGGAGTACCAAATATCTGGTAATAATAATGTAATAATCATGTCATGTCCCCGTAACAGTGATAGTCATGTATATGTCATATAATCAGGCATCAGGGGTGGTAATGTCCGGTCAAGAGTCATAATGTCAGGTCCAGGTATTTATACCACATGAAAGTATAGCATATACCGTATGTCAAGAACAAGCGTCAAGTATCAAGTATCAGGGTCCAATGTCAAGTGGTCAATGTAGCAAGACAAGTATCAGAGCCGGGTATCATATGTCAACATAGTATGGCAAGTATCAATACCAGTGTCACATATCACATATAGCATGTCATGTATCAGTACCAAATATAGCATGAAAGATGTCGGTGTCAAATACAGCATGGCAATATCGGTGTCAACTATTGTGTACCGGTGTAAATATCAAGTACCGGTGATAAAAATTACATCCCTAGTGTAACATGCCAAGTGTCGGGTTCCTAAATCACGTATCAGGCATAACATGTCCAAGGTCGGGTAAATACCGAGTGCAACATCATATATTCATTTACATAGCACGATATCATGTATCAAATTTTCAGTATTCAATACTAAGCATGCTAACATATCCACATCCCCATTCCATGCTTAAAATACAAGAGTATTTATTTTTAAATATATTAAAAATGCTCGCATAATATTAAAGTAGAGGCATGTCAAAAATAAAGTTGTACTCGCCTGAAACCGGGTACCGGTTAAAATCCAGGTAACCAGCGAACCGTCCAAGTAAACCTTTAGCCCACAATTTATATATTAAAATATATAATTATAAATATTTATATAATATTAAAGAGGGAATGGGAGAGGTGAGAGAGAAGAGAGAGAAAGAGAAATTTGTAGGAAAAAAAAAGGGAGAAAAAGAAAGGGAGGGAAAATATGGTATAGTTTGAAATGAATTGGGATTTAAAGTAGAGGGGTAGGGGTTGTAAATAGAGGGTTGTAGTTTTAAAAAGTAGGTGGGGGTATTTTTGGAAAGAGAGGGAAGTTTGTTTATTTGGGAAGAAATGAAAAAAGGAAAGAAAGAAGTAAGAAAGAAATGAAAAGAGAAGAAGAAGGAGGGGGGTGGGTGTGGCCGGCCGGCTGTAGGCCGGCGGCTGTGGCGGCGGCGACTGCAGGCCGGCGGCGCGCCGCGGCGGGGAGGTGGTGGCGGCTCCGCGCGCGGTGGAGAGGAGGGAGGAGGTGAGTTTGTTGTTGTGTTGTTGTTATGTTGATGGTGGTGGTGGTGGTGGTGGTGGTGTGGTGGTGGTGATGATGTTTGGTGGTGGTGGGAAGTTGGAGGAGGTGGTGATGGAGTAGTTATGGTGGTGAAAATGTTGGTGGAGATGGGAATTTGGAAAAATTGAAGGTGGAGATGAGATGGGTTATGGTGAAATTGAAGGTGGAGGAGGTGGAGTTTGGGGTTGTTGGAAGTGGAGGGGTGTGTGGGGTGGTGGGGAGCGCGGTGGCGGCAGCTTGGGCGGCGGCTAGGGCGGCGGGTGGTGATGGTGGAGGTGGTGTGCGGGAGTGGGTGTTGGAGGTTGAAGATGAAGTGAAAAGGAAATAGAAAGGAGGTGTTTTTAAGGAGAGAAGGTAAAGGAAATGATGAAAATTAGTATGATTTGAGATGATTAAGGGAGATGGAGTGGGGGAAAGGTTTGCTCAGTCCATGATGGACTGCTCCCGCTGCTGCCACTGCTGGAGTTGCAGGGAATGGGTGTTGGAGTGAAGGAGAAGAAAAGAAAGAAGAAAAGAAAGAAAAAGAAAAGAAATTGGAAAAAAATAAAAGGAAATGATTAAAAATAGTTAAAATTTATAAATAAATATTTTATTAAATAATAAAAATTGATATAATATTCTGGAAGTAATAAGTAGAGGATTTGAGAGGTAAAAGCAAGAAAAAGAAAGGACGACAAATTTTATTATTATTTTAATAAGGCAAAATTTGACTGTTTCAGAATCCTTCCGAAAAATCTCAAAAATATAAAATATTATTTTAAGATGTTGGTGAAATTGGATTCGAAAAATATAGTGTAGTTTTTAAAATAAAAATCCTGGAATCTTCCAGCGATACCGGCCGACACCAGGATCGGTCAAATTTTGATAAATTTTGAAAATTTCAAAAAATGTTTTTAGCTAGAAAATGATATTCTAAGATGTACCGTGAAAGCCGTTTTTGAAAATTCGATCCCATTTGAAATTTAAAAATCCGGGAATCAGTCAGCGATGCCGACCGACACCGGTTTTGGAGATTTTGCAGAAAAATTTCAGAAAATTCCAGAAAATCATGAAAAATCTAAAATATTAGAAAACAGTCTCTGAAACTGAAAATGGTCCAATCGAACTACCAGAAAGTCGAATCGGGCTATTGGCTGGTATCGGTTCCCCGGTCCGGGTCAGGGCTTACTCTAGGTCTAAGAATCCAGATCTGGCACTCAATAACTAAGAAATTACAACTCATGAGCACAAACAGAATGAAAATTGAGCAACATGGTCGAAAAAAAAATTGGGACACGTATCTGGGTACGTATCCCGGGTACAGGGTGCTACAGTGTCTCTGCCCCGACACACCAAGCAGTAACGCGACAGGCGCGTCTTGTCTCAACAGAGAAGCAGACGCGCGCTGAACAGCTGCGGCGCGAGAACCGCGTCCCTGAAGCCTGCGTCCAGGCTGTATAGCACATGGATGCCTCCCGTCTTCGACGTTGCGAGGCTAATCTTTTCAATCCCCCTCCCATGGACTTGAGGGATTATTTGACGAAGAAAAGAAGTGCCAATCAGGCCACTTCGTCGTGTTGCTGCCAACAGCTCATCCATATGCTCTCTGAGTGCCGTTGCGGATCAGGCGTACATCAGCAGTCTTTAGTCAGACAGCTGACCCTGATTCCCCCGTCAGCTAAAAGAAGACGCTCCCACAGAAGGAGAACCTTCTCTGACGTTGAGTACCAGAGCTCACTGCGAATATGACAAGCAGGAGCAAGGGAAAAAACCTGCAGTCAGCTCAGGTGAGTCTGACTCTGAACCGGAAGGGGTGTATCAACACACTCGCATCCGGGGGGCCATTCCCCAATTGACTATAATGCCTTAGCCATGGCATTAAAGTGAATGATTCTCACTCCGCCGTAGCGGAATCGAGGGCTTCGAACTCTTCCGTCAAGAAGGAGACCTCTGCCTACATGACAGGCACTCCTGAGGAGACGGCTAAACGTTTAGAACAGATCCAGAAGGCACAAATGGATATGATTCTTTCTCAGCAGGAATCTATCAACTCCCTTAAGCAGGCAATTGCACAGCTCTCGAAGACAGGAGGAAATCTCCTCCTAAAAAGACGAAGGGCAAAGGGAAAAAGGGAGAAAGCTCATCTCCGAACCTTCTGAGGAGAGGCCGCGATCTACTTCTAGTTCGTCCAAATCCTCGTCGCAAGTAAAGGGCGACCAAGACCAGGGAAAGGCTCATGCTAAAAGAATGAGTCAATTGGAGCAACGCCTCGAGGCCCTTACCAACCGTAAAGGCCTCCAAGAAGCTGGAGTGGTCCGGCCCTATCCTGCTGAATGGGACTTGGTTCCATACCCGTCCAAGTTCAAGGCTCCAACCCTTCAAGCATTCGATGGGAAAGGGTCACCCAACCAACACATCTACTACTTTAAATCCCAAACAGGGAATGTAGTAGACAACGATGCCATCTTGGCACGACTGTTCATTGGCACCCTGAAAGGGCTCGCCTTTGAATGGTTTATGAAACTCCCAGAAGGCTCCATCAAGAACTGGGGCGATTTGGAGAAGCTATTTCTAACGCGCTTCTTCGAAGACGACTCGGAAGTCACAATGCCCACCCTTTTGGCTACCAAACAGCGAAAGGGAGAGTCCGTCAGGCATGACCCAGGCTACCCTGGTGGAAACATGCCGCCACAATCTCCAAACCTCACTCCTTGCTCAAATAGGAGTTGCTGAAAGCCGCACCTGGAAGCAGCTGGTCCAACAAGGTGAACAGGCTGAGGAGATTGTCGCCCGCGTCAAGGCAGAAGAAGGGAAGCCACGGCCAGAGAGGTCAACCAGGCGTGCGCCAGACACATCCCTCCAGACAAAGCGGAAGGATAATTTGGCAACAGATACCAAATCTCCCGCCAAACCTCAACCGGTCAAGGCTAGTATCTCTTCGAGCCAGCCACGCGCCAACAAGCAGTATTCTTTCAAGGAGGAACATGTCGATTCGCTCTTTAAACTACTCAACAAGAGCAATAGACTGAAGCTCCCTGAAGCCAGGCGCCCGAGAAGTCGGTAAAATCGATAATCCCAATTACTGCCTATACCACAGAATGTTGGGACACCCCACCAAAAGCTGCTACGTCTTCAAGGATATCCTTCAGGCCCTGATTGACGCGGAGGTATTAAAACTCCGACCAGAGCAGAAGAAGGTGACGGCTAACATGACGTCAGTTCTCCAGTTCGGAAGACAACCCCCAACGCCTTCGGGGGTGGTCCCTGTTCCGAAAGGAGAGCTAAGAGTGGTCAACACGGATCCTCACCAGCACAAGAGAAGGGCTTAGTACCCGTCCCTACACCTCGAGGGGAAATCATGTGGGTCCACCCTGACCTTGTTGACGCCCAGCAATGGACTACTGTAACTAATAAGAAGTCCAAAGGCAAGGCAAAGGCGTCATCCTCCAATGTGGTGTGTGCCTCTTCTCGAGAAACGGATACCGATATTCCTTCGCTAACCGACTCGGAAGAGGAGACAATAGTTCTGGCCGCAGAACCCGGTCGGCTAGTGGCAGAAACCCGCTCAGGACAGCCCTACTTGAAGCAGTATGGCGAAACGACGGCAACCCCTCCACAACCAGCTGCAGAGCCGACCAAGCCCTCCACAAAACAACCAGTGGAGAAACAGAAGGAGACTCATTTTCTCGAGCCCTTCAAAAGGGCATCGCGGAAGGATCTACGGCGCCTTACCGCTTTGATGTCCTGGCTTAATTGGCCAACATCCCGGCACGGATTACCTTGTATGAACTTCTTAGACTATCAAAGTCGACCAGAGAAGCTCTACAAGAAGCTCTGGCAAATGCCGAGGTCTTCATGACCCAGGTGCCGAAGGAGGAAGATGTAGAGGATTGCCTCCACACCTCCCCAAATGCTCCCTGCATTACCTTCACAGCAGATGATATGCAGGTTAAAGGGAAGCATGATCGACCCCTGTATTTCACAGGGTATATTGGATCGTCTGAGGGTGAACCGCATTCAGGTAGATCCAGGGTCCGCGTTGAGCATCATGCCTCGCCGGGTCATGCAACATCTAGGCATTCCCACTCATCGTTTGAGCCCTACTCAGACAACTATCTATGGGCAATCAATGCCAACCAAACCCATCCGATGGGGAAAATCAAGCTCAAATGCCAGATTGGAAGTCTCAAGTCGGAAGTGACATGCTACATCATCGACGCCGACACTTCCTACAATCTATTGCTGGGACGACCGTGGATTCACCGCAACTCCATCGTTCCCTCCACTCTCCACCAAGTCATGAAATACATTGACGGGAGTGGAAAGGTGCAGACGTTGATTGCCGAAAGGTATCCGTTCAAAGGGGTCGAGAATTATTTCACCGACTCTTTGCTGTACCAAGATCCGGTGGAGACGGATGAAGTCCCGCGACCAGAGGAGCCAGACTCTAGTAACGAAGCTGACACCGAGCCCGAGAAAGAAGAGTGCCTGTGGGAGTTAGAACCACTTGTAAAGAGCACTAATAAGCTCGATGTTGATGATACCACCGACGATGTAGGCGGTTGGTATATTAATGAAGATTTAGATTTTGCGTATTTTTCTGTGTTTGCTTCTGATTCAGTACCATCAGACACTAGCACCGAAGTAGACGATGACCCTGGTCGGCAATAGATGCTTTGACATCGTTGCATGTACCAGTGAAGTCGTCCTTCGAGACGCACCAAGATAATGGTAATGCGCAAGAATCTATATTTATGGTTCCAGCAAGACGGAAAGGCCAAAAACCAATTCTTTTTGGGCGAATCTCGTATGAACCAACGCCCCGCGAAGAATCGGAAGGCGAGGAGGAATCCCCTCAGTTCGGTCATTATGAACCAAAAGCACGCAAAATGATGAGATGCATGGGGTACGACCTGACCAACAGACCCGGGTTGAACTTCGGCAAAGGAAGGAGGACGCTGCTTCGATCCTTTGTGCCGAAAGCGAAGGCCCCCGATTATTATCATCGGACGCGCGGGGGTTGGACTATGTATCAACTCCGGTCCATCAACCTCCGATTCTCAGGAATCGTCGAGCAACGATTACTCTTCAGACACATCATCTTGGGAGTCAGATGTCAGTGTCGGCAACATCTTCAAGGAACTTTCAGTGAACATGGTTTCGACAAGCCACCTGGAAGATGAAAATGATGAAATGATCCAATCTGATACAGATCCTTGGATCAAATATTTAAATGCTCTTGGGACACTCGCTTTGAACAGCGCGAGCCACCCACAGAAGACGAGGTTGTTCAGATCAACCTAGGAGATGAGGCTAACCCTAAGCCCATCCTCATAAGTGACGGCCTATCACCTTCGGAGAAAAAGGATCTAATATCTCTTGTACAAGAGTATATAGACGTCTTCGCCTGGAATTATGAGGACATGCCAGGACTCGATCCTCAGGTGGCTATGCACCGCCTCAACATCAATCCGGACGTAAAGCCTATCAAACAACAGCAGCGACGGTTTCGTCCAGAAATAATGGAGGCAATTCAATCAGAAGTCAGAAAAACTTATTGATTCTGGCTTCATCAGGGAAGAACAACACCGACTGGGTAGCCAACATCGTCCCCGTCGCCAAGAAGAACGGGAAGATCTGGATCTGCATCGACTTCCGCGATCTAAACGAGGCCTGCCCCAAGGACGAATTCCCATTGTCGATCACAGATGTCATGATTGACAATACTTGTGGATTCGAACGAATGTCCTTCATGGACGGATTCTCAGGATACAATCAAATCAAAATGTATCCTGATGACGAAAAGCATACCTCCTTCAGGACACCTCTAGGGGTATATTGCTACACCGTCATGCCCTTCGGACTGAAAAATGCAGGGGCAACATACCAAAGGGCCATGAACGCCATTTTCCATCAGCAAATACGCAAAACGGTGGAATGTTATGTTGATGACATCGCGGTAAAAAGCCGCACTAAAGGTGATCACATAGCGGACCTGAAGGTGGTCTTTTCATCATGCGGGCTCATCAATTGAAGATGAATCCCACAAAGTCCTTCCTGGGGGTGGCCAGTGGAAAATTCTTAGGATTTGTTGTAACATCCACCGGAATTCACTTGGACCCGGAAAAGGTTCGCGCTATCCAGGAGATGCAACCCCTGAGAAATCTCAAAGAACTCAGGGGATTGCAGGGACGATTGGCGTACATCCGCAGGTTTATCTCAAACCTCTCCAGAAGATGCCAACCCTTCGCTAAGTTAATGAAGAAGGGTGTCTCATTCATTTGGATGACGCTTGCCAACAAGCGTTCGAGGAAATCAAGCAATACCTCACCCAACCACCAGTCCTTGCAGCTCCGGTATCCGGAAAGCCTTTCCTGGTGTACGTCCGGGCAATGGATCATTCTTTGGAGCTCTATTAGCTCAGAATGATGATCACGAATGAGAGCAAGCAATCTACTATTTGAGTAGAACAATGATCGGAGCGGAACATCGGTACAACCCGATCGAGAAGGAATGTTTGGCATTAGTGTTCGCCATTCAGAAAATGCGACACTATCTGGTAGGCCAAACTATAAACGTCATATCAAAAGTCAACCCCCTGAGGTTACTTATGACTAAGCCTTCATCATTGAACGGCGGCTGGCAAAATGGGCCATATTGCTATCCCAATATGAGATGCACTTTTTACCACAAAAGGCCATAAGGGACAAGCAGTGGCGGATTTCCTTGCTGAGCACCCAGATCTGAGGGCAGCCAAAGTCTACGAGGATCTACCAGATGAAGTTGCTGAAGTCTGCCTGACTCAGACATCGTTCGAAAGTCAAGTATGGCAACTTTTCTTCGACGGTGCATCAAGAACAAGCCCAAAGGGACACGTAGTAGCGGGGGTAGGAGTAGTTTTCGTATCCCCACAAAATTATGTGATTCCCCGAGCTGTCTCATTAACTGAGCCTTGTTCCAACAATATGGCGGAGTACAGCGCTCTTTTGATTGGGATGCAATTCGCCGATGAGATTGGCGTTAAAAATCTCGAGGCATACGGCGACTCTAAACTCATCGTCAGCCAAGTTCGCGGGGAGTACGAAGTCAGACATGAGGACCTAGTACCCTACCACAACGCAACTATCCGCATGGCCGGGGTTTACAAGCTTCTACATCGACCATGTACCGCGCAGGCAAAATGCGCACGCGGATGCACTCGCATCCCTCGCGGCCTCCTTAGCTCTTCCAGCTGGAGCAATGGAGAAGATATTCGTCTACAGCCACGACCTGTATTGCCCGAGAAATGCTCTCGAGGGCTATCAAGAGTCAAAGGGAGATTGTCAAGGCAAAGAAGCACTGGAATTGTCAACCGGTCCAGAGCTTAAAGACTGGCGATTCCCCTACATTGATTTCGTCTTATACGACATTCTGCCTGAAGACACCAAAGAGGCGGCTGCCATTCGAAGGAAAGCCCCCAAATTCTATTATAATGCGATTACGCGAACATTGTATCATCGATCGCATGACGGGATCTTGCTCCGGTGCCTCTCACCAAAAGAAGCCCAAGAGGTATTGAGAGAAGCCCACGACGGTATGTGTGGAGCCCATCAACTGGCCCAAAACTGGCACATCGACTCCAAAGATTGGGTTACTACTGGCCCAAGATGATTGCCGATGCCGTCACTTATGCTAAAAGATGTCACGCTGCCCAATGCATGGCGATTTCATCCATCAAGCACCAGACTACCTCCACTCTACAACCTCTACCTGGCCATTTGAAATGTGGGGGATGGATGTGGTTGGCCCTATCAGCCCACCATCATCAAAAGGACATCGGTTCATTTTGGCAATAACCGATTATTCTCTAAGTGGGCTGAGGCCATTCCTTTGAAGGAGGTCAAATCATCGAACGTGATCAAGTTCGTGAAACATCACGTTATTTACCATTTCGGTGTACCTCGGCGAATTGTCCATGACAATGGACCTCAGTTCATCAGCCAGGCTTTCCAGAGATTCTGCGCTAAGTTCAGAATCCAGAGTGTGTCCTCAACGGCATACTATCCTGCCGCTAACGGCCTCGCAGAAGCTTTCAACAAGACTATTGGCAAGCTTCTTAAGAAGTTCGTCTCGAAAAGTCAACGAGACTGGGACGACAAGTTGGGTGAATGCTTATGGGCTTACCACACAACTGTGCGAACGCCAACTAAAGCTACGCCATTTTCTTTGGTATACGGGTGTGAAGCCGTGCTCCCACTGGAAATCCAAATTCATCTCTACGCGTCGCCTTGACAGCGGAGATGACAGCAGAGGAGAAGCATCGACAGCGACTCCAGGAACTGGAGGCCTTAGATGATAAACGTCTGCAGGCCCAACAACAAATCGAGCTCTACCAAGCTCGTATTACCAGAGCCTTCAACAAGAAAGTTAAAATGCGAACTTTCAAGAAAGGCGATCTTGTCTTAGCCGTCAGAGAAGACCCATGGTAATGACGCACAAGACAAAAGGAAAATTCCAACCCAAATGGGAAGGACCATTTGTAGTAGAGTCAGTCTACTCAAATGGGTCATATCGCCTCATAACCTCAAATGGCGATACACTCATGATGCCGATCAATGGCAGGTTCCTGAAGAAATACTATCCTTAGATGGTATTCTTCCGCTGATCAAGTTAAAAGTACACCTCTGATCAAAGTAAGAAGAATTTCTTCATTATAACATCCGACGTCCCTGACGGCTAAGGATAGAGGAAAATGTTGGCTTCTAAGCCCAACATAAGTCTTCGACAACTCATCATGCTGAGGGGAATAGCATGGCTAGCCCAACTCAAACGGTAGTTGGTAAAGGCACCTCAAATCCGTTGTTAACTCAGGGTTTGCTAAAAATCCTAAGTGGACTTAGCTCCACTCTTTCCTCCAAAATCCCTTACCAATTCTCATCCACAAAGGTAGGTCTACAAAATACAACCATTACTAAGTTAACACTATACCTCTGGTAATGGAAACTTTCAATATTCCTTGTCGAGTACAAATTTTGTTTGTCAACTCTACACGGAGTATCAAACTTTCAAATTTGCCAAGTTAACACTATACCTCTGGCACTTCAAATTTTCACTTGTCAATTCTCACCAATAGAATGCAGGTCCTCAAATTGCTCTTATCGAGTCAATCTTTGTCAGGTTTAATATTACACCTCTGACAAATTACTGTTAAAGTTTAACACCACACCTCTAAACAGTAATCAGGTTTCTATCAGGTTTAATATTACACCTCTGACAGTCACTTTTCTTCAAACTTTCATATCGAAGCTGAAATGGATGATGCTAAGTTAACATTACACCTCTAGCATCAAGTTATGCTAAGTTAAACAATACACCTATGGCCATGACTTTCCCTCGGACTTCCTCATACAAGCCGAGATGACCAATGCCAAGTTCAACATTACACCTCTAGCATTTACCCCACTGTCAAGTTAAACATTACACCTATGATAGTGACATTTCTAAGTTAAGTTAATATCACACCTCTGACTCACATCCTTGTCAAGTTAACATTACACTTCTGACAAGACCACTTTCAACTCGTTAAGTTAATATCACACCTCTAACGGTAACCAACTTTCCTAGATTCCCACGAGTCTAGTCTCACTTGTTATTCTCTTCAACAGAATAACATGTCTACCTAAAAACATTGTTAGGTTAATACTACACCATCAACAGTGTTTCCATCAAATCCCCAGCTGAGCTCAATCAAGTTAATCCCAAACACTTGATAAAAAGTTCACCCTCCCTGGGGGTACCAATTCTACTTGTCACTTTCTCTTATAAAGTGGCAGGTCCACCAAAAAATTATTTCATCTCTGTCAAGTTAATATTACACCTCTGACAGTATTGTGAGAGTTCTTGAAATAGGATCTTTCCCTACAAAGTTTGACTTATTAAGATTATCATTATAATTTTGACAAAGTCAAAGATTCTTTGCTTCTATGAGTCTAACTGAAGACAAAAAGTTCAAGACAATGAAAGAGGCAAAAAGAAAAGTGTCACTTTTATTTATATCCAGGCATACGAAAGTGATACAAACGCTCTCTTATACAATAAGATTGAGTGTTACAATTAAGGAGTACAAAGAAGTCCCTCTCTCTCTCTCAGAGGCCGTACTCACTCCTTGAAGCCGCATCTAATTCCAAGTGCACGATGTCTGAAGAAGTGCCAAACTGTGGCGACAATTGGAGCCGGTTGCACTATGGTGCATGACGTAAACATCGGAAGAGCCCTAGCTGACTAAGCTAAGAGCAATGGTGTTCTTGAGGTCCGATGGCAGCAGAAAGCCAGGCAACCCTTCCTTCATGAGCATCTCTTTCGCCAGAAGGCCATCCAACGAACATGGAGTGTCCTTGATGTCACTTCTGGAGTGGGAGAGGAAGAGGATCCTATCTGCCACTGTATCCACCATAACCTCCTCGCCGCCATACTTACCCTGACCATCCCTTGCCAGCAGGCATGACTGGTGCAGTGGATCTGAAGAGACCTTGGCGAGGGTTAAGTCCTCGTCAGGGACATAATATATTCCCTTGTAGATGACGAGGACCATAATATATTCCCTTGTAGATGACATCGAACGAGTTCGCCGACCGGAATATTCTTCCAGGGGCCCAGCGAACCTGAAAAAGGACAATCAAGCCTACCTACAAGGAATAAACAAGGGGGTTAGAAAATCTGGAACTTAGTATACTTCAACAAAGAAAACTAAGTGACAGACGCGGCTATTGCCGAAAACTTCAGACGCGGGAATGAGCCCCGCGCAGTGAGTCAAAATACCGCGTCAACAGAAGCAGACGCGAATCAAAACTGTGCCACACACAGGATTCAAACGCGGTCGACGCGAATCAAAACTGTGCCACACACAGGATTCAAACGCGGTCTCATTTTGCGCCCGCGCCTAAAACACAAGGCGCGGAAGGACTCAGACGCCAAAAATTGCCATCTCCCTGTCGAGGGAACAGGGGTTGCAAAATTCGGGTCTGAAACCTTCGGCCCGAGTTGGAATTCATCCAAGTCAGTGGCCTTAAAACGCGAGCTTTATGAGCAAAGTCAGCGCCAAGTGCCAAAGACTTCTGTACTCGCGTCCAGGGAAGTTTAAGTCGGTGGCGCAAATTCCAGAAGGAATGCACCAACTATGACTTCATGACAACCTCTTCAAGAGATGCCAAAGTGCAAACCTAGGTGGATTAGAAACATCACGGCAAGTCGGGACGGCATACCAGCAGAGGCCTCTGTCAAGAGTTTAACTCTCTGCATCAGAGTATGGACATGGAAGGTGATCAGAGAGACACTTTGTCCTAAAGAGACCAAACAGAAGCATAAAAGCTCTGGGTCATCTTCTTCCCCGGAGTCGTCTTCATCCATGAAGACAGTACCCCTGTTAGAAACTCTAAAGAAGGCGGAAGTTCTCAGAGTAATCGTTCTCTTAAAAGAGAAAATAGTCTAAGATTGGGACTGCTAAAGAAGGCGAGCCCCTATTTATAGGCCGCTCCTGGTAACCGTCATTAATGGTTCATCAATTGGAACCGTCGGCCTTAATGATCGCATGATTGTCAAAGTCCAATGGAAGCTGACGCGTGGAGGGTCGCTTCGGGAAACGTTGAAGACGCTGGTCTACAACCGCCAGCGCCGGTTTTACATTAAAGGGTATTAACGCCCAAGTCCAATAAAGAACCGACGCGTGGACAACGCTTCGGGAAACAACGGATGACCCGGTTTCCCAATCGTCAGTAAAGACTTGACGTTCAATCGTCAGTGAAGATTGACGTTCAAAGATCTCATAAAATCTTTATGTCAGGGCTGCATGTAACGTCTGGAAGTTACATCGATACGCAGATGGGAAAACCGCGTCCTGGAACCCGCGTCTCCTTTCTCAGAATGAATGACGTCACCTGCGTTCCAAAGGAAAGTCCGCGTGACTCAGAATCGCGTCCCTTCAGCAAACAGGGCCCATTTTAAGGGAAAGCACTTGACTCAGCAAAGGACTTAGTCCATTCTGAGATAAGGGGAAAATACACAAGGCTGCGTTCCTCGCGTCCGCTCGAGTCGCGTCTTCATTGGCAGGACAGACTCGCGTTACTCAAAGCCGCGTTTCTCTCTACGAGTTGACGCCGCCGCGTCTCCTATGGATTGACGCTGCGTCTCATCAAAAGGACTTAGTTCTATCTGAGTTCTTATGAACTGATGACCGCGTCTCCCTATGAATTGACGCCGCGTCTCATCAAAAGGACTTAGTTCTACCTAAGTCCCTATGAACCAATGCCGCGTCTCATCAAAAGGGCTTAGTTCTGCCTAAGGTCCTATGGGTCAACGCCGCGTTTCATTTAAAGAACTTAGTCTCACCTAAGTTCAGCATTCACAGTCAGTTAATCAAAGATTGTGATCAAGAGGTCGAATTCATCAAAGGAGGTGGAATAGATCATTTAATGAACCGGAAGTCCGCGCATCAAAAGGTGATGTCCCGTCGGTTCCCCAGGCCAACTGGCAGTGCAATCATGACATGGCACGGATTCGCACCCGACGGCCGCGCCTCTTCGATGGACATGCCCCTTCATCACCACCATAAATGCATTCAAAAAGTCGCGTCTCTCTAAGAAGTTCGCGTCTTTTCAGCGGCTGAACATCGCGTCTGCTTTATGGAAGATCAGTCGTGTTTTTCATTTGCCAAAAGACGCACCCCATGAAAGTCGCGTCTGTAAAGCAGTACTATCTCTGCTCTTCAAAAAGAACTGGCGTTCAGTCCTTGCTTCTGCAAATCAGTTCAACAGTACACTGGCACAAGCAGACGATCGCCCACTCCTGGCTTAAAGCGCGTCCATGACAGACTAAAAGCAATCGAGGAGGTTTAGACTGTGTATCTAGACACTCAACACGATCAACTCTGGTGGCCTCAAAGAGTTTAACAGTACACTCACGAAGACCAACTCCAGATAAGATCAAACCCGGAGCATTAACAGTCCAGTCATAGAGGTGAATTCAGCTAGAGTCCAAAGTATTTCGAAATCCGTCCCAATTAACTGCGGAATATCGAAAACTTTGGAGGGGGTTCTGTAGGCTGTCTAAAAATCACTAAAAGACAAGCCATTAAAAGGCAGAGTTTCAGACTCAAGGCGCGAAGGCTCAACAGCCGCGTCTCAACATCAAGGCGCGTGGGCTCGACACCGCGTCTCAAGTTCTAGACGCGAGGGTCCAACACCCGCGTCTCAACATCAAGACGCGTGGGCTCGACACCCGCGTCTCAACATCAAGGCGCGTAGGCTCGACACTCACGTCTCAACATCAAGGCGCGTGGGCTCGACACCCGCGTCTCAACCTCAAGGCGCGTGGGCTCGACACCCGCGTCTCAACCTCAAGGCGCGTGGGCTCGACACCCGCGTCTTAACCTCAAGGCGCGTGGGCTCGACACCCGCGTCTCGGTTATAACCGCCCTGGTTATGGGGCCAGTCGTCGCCCACATAGCGGGGAGGTCAGCCCCTCGTTGTGGAGCGTTTTTAGGGGGCACGTTCACCCCCTAGGACCTCTATAAATAGCCTCGTTTGCTATGAGGTCGAGGCCATCAGAAGAGAGGGATAGACACAAGGGTGATCAGAAAGGCATCTGGCATCAAGAGGATCAGAAGATCACAGAGAGAGAAAGACCGAGACAGGAGAGAGCTAAACTCTTCAACAAGCTCGCTGCGTACGAGTGTTCTTTGCCTACCTTCTCTTTGAGAGTTTTGGTAGACAGAGCTATGCTACTCCCTCTACCAGCCAAAGAGAAGATTCTGAGATCGACCGGTCATCCGGTCAACGGAGAACAAGATTCACTCTCCACCGCCACACGAAGAACCCAGCACTAAACAAAGGGAGGATTCAAGACTCAACATCCTCCCTCCCTTGTAACTGGAAGGAAAAAGCAGTTTTGTTGTAATTTTTTCATCTAATTCAAGGAAAAATTTTACAGTAAAGACTTCTTTCTCTTTTTTCCGG
>JAVJIF010004629.1:0-109973 GCA_038442645.1 Agave tequilana
TAATGATCTTTTTAAACTTAAGTAAATATGAGTGATGCAACGATCTCTCAAAACACAACTAGGAGCCGAATACCCGGTGAAGGGTTATGAACTCCGTCCTCCCAATTCCCCTTAAAGATGGGTTAGAGGTGCGCAATGCAACCGTGTTGTATGAGATTTGATCGAACAAGATAAGAATGAAATGCTATGATGAAATACACACAATAGATATCACAAGTAAAATAAGCAAGAGAGAATTGCACAAGTAAAGGGTTAGTTCTCAAGCAAATAATTGAAGACAATATAAAGCAAGAGAAATGTAAAGCAAGATGACGCAAGGCAATCGCAAACACGAATGATTTGTTTCGAGGTTCGAGCCACCGCTCAAGTCCCCGCCTTCACCTCCGTGAAGGGTTTCCACTATCCACCGAGGACGCCTTACAATTTGGTCTACCGAAGACCGAGCACCGAGCTCCACACCTTACAAAAGAACCTCAACCTTAGAGGTTGCTCCACAAGAAGAGAATCACAAGAACAAGAGTGATCACAACAAGATCACTAAACTCTTTCTCAAACACTTTTACAATTCTCACTCTTTTTACAACTTCACTATAGTATGAGTAATGAATTTTGGCTCTATGAAGTGTGGTGAGAAAACTTCAGTTGTAGAGTGATATTAGCAATCAAACACAACTGAAAAACTAGTTCAAAAGATTGGAATTGAAAGCTTTAAAACAATTTTTCCTTTTCTCTTTGAAAACAATGAAAACTTGAGGATTTTTCTAAGTAAAATAACAAAGACCTATTGCCCTCTATTTATAAGGAGAGAATAGGTTAAAACTCTTTTCTTTACACCTAATTTGACCTGCAAAAGGCCCCCAACAACTCTCTAAAACTCTGTTAAAGAAGACAGAAAAAACAGATTTTTTAGACTTGCCCAAAGAGGAAAGAGCCGTTAGGCTGCAGCAGCCTTGGCGGTCGAACGGTCGGTCGACCGTCGCCTTGCTGGCAAAGAGCCGTTGGGCTCCGGTCGACTGTCCGGTCGACCCCTCTTTGAGGAAACACAGTTTCCTTCTACCGGTCGACCGGTCGGTCGACCCAAACAAACCGATAGAGGATCTGTTTACAGTCGGTCGACCGTCGGTCGACCGACAGACATGCACAAACCGTGCATGTCCTGACACAGGCGCCGGTCGACTGTCCGGTCGACCGGTTTCGCCTGAAACAGAAAAACAGGCAGAATTTGAAGTTGGTATTTTTTGTAAAAACATTTTTTAAAAAATATATGACTAAGTATTATGCAAGGATTAGTCTACACATGTTTTAAACAAGGATTTTCAATATAAAACAGTTGGAAACATGTATACATAAACTAATGCATAAAACTTAAAACGAACATTTTTAAAACATAGAGAAGATAAAGAATAAGTGTGTGTGCAAATCCTAGAGCCAATTATCCTACACTCAAACTTTAACATTCTATTCTTACAATGTTCTAAGGACTTCAAGGCTTCAAGAGGGGCTTTCTCCACTTGATCTTCAATTTTGCATCTTGAGCCCAATTTGAGTTGTCTTGAGTCCAAGTCACCTTCCTTTAGGGAAGAAAACACCTATGCAAGATAGAAAACCTGAAACACACTTAAACAACAAATAATATTAGTACAAATAACTAATATGTTTTGTAATCATCAAAACACACTAAAGACGGGTGATTGTAACCTTGGGCCAACAATCTCCCCCTTTTTGATGATGACAAAACATATAAGTTATTGAAACAAATAAGGAAGAAGAGCTTGGAAAGCTCCCCCTCAAACAATGCTATGTATTTATCATGAATATGAAAAGCTTTGTAAGCATACATAAAGCATTATGAAAATATCATCACCATAAATTTTGTCATATAACTCAAATAATGAACAACATTAAACAAATTTATAATAAGCAAACTTATCTTTTTCAAATATCTTTTTCTCCCTAAAACTTCAAGTAATAAACACTTTAAACTTATATATTTTTCTCCCCCTTTTTGTCATACATCAAAAAGGGTTAAAACATAAAAAAACGAACACACTAAAAATATTTTAAGAATCAATCATACATACATTCAACTCACCACAAATAAATGAAAATCTAGCATAATCTAAAGGTTTAGTAAAAATATCGGCAAGTTGGAAATCGGTAGAAACATAATCAATGTCAATATCACCTTTCTAATAATGATCTCTAAGAAAGTGATACCTAATGTCAATGTGTTTGGTTTTACTATGTTGATTTGCATTCTTTGTCATGTGAATAGTACTAGTATTATCACAAAATATTTTAACATGATCAAAGTGTAAATCATAGTCAAGGAGAGTATGTTTCATCCAAAGAACTTGTGCACAACAAGCTCCGGCTGCAACATACTCCGCCTCGACGGTTGAAAGGGCTACCGAATTTTGCTTTTTGGAAGACCAAGATACAAGACAATTACCTAGGAATTGACATGTTCCACTTGTGCTCTTCCTATCTACCCTACAAACCGCATAGTCGGCATCCAAAAAACTCGTCATTGAAAATTGGCCGATTTTCGGATACCACAAACCTAATTCAATTGTGCCCTTAAGATATCTAATTATGCGTTTAACCGCAATTATGTGAGACTCTTTAGGACAAGATTGAAAACGTGCACAAAGACAAACGGAAAACATAATATCCGGCCTACTAGCCGTTAAATAAAGCAAGCTACCTATCATGCTACGATATAATTTAATGTCTACACTTTACCTTGTTCATCCTTGTCAAGCTTTGTAGTTGTTGCCATGGGAGTTTTGCTTACTTTAGATTCTTCAAGCCCGAACCTTTTGATTAGTTCCTTTGTGTACTTGGCTTGATTGATGAAGATCCCATCCTTCTTTTGCTTGATTTGGAGTCCAAGGAAATAGTTGAGCTCCCCCATCATAGACATTTCGAATTCATCCTTCATGCATGACTCAAAAGCTTGGCAAAGAGATTCATTAGTAGAACCAAAAATAATATCATCTACATAAATTTGTACAATGAGTATATCCTTTTCTACATGTTTTGTAAACAAGGTTGTATTAATTTTACCTTTCTTAAAACTATTTGAAATCAAAAATGAAGAAAGTCTTTCATACCAAGCCCTAGGGGCTTGTTTTAAACCATAAAGAGCTTTATCTAATTTAAAAACAAAATCCGGATGTGTAGGATCAACAAACCCGGGGGTTATTCAACATACACCTCCTCTTCAATAAAACCATTTAGAAAAGCACTTTTAACATCCATTTGAAACAATTTAAAATCTTTATAAGAGGCAAATGCTAGTGTCATCCGTATGGCTTCAAGCCGTGCTACGGGTGCAAAGGTTTCTTCAAAATCGATTCCTTCGATTTGAGTGTAACCTTGGGCAACTAACCTAGCTTTATTCCTAACAACGTTACCCGATTCATCCAACTTGTTCTTAAAGATCCACTTAGTACCAATTGTTGGTCTATCGTGGGGCCTAGGAACAAGGTGCCAAACTTGGTTGCGCTCAAATTGATTGAGTTCCTCTTGCATAGCTAGCAACCAATATGAATCAGCCTCGGCTTCGAGGACGTTCTTGGGTTCAACATGAGAAATAAATGCATAATGTCCACAATAGTCATGAAGTTTAGAGCGAGTTGTTACCCCTTTTGATACTTCACCTATGACGAGGTCCTTGGGATGATGTGGATTGTATCTCCAATCCTTTGGAAGTTGTTGAGTGGGCTCTTCTCCATTTGTTTGATCTTCATTTCCTTGAGCCTCTTGAATTTTAGCTTCACTTCCTTCATCATCCTTTGGCTTGTCTCCCATAGTAGGTGTATCCTCCAAGGTCACTTTCTCCAAGCCTTCATGTAAAGCATCTATTTCTACAACATTCTTAACAAACAATTTAGATTCCTCAAACTTAACATGTATAGATTCCTCAATAGTCAATGATGACCTATTGAAGACTCTATAAGCCTTACTAGTACTAGAATAACCCACAAATATAGCCTCATAAGATTTAGGATCAAATTTTCCTAAATTATCTTTTGTATTCAAAACAAAACATTTGCATCCAAAAACCTTGAAATATGAAACATTTGGTTTTCTAGAAAAGTACATTTCAAAAGAGGTTTTTGTAGTATTTTTACACAAGAAAACACGATTTGATATATAGCATGATGTATTAACGGCCTCGGCCCACAAATAATGTGGTAGACCATATTCACTACGCATTGTCCTAGCCATCTCTTGCAAAGTTCGATTTTTCCGTTCAACTACTCCATTTTGTTGTGGAGTTCTAGGACAAGATAGTTCATGCTTTATTCCATGTTCTTCACAAAAAGTGGTAAAGGGTGGTTAATGAATTCACCTCATCTATCACTTCTTATTCTTAAAATCGAAACATCCTTTTCTTTTTCAACTCTTTTCTTAAAAGTTTGGAAATACGAAAATGCTTGATTTTTGTGTTCAAGAAAGAAAACCCAAGTAAAACGTGAAAAATCATCAACTAAAACAAATGCAAATCTATTTCCACTTAGACTTTTGGTTTGTGTAGGGCCAAAAAGATCCATATGAATTAACTCCAAAGGACGTGATGTCATGATATCCTTAATTGACTTGAAAGAAGACTTAGTTTGTTTCCCAAATTGACATGCGTCACAAACTCGGTCCTTTTCAAAATTCAAATAAGGAATACCTTTCACCATTTCCTTTGTGTTTAACCTAGAAATATGGTCAAAAGAAATGTGGCCTAATCTTCTATGCCACAACCAAGAGTCGTCATCGAGGGCTTTTAAACATGTTATATTACAAGACATATTTAACATATCTATCATATAAACATTACTTTATAAGCTACATTATCAAAAACAACATCAAAACCTTTATCACAAAGTTGACTAACACTCAAGAGGTATGCTTGAGTCCATCAACTAAAACTACATTCTCAATTAAAGGGGATGTGCCAAGTTTTACATTACCAATACCGATGATTTTACCCTTGGCGTCATCTCCGAAGGTGACGGTGCCACCTTCATGGTATCTTGATAGGGTTGCAAAGTTGTTGATGTCCCAAGTCATGTGCCTTGAGCAACCACTATCAAGATACCACAATCCTCTATGTCGTTGGGCTTGGAAGGTACCGATATCATTTAACAAAGTTGTTGACTTTGGTACCCAAACTTTCTTGGGTCCTTGAAAGTTAGTGTTTCGAACCCAAACATTATGATGAGATGCACTTAGTCTATCATAGCAAAAATTGGCTATGTGCCCTTTCCGCCCACAATGTGAACATGAGAACACTCTACCATACATGAATGCATGATGTGTGTGTGGAGTGTGAGCATGTGTGTGTGAAGTGTGAGCATGCTTTGGGGGTTTGCCACGATGTAAAGGTTGTGTGGTATGTACATGAGCATGAGCATTATGAACATTTTTCTTAGAGGCTTGTTTCTTAGGGAACATAGCCTCAATCTTTTCTTATCAAACTCACTACACTTTTTCAAAACAATACCTAAAGAATCTATTCTTTCCTTAAGCATGGTAATCTCATTAGCATCAACAAATGGGGACTTGCCTTTACAAGAAGTCTTATATTTATCAATTCATTTTTAGTGGAAACCAAAGTAGTATGCAAGTTATTATTTTCTTTAGAAAGATTTACAACTTGAAGACTAAGAGATTCATTTTCCTTTTTCATTTTTAAATATTTTTTCTTTAAGAAATCATAATTATGAGAAAGTTTTACAAATGCTTCTCCTAGTTCATCATAGAAAGATCTTCATCAAAAGAAGTGGAAGGGGTACCTTGCTAGTGCTTTCATTAGCCATGAAGCACATGTTGGCGGTGTCGATCTCCTCCTCGGATTCGCTCTCGGAATCCCATGTTGCTTTCATAGCTTTCTTCTTGAAGGACTTCTTGGATGAAGAAGGCTTCACTTTATCCGGACATTCCGCAACAATATGTCCCGGCTTTTGGCAATTGAAGCATATGATCTTTCTTTCTTCTTTGCCTCCTTGCCATCTCCTTCTACCTTGGAATTTCGCCTTGTTGTACATCCTCCGGACATTCTTGACAAGAAGTGAGAGCTCTTCGTCATCTTCTTCTTCATCATCTTCGTCGGAGTGAGTAGCTTGACTTTTGAAAGCTATGGTCTTCTTCTTGGAGGGAGCCATCTCCTCTCTTGCTTTCCTTTCCATCTCATGGGTTTTTAGATTTCCAATGAGACCAATTAGCTCTATCTCATCCTTGTCGTTGAGTTCCTTCAAGGTTGTAGCCTTGACTTCCCATGAAGGAGGAAGAGCCCGGATGATCTTTCTTACTCTTTGATCATTGTTGATGTCCTCACCTAGAGAAGAAAGTCCATTAGTAATCTTGGTAAATTTGTAACCATATCATCTATGGTTTCATTCTCTTGCATGCTAAAATTTTCATATTGGGACCGAAGAAGGTCTATCTTGCCCTTTTCACTTGTGATGTCCCCTCATGTGTGACTAACAAATGGGTCCAAATCTCGTATGCGGATTTGCAATGGATGACTCTAGCTATGTCATCATCATTGAGGGCTTGTAGGAGTGCATAATGAGCCCTAGCATTGGCATCAAACTCCTTGGTCTCAATTTCGGACCAAGTAGATTCATCACCGGTGGGTGTGGTAAAAGATTTGGTCACGGTCTTTGCAACTCGGCTACCTAGAGATTGCAAGAACACGGTCATCTTAACCTTCCATATGGGAAAGTTAAGTCCATCAAACTTAGGGGGTGTCTTGATACCATCGGCCATGTTTACTAAATGAGTATGAATGAAATGATTAGCAATGTGAGGATCTCTCTAAGGTTGTTAAGCCAAATCCTAGAGTCCAAGCTCTGATACCAATTGAAATACACCTAGAGGGGGGTGAATAGGTGTAATTGCTAATCTAATGATCTTTTTAAACTTAAGTAAATATGAGTGATGCAACAATCTCTCAAAACACGACTAGGAGCCGAATACCCGGTGAAGGGTTCTGAACTCCGTCCTCCCAATTCCCCTTAAAGATGGGTTAGAGGTGTGCAATGCAACCGTGTTGTATGAGATTTGATCGAACAAGATAAGAATGAAATGCTATGATGAAATACACACAATAGATATCACAAGTAAAATAAGCAAGAGAGAATTGCATAAGTAAAGGGTTAGTTCTCAAGCAAATAATTGAAGACAATATAAAGCAAGAGAAATATAAAGCAAGATGACGCAAGGCAATCGCAAACACGAATGATTTGTTTCGAGGTTCGAGCCACCGCTCTAGTCCCCGCCTTTACATCCGTCAAGGGTTTCCACTATCCACCGAGGACGCCTTACAATTTGGTCTACCGAAGACCGAGCACCGAGCTCCACACCTTACAAAAGAACCTCAACCTTAGAGGTTGCTCCACAAGAAGAGAATCACAAGAACAAGAGTGATCACAACAAGATCACTAAACTCTTTCTCAAACACTTTTACAATTCTCACTCTTTTTACAACTTCACTATAGTATGAATAATGGATTTTTGGCTCTATGAAGTGTGGTGAGAAAACTTCAGTTGTAGAGTGATATTAGCAATCAAACACAACTGAAAAACTAGCTTAAAAGATTGGAATTGAAAGCTTTAAAACAATTTTTCCTTTTCTCTTTGAAAACAATGAAAACTTGAGGATTTTTCTAAGTAAAATAACAAAGACCTATTGCCCTCTATTTATAAGGAGAGAATAGGTTAAAACTCTTTTCTTTACACCTAATTTGACCTGCAAAAGCCCCCCAACAACTCTCTAAAACTCTGTTAAAGAAGACAGAAAAAACAGATTTTCAGACTTGCCCAAAGAGGAAAGAGCCGTTAGGCTGCAGCAGGCTTGGCGGTCGACCAGTCCGGTCGACCGTCGCCTTGCTGGCAAAGAGCCGTTGGGCTCCGGTCGACTGTCCGGTCGACCGTCCTCTTTGAGGAAACACAGTTTCCTTCTACCGGTCGACTGGTTGGTCGACCCAAACAAACCGAGAGAGGATCTGTTTACAGTCGGTCGACCGGTCGGTCGACCGACAGACATGCACAAACCGTGCATGTCCTGACACAGGCGCCGGTCGACTGTCCGGTCGACCGGTTTCGCCTGAAACAGAAAAACAGGCAGAATTTGAAGTTGGGATTTTTTGTAAAAACATTTTTTAAAATATATATGACTAAGTATTATGCAAGGATTAGTCTACACATGTTTTAAACAAGGATTTTCAATATAAAATAAGTTGGAAACATGTATACATAAACTAATGCATAAAACTTAAAAACGAACATTTTAAAACATAGAGAAGATAAAGAATAAGTGTGTGTGCAAATCCTAGAGCCAATTATCCTACACTCAAACTTTAACATTCTATTCTTACAATGTTCTAAGGACTTCAAGGCTTCAAGAGGGGCTTTCTCCACTTGATCTTCAATTTTGCATCTTGAGCCCAATTTGAGTTGTCTTGAGTCCAAGTCACCTTCCTTTAGGGAAGAAAACACCTATGCAAGATAGAAAACCTGAAACACACTTAAACAACAAATAATATTAGTACAAATAACTAATATGTTTTGTAATCATCAAAACACACTAAAGACGGGTGATTGTAACCTTGGGCCAACACACCTGACCATCCGAAGCGGCGGGGTATGATCCTTCGTTGATGAACATCTCCACCACCAGAAAGTCATCTAATGAGCACGGAGTTTTCATCGATGTCACTTCTGGGTAGGTGAAGGGAGAATCCAAGACCATACCCACCATTATATCCACCGCCATCCTCACTCTGACCATGCCATGCCAAGAAGCATGACTGGTGCATTGAATCCAAAGAGATCTTGGCGAGGGTCCGATCCCCATCTCCCGAAGATGGGAGCCATGACTTCTTCTCCTGTGGTCGACCATCGACCAAGTTCGCTGGCCGATATATTCTCCCAAGGGCCCAGCGAATATGAAAAAGGATGATTAAGCCTACCTGCGTGAAGCAAACAAAAATTAGAAGATCTGAAGCTTAGTATACTTCAACAGAAAAACTAAGTGACAGACGCAGTTATTGCTGAGATCTTCAAATGCAGGAATGACCCGCGCAGCGAACCAAACTTCTGCGGCTGGCAGAAACAGACGCGATCAAAACTGTGACAACACACAGAGTTCGAGCGCAGTCTAGTTTTGCACCCGTGTCTAAAGTTCGAGACGCGAAAATTGCCATCTCCCTGTTTGGTAAACAGGGGTTGCAAAATTCAATCCTGAAACCTTTGATCTAAGTCAACAGCCTCAGACGCGAGCTCTGTATGTAAAGCCCATGGTCCAGGTGCAAAAGTCTATTATACTCGCATCCAGAAAATCCTAAGTCAGAATTTCTAAACGGTGCAACTTCCAAAAGATGGGTACACCAGTTGGACTTCAGAAGAAGGTCAAGAAGATGAATCTCTTTAAGAGATATCAAAACTGAAACTCAGTTGGGCTGAAAATTTCATGGCAAAACCAGGACGTCATACCCGCAGAGGCCTCTATTAAAAGTTGAATTTTCTGTATCAAAGTGCAGACATAAAAGGTGTTCAAGGAGACGCTTTTTGTTATTGAAACCACTTGACAGTGGTAATCTTCCGGAAAGACTAAACAGAAGCATGAAAGCTCTGGGTCGTCTTCGTCCATGGAGGCAAATCCCTGATGAAGTCCTTGAAGGGAGAAGACAAGATCTCTTAGAGCATTCGCTCTCAAAGAAAGCAGTTTAAGTAATGAACTGCTAAAAGTGAAGCTGAGCCCTATTTATAGGCAAACCACGAAGCCTGTGATTAATGGCTCGCTAATCAGAACCGTTAGCTTTAATTCCCGCGTGCATGCCAAAGCCCAATAAAGGGGCGACACGTGGACTGTCGCTTCGGGAAGCATCAAAGACGCAAGTCTCCAACCGCCAGTGCCGGTCTGGCATTTAAAGTCATTAATGCTTAAGCCCAATGAAGGGCTGACGCGTGGACTGCCGCGTCGGGAAATGTCGGATGATACTAGTCCTCAATCGTCAACATCGACTGGCCATTTAAAGATGCAACAAAATCTTTATGACAAGCTGCATGTAACGCCTGGGAAGTTGCACCAAACGCAGGCCCAAGAGCCGCGTCCAGGAACTGGCGTCCCCTTTGCGAATCTGAAAATGGCGTCCCTTTTCATTCCAGCCAAGAGAACCGCAGCCGTGTCTCTCAGAGTGATTCAAAGCTGCATCCCTTCATAGCAAAAGGGACCCCTTCTGGGGGTCGCGCTTGGAAATCACATAAAAGTGGAAAGCTGCATCCTGAGACTTGTGTCCTCACCGGAGAAGGCCCATGGCATTCACAAGTATCTTGAAGCTGCGTCTACATGGCGAAATGATAATGGTGTTCTTATCATAAACTCAATTGAGTTTGCACCAGGTCAAGGACCCACTGCCGCGTCCTCATATCTATGCGTCAGTTTTGAGGAGCATAAGACCGCGTCCTCACGACATCCTGAATTCTGCACTTGGGCAGAGTTAAGGGCTGCGGCTAGGGAGCCGCACCCGACGCTGCGTCCTTCGTGCCAACTGGAACCGCGTCTCAATGGACAGGTCAGAGTCGCGTTTCTCAGGACCGCGTCTCCCTATAAATCAGAGCCGCGTTCCTCCCAAGAACTTAGTTCTACCTAAGTTCATTATTCACAGCCAATCAAGGATCACAGCCAAAGACTGCTGCTAAGAAATTAGATTAATCTACAGTGGGACAATGAAGATGGAGCAAAATTTTAAGAGACTTTTATTATTTGAGCCAAAAATGATAAAAGTAATACAAACACTCTTGATGAATTGAGTGTGCTATCCCTAAAAAAAAGGGGGGAGGCTAACAGTCTTGATTAGCCAAAGAACGGATTTGTTCTCGGAGGCGATGTATCTCGTGCTGACATACTTTCTCAGCCTCCATGAGAGCCTGGACCCGTAACTCCTCCTCGGACAAAAATCTCCTCGCAGCCAGCTGCGCTCGTAGGAATTCCAACCTGGAGGAGTGAGTGGAGAGGTTTTCTTCAACCTGCATCTTGGCAGCCTCTAACCCTTCCAGCTTCTTCCTGGTAGTGGCAAGCTTCTACTCATTGATTGCAATCAAGGCTTCTGCTTTGGCTATGGTAGGCCGAGCACTGATGATAACCTGCTCTGCGCTCTGCATGACGAGTTCAGATTCCCTTGAATTGCCAATCAGCTTTTGATGGTCCGCCTGGAAATGTTGGAGATGGTGAGTCTCTTCGGCTATTTGTTCCTTCATCTCCTTCCGCTCATGTTCTTGAGCAGCGAGAAGCCTAGTCAAGGTTTCCTGGGCCTCGTGAACTGAGCCGGTGTCCTCCAAAGACTTAAGCTCTTTCAAATCACTCCCCAACTGCTCCACCAGCAGCAGACACGCCCTAGCCTGTGAAGGACCTCCAGTATGACCAATGTTCTCGATCAATTCTCAAGAAGCATTCAGGCAAATTCGAAAGAACTGCCCCCAGAGAGGATGAGATCAATACACGATCGCATGGAAGCAAAGAACTGCTGCACCATTTGACGTGTCAGTTCTTCCATGATATCTCCGACCGAGGAGAATTCCGCTGATGTGCTCCCAGATCCCCTTTCTATCACAGGGCGAGGGATGGGAATCAACTCATCCTGTGCAGGAGTAGGGTCAACAACAGGCGCGACAGAAGCTGAGATGGTCACCAGCACTTCCACGGCGGCTGCCATCATAGCAGCCTCCACGGCGGCTGAAGTAGCAGCGAACCTGGCTTCTCCGGAACCCTTAGTCGGGGATTGAATTGTACCACCTGCGGGCTTGACGCTGGCTGCCTCTGCTGAGTCGACGCTGACTACCAAGTCCTCTGCCTGAGCTTCCTCAGCACTCTCTGCAAAGCACCAAAACGTCAGTCATGACAATAAAAGGAAAATATTCAAAGCGTCAATATTTCCTTACCAAACTGAGGGTCCGAAGACGGCAGATCCCTGGGCAAATCTTGCAAGGTTGAAGTCTCTCCGACCTCAATAATTGTTCTCTCGTGAGGCATCTCAGCAGCAGCCTCAACACCCTCCTGCTGGGCCAGCTCCTGTATCATCTCCTCGATATGCGAGGAAGTCGCAGCCTCGCTGTCCGCGGCCAACCCTGCAGCATAAAGGGAAAACATCAGAACCTATTCCCTAGTTAAAAAGGAAAACCGGGTCAACAAGACGATAAGAGTACCTTCTGCAGGAGCAGTTGCCGCTTGTGATAACGCCGTCACCGGATCACACCCGTATAGTTCTTCCTCCGAGATATGCGAGAATTTGCTCGGATCTGGAAGAGTGGGTTCATCGCCAAAATCGTCTTCATCGCCTGAATCATATTCGTCCTCTCCAGACGATGAAGACGATAGTTCAACGCGAGAAGCCTCGGCAATTGAGGTCTTGCCACCAAAAACCCCAGTAGTAGGGCTGGGGTCAACTACTCGTGAGCTCGAGATTAATACAACAGGAGACCCGGGCTGTTGTGCCTCATCTCTCCTTTCATGAGCCGAAGAAGACCCTGGTTGAGTTAAGACCCCTGGAATCTCAACATCACCCCTTCCCACCAGGTCAGCCTCTAGTTGCTCAGCCTCATAAGTTGCGACGGGTTCATCAGCAAGCTCCCCTTCTTCTAAAATTACGGGGCCCTTGCTGCGCAATCCATGAGTACGAACAAGGGGGGCATCATCTTCCTCCTCCTCTTCTTCCCTCTGCTCTTCGATACCGGAGGGGACGGTCTCTTCAGCCGCCAAGTCTTTCCTGGCCTTCTTCGGGGCAGGCTCAGCTGTGGAAGTAGAAGAAGGCTCAGCTTGGAGAGTAACGCCATGAGAACGTTTATGCACCGTCTGTCGACGCCTTCTGGCAGGCTGCTCCCTGGGTACTGCTACTCTCGGCTCCCCTCTGGCCTCCCTCTGAGCCGCCTGATATTCATTAAGGCCTCGCGAGCGCTTGTTGGACGCCACCTTCTCCTCATAGGACGCATTAATGCTTTTAATGCATGAACGCTCCATTGAGTAGCCAGGCATCTTGCTAGCCTGGAAATACCAGGTGCAGAAGCTAAGGCTTGCATAGCAGTTCGGCGTCTTATGAGGTAAACGAAAAAGAGCCTGTGTCCTCCCAGCTACGCTGTAATACCAAGCCCGAGCACCTTCAAACAGATTTTCACTGAAGGCAAGCTGAGCGTTAGGGTTATCGACATATAGTTGGTCATAGCCGAACTGTCGGGTGAAACGATTCGACATATAAGGCTCGATCGTGCACGAGTTCCCCTGCCGAAAGAGCAGATACCCGGGCCGGATATTGATGAGCCACCAGAAGACTCCCGACGACAGCCTCGTGAAGTCATCCGGACCCACAATGTCGGCAAACTTATCCGCATAAGCAGCATCTGTAATCTCGGGGAAGCAACGGTTGAGATGATAATTTGAAGCGTTCAGAATACACTTCCGGACGTAGAACATATAGTTGTTGCACCAGCTCGAACTCTCTAGCCGCTGCACAAAAGGGACAAACCCCTCGCATCAGGACACTGGCGTCATCAGTGAGGGGCAGTGCATCACGTACCAAGCCATTAAGTACGTGTAAGGAAGCTCGATCCGAGAGTTAGGGGTCTTCACTCTCGGCCTTCCCTCTGAATCGACCTCCGGTTTACCTTGAGAGTCGACGATGGCCTCCACCCTGCACAGGCTCTGAGTCAGGGCCCGCAACCCGCTTTGGATACCGGCCACCATTACCGGAAGGAGAGCTATGGACCTATCATAGGCCAGCAGCACCGCCGGATACACCACGTCGGCAACAATCACCTCATGCGGCAGTGTCGGCACTACACAGTGCTTCAACCACAGCATGAGGAAACCCGCCAGCAGTGCCCAGTTAGAAATGGAATCTGGGCCTGGTGATGGAAACTTTTAAAAACCGTGTCAGGTTTGAAAGTGTCTTCGTTCGACTCTGTGGTATAAGAACTCACAGAGGCGTCGATTCTTTCGGCGATTTCTTCGTCAGAGCTGGGAGCCAGACTGGTCACTGAGTGATCTTTCTCAGTGATGCCATTAAACAAGTAGCTCGCCCAAGATAGCTGCTTAACTCCCCTAGCCCTCAGGTCTCATATACACGAGGGCACTCTTTCTTCAAGAGATGAAGCTCCTCAGAGGTAAGGAAGTATTCTTCATAAGGAGCATCTCCCATTATCAACCCCGAGACTTCATATAATTCATGCAGAGCAAGCCCCATTTCTCCAACCGGGGTGAAGAACGTCCCGTCGAGGGGTCGTAGTGCTCCAGGATCCCAAAGAAATTTTGGGAATTCTGTGGGATGCCATATTGCACAGCCCTGACCGCTTGGTACAGTCCCACCTGGTCCAACAAACCTCCAAGTTCAGCGAGGACAAAGCTCACCATCTTGCCCCACCAGTACTTGTCAGTGGAATGAACCCACCCGAGCGGGCGGAAGTCAGTGGGAAATCACCCCCTACCTTCATGAATTGATTAATAAAGGTAGTGCTGAGCTGAGGGGTTTCTCCTACTGGGTAATCGGACCTGAATAATCCAGGAAATAAACCAAAGATCTCCCTCCCGTGTCCACCCGAGTGCACCTTCCTGGCGCCCAGTATGTCAAGAGAGACACTGGGAACAGATCGGGCAAGATCCCATTCCATTGCCCGAGGGACAGACATGTGCTGAAGGTAGGATAGGGGATACATTCTCTCCATATTTGGAAGAAAGAATTTCCTATCCCCTATCTGGCGAAGCCACTTGTAGTCGCCATCATGCAAGACGTAACCACCCTCGCCAATATTGTCGCCAAAGAAAAAGACGGGTTTCTTCAATGGAATGCGCGAATCCGTCTTAAATTCTGCGTCAGTCATAAGTTCTCGGAGTGTCGCCATGTCGACTTTGGAGAGCCTCTCCCTTCGCCCCTTCGGCTTATCAGCAGTCACAGGAGCAGTCCTTTGCAACACAAAGGTTAAGTTGCGGTCAGCACCACCTACGTGCCCGAAGTGACACTTCTTGGAGAGAGGATCAGCGGAATATCGCACTACAAAAAGGAAACGATATTTGATCAGAAATATGAAAGGAATGATCAAGTGTTCACTACTCAAACGCAGAAGTAAACTCAGACGCGGCAATCATCAAAATCTGCGTCCAGACCTGAAGATCGCGAGGCTAGCCTGGAGCCCGCGTTTTAAAAATCTGAGACTTATGAAAAATCTCTAAGTACTTGGACTCAGACGCAAGATTCATGAAGACCAGCGTCTGGTTTCACAAGACGCAAGAGTCATAAGAAATCTGCGTCCGAACTTTTCAACTTAGAAACATTCTAAGTGTTGAATCCAAAACGCAAGGCTTACTGGGGCGCTGTGTTCAACAAGCAGACGCAGATTCGAGCAGATAAAAACAGCAAAGGTCATCAAACCTGCGCCTTATTTATCGACTCAAGGGCCGCGTCTGAAGATCAAACATGGGCTCAAGCCGTGCTGGCGGGTCAATTTTAAGAATGGAGTCCAAGAGTTCAGAGAACTCTATTAACCCTTTTAATGGTGGGAATCAAGCCCGATGGCTTTATACCTGAAATAGGGGCTTCCTGCATGGAGGAACCGCCCCTTTGAGTCTCAGCGACGACCGCCCGTGAAGATGAAGCAGTTTGCTTGGCCTTTAGTGCCATTGCGATCAAAGATCTAATGTTAGATGAAGGAGAAAGGGACAAAGGAAGCTCCTTTCTCAAAACCTTAACGGATGCACACGAAGACGAAGGAGAGTCTAATGATGACTCTTGAAAGACTGTTGCCTTTTATAGGCACAGTGATTTGCAAAGATACGCGGCGCTTGGCTCGACGCCCAATTACCGCCTGACGCGTGGACAGCGTATTAAATGCAGCATGAAGTTCGCACGCCAAAAAGAGGATGTCCCCTCAACACAGCAGGACACGTGGCAACATACTCATGGCACGGATTCGCATCCAACAGTCGCGTCTTCATCCCAAGAGATGCGTCCCTTCGATGGACGCACCCTTTCAACTCAGCCAAAATCGCGTCTACCTCATGGAGTAACAGTCGCGTTGTCATCCCAAAAGCAGTATCACCCCTGCGTCCACGGAACTGGCGCGTAGTCCTTACTTCTGCAATTCAGTTCAAAAGCACACTGGCACAAGCAGACGACTGCCCACCTCTGCTTTAAAGTACACCAACGACAAACTTAAAGCATCGGGGAGATTTAGACTGTGTATCTAGACACTCCACGCGATCAGTTTTGGCGGCTTCAAAGAGTTCCACAGTACACTCACGAAGACCATAGTTCAGATAAGATCAAGCTCAGAGCAATGTCAGTCCAACCACGAGAAGGGCGAATTCAGCTAAAGTCCAAAGTATTTCGAAATCCATCCAGCCAACCGCGGAATATCAAAAACTTTGGAGGGGGTTCTGTAGGTTGTCTAAAAATCATTAAAGACAAATCGTCAAAAGCAGAGTCCCAAACTCTAGACGCAGGGCTAGTCTCAGCCAGCTCAGCCGTACCAAGGCGCGAGGGTCAAAACCCGCGTCTCAGCGGCACCAAGGCGCGAGGGTCGAAACCCGCGTCTCAGCCGCACCAAGGCGCGTGGGTCGAAACCCGCGTCTCAGCCGCACCAAGGCGCGAGGGTCGACACCCGCGTCTCAGCCGCACTAAGGCGCGAGGGTCGAAACCCGCGTCTCAGCAGCACCAAGGCGCGAGGGTCGACACCCGCGTCTCAGCAGCTCTAAGACACGTGGCTCGAAACCCTCGCCTGAGTTGTAACCATCCTGGTTCTAGGGTCAATCACGGCCCACATAACGGGGAAAGTTAACCACCATTATGGAGTATTTTTAGGAGGCACGTACGCCCCTGAAACCTCTATAAATAGCCCCGTTGCTATGGAGAAGGGGTCGGATTTTCGGAGAGAAGAACTCTGAGAGAAAAAAGAGCTTGACTTTAGAGTTTCCAGAGAGGAGGAAAGAGAGTCCAACCCTTCAAACAACTTGCTGCGTACAAGTTAGTCTTTGCCTACAATCTCTTTGAGATTTCTGGCCGACAGAGCTGCGTTACTCCGTCCGCCATCCGAAGAGAAGATCCCCAAAAGTTTTCGACGTTCACCCGGTCAACGGAAAACAAGATTCACTTTCCATCACCACCTGAAGAACCCAGCACTAAACAAAGGGGGGATCCAAGACTCAGCATCTCCCCTCGCTTGTAGTCAGAGTTTAAGTTTGTTGTAATCTTTCAACTGATCCAAGGAAATTTTGCACCGAACGTCTCTTCTCCGTACCAAACAAGAATATGGTAGAACGATTCTTAGAGATCTTTATGGATGATTTCTCCATCTACGGAGATTCATTCACTCAATGTCTCCACCATTTAGAACTCGTCCTCCAACGTTGTGCTGAGAAAAATCTGACACTGAACTGGGAGAAATTCCACTTCATGGTAAAACATGGAATTGTCTTGGGTCATGAAATCTCCAAGAAAGGAATTGAAGTGGATAGAGCCAAAATCGAGACATTGCTAAGCTTCCCATGCCCAAATGCATTAAGGACATTAGATCCTTCTTAGGACACGCTGGTTTCTACTGAAGATTTATCAAGGATTTTAGCAAAATTGCTAGGCCCTTGACTAATCTGTTAGCTAAGGATGTATCCTTCACTTTCGATGCTGAATGCATAAATTCTTGGGAGTAGCTTAAGAGAGAGCTTATTTTTACACCAATCATATCTGCACTGGATTGGTCTAAGCCGTTCGAGATCATGTGCGATGCTTCCGATTTTGCCATAGGCGCTGTCCTAGGACAACGCATTGATAACAAGCAGCATGTGATCTACTACTCTAGTAGGACTCTCAACGATGCTCAACTGAACTACACTACGACTGAGAAGGAATTCTTGGCAGTAGTGTTTACCTTAGAGAAGTTTCATCCCTACCTACTAGGGTCCAAAACCACCATTTTCACCGATCATTCTGCGCTTAGGTACCTTATGATGAAGAAGGATGCCAAGGCCCGACTCATTCGTTGGATCCTCCTTCTTTAAGAATTCAATCTTGAGATTCGAGATAAGAAAGGCGTAGAAAATGTCGTTGCTGACCACCTCTCCGGGATCCCTAATTCTCCATGCAACGAATTACCCATAAATGAGGATTTTTCTGATGAACATCTCTTAGCTATCTCTAGGGAACCTTGGTTTGCTGATATAGTGAATTACTTAGTCACAATCCAAACTCCGTCTCATTGGTCCAAAAATGATGTTTACCGGTTCTTATCCCAAGTCCGGATTTCTTTTGGGAGGAACCGTATCTTTTCAAGTACTGTTCTGACCAAATTATTAGGAGATGCACTCCCGTGAGGAGGTTAAGAGTGTTCTATCTTTCTGTCACGAACTTACATGCGGTGGACACTTTGGTCCTCGCAAGACTGCTGGAAAGGTGCTACAAAGTGGGTTCTATTGGCCCACTCTGTTCAAGGATGCTTATGAATTTTGTAAGACGTGCCCTACATGCCGAATGGTAGGAAGGATTTCAAACCGACATATGATGCCCCTAAACCCAATTCTAGAAATAGAACTCTTTGATGTTTGGGGCATCGACTTTATGGGTCCATTTCCTAATTCATTTGGGAACCAATACATATTGGTTGCTTTGGATTACGTGTCAAAGTGGGTAGAAGCCATTCCTTGTAAAACTAATGATAACAAAGTTGTCATAAAGTTTTTAAAAGAGAACATTTTTTTCCGCTTCGGAACCCCTCGTGCTATCATCAGTGATAATGGCACTCACTTTTGCAATAGATCTTTTGAAGCTCTTATGCGAAAGTATGCCATAACTCACAAGTTGTCCACACCTTATCATCCTCAAATCAGTGGGCAAGTTGAGGTTTCAAATAGATAGGTCAAGCTTATATTGGAGAAAACTGTGAACCAAAACCGGAAAGATTGGTCTATCAAACTCATAGATGCTCTATGGGCCTACATGACCGCTTTCAAGACGATTCTAGAAATGTCTCCCTATAGGTTAGTCTATGGCAAACCTTGTCACTTGCCCGTTGAGTTAGAGCACCGAGCCTTATGGGCAATCAAGCAGTTGAATTTCAACTTAACTAAGGCCGGTGACCTTCGAAAATTACAAATTTTCGAATTGGAGGAATTGAGAAATGAGACCTATGAAAATGCTAGGATCACTGAAGATAGAGTCAAGATTTTCCATGACAAGCACATCATAAGAAAAACCTTTGTCCCTGGACAAAAAGTCTTACACTATAATTCTAGGCTTCATCTTTTTCCAGGAAAATTGAAATCGAGATAGATTGGGCCATTCGTTGTAAAAATCGTGTTTCCACACGGTGCAGTTGAGATCAGTGACCCCAATAATGGAAATGACTTTAAGGTAAATGGTCAACGCCTTAAACCTTTCTTGGAATCGGTGCCGGTAAATGAAACGGCAATGGGTCTTTTTGACCCAGTGTATCGGTAACTTTCCTCCTTTCCATTTTATTTCATGCACTTATACATTTCTTTCATACATTGGGCACAATGCATGAGATAAGTGTGGGGGAGGGTTGATTAAGACGGGAAAGGTGTTGTATTGTGGAGTGTAATTTGCACACAAAATATATTCAATGAAAAGAGATAAGGTTTAGAAACAACCTCAAGTGCTTAGATCACTCCACAAATGCATGAAAGATGATTAATATACCCTTTCCTATCTCCGTTATAGCATAGGGCTATACCGAGTCGATTCTCAGGGAGAGCTCGCGATGGAAGCTTTACGATAGGTAGTGAAGATGTAAAACGAGAATTCTTCTATGCTTAAAAAAAATAAAGAATAAAACAATGAAGAAGAAATGAAAGAATGGATGGATATGTTCATGATGGAAAATGTAAAAGAAATCAAAATCAAGATTGGATTTGGACTAACAACTAAAAAGAAAAGAAAACTTTAGAAAACTTGAATGGAAGAAAACCATGACTAGCTAACCTTACTACCTTGCTAAAACTTACTAAACTCCGTGATAGTGAATGCGTGCCTCATGTTGATTCATCGGCATGGATTTGTCTTACGTGTTGATCTAATTACTTTCCCACTTGGATGACGGGGGGTTTAACCCATCGGAGAAGAGAAGACCATCCAACTTGCAAGATTAAAGATAACAATCACCCATGAGTTAGTAGTTAGCAAGGTTAGTGGTTAGCTAGTACATGTAGAAAAGTTAGCTACAAGCCATTATAAAATAAAAGCAAAGCATGAATTAAATTGCAAGAAAGTAAAGAAAGAAATAAAGAAAGCAAGTAAACTAGAAAAATGCAAGAGTAGAGAGAAGAGAATGGATGAATCCTTGCTTCACAAGTTGTCACTCCTTGATGTACACAAGCTTTCTCTCTCTTACAAACTCTCTCTTTACAAAATTTCTAGGAAAGAAGAAGAGGGTCTAAAGAACTAAAACCTAGAGAAAAACCTACAAAAATTACAAGCATCTACTAATTTCTCCTCTCTTCTCCATTCTCTGTTCGCTCGCAGGTCCAGGTGAAGTATTTATAGGGCTCAGAGAGAAGCTTTGAGATCCAGGTTGTTGGCGCAAAATCCGGGATCCAACAACCTTATCTTTGCCGCAATTTGGCGGCAAAATCCCAGATTTTGCGGCAAGGATAAGGTTGTTGAGCAACAGCTTCTTGTTGCGAGTTGGTTACGAGGTTGTTAGCCACGTGGCCTTCTGGAATCTTGAGTTGTTACGTAGAATTCTCTGGATCCTGGGTTTCAACTTGGGCTTTATCTTGGGCTTGGAATTAATCTCTTTAATTATTGCTAATTAAAGTGATTATTGGGCTTTCTCTCATTTCAGTTGTGGACCTGTAAAAATATAGAGAAGATAAGTAAAAATCATATATTTATTTGCAATATGCATGGGGATTATGTGGTAAAATATGCAATATTGTGTATCAATCACACCCCCACACTTATTCTTTTGCTCGTCCCGAGCAAAACAAAGAAAAGAAAAAAAAACTATACTACCAATTTTATTACACCACTTTCGTAGGTGACACGATTGCACTGAGCGTGTGCAACAAGCCGTTAAACCTCTAGGTTACCCTAGAGGAGGAGTGTTGTCTCCTGAGGGTTTTCAGCGGATTGCACCCACAAAATCCATAAAGAAAGAAGACAAATGTTAGTGTTTTGAAAACACATTTTGAAAAGGGAAACAAGTTTACGAACTATTTTTGTAAAAATATAAGTGATCTTAGGTCATAAGTCCACCTATAATTATTTTTTCTTAAACTTAGTCTCTATGCAAGATCTTGTCTTCAATTAAGGTAAGAATTCAAAATTGGATTGAATACTTTATCTTTCATAAAACCTAGATAGTATGCACACCGTGACAGTGAAGATTTCTAGGATTTCAACTCTAACCATAAAGCCATTTATTTATTTATATATATTTTTTTTGCTTTTTTTTCTTCCCTTAGTTTAGGCTTTCTAGTTTACCCTTGTACCGAGCCTTTAACCGATGACTCCCAAACCAGTCGGTCTTAGGGCACCAGATGAGAAAACATCCCTCGGGTTTAAGGTCTCGAGTAAAAAAGGCCACAAAACTAAAGGGGATTATTTATTTCCTTTACCACCGTTAGGCGTGAATAATCATGCTTCTTGAGGCACAATTATCCAGCTTAATAGGTGATGTTTTATTTATATATATATACATTTTTTTTCTTTTATTTTTATGGCATTTTGGTCTTTGTTTCCATCCCAAGAAATGTGTAAGTGTGAAGTGCATACAATCTAAGGCAAAAATTTCAAGATAAAAAAATCTCACCAATTTTTCTTACTTAGCCTATAATTTCAAATAAGATCTATTATTTCAACTAGGTTTAAGATGTCATAATTAAAGCTTTCTTAATTTCTAAGATACATCTTAATTTTCTTAAAAGTAGATCAAAACTTTGTCTCTTATTTCAAAAAGTTTTTTTTTATTTCTAAAAAGAAGTGTAAAAGAAAGAAGATCTAAAAATTCTATGTTAGTAAACCCTCCCCCACACTTATTTCATGCATTGTCCTCAATGCATCATGATATATGTATGCATGAAACAAAATAGATAGGGAAGGAAAAAATTACCTTAAGGTGGTGGTTCCGGTGGTGGTCTGATTGGTCCACGAAACATGGCCCAATCAACTTTTCTTTGGGTTTTGAGGAACCCACCAGAAATATAATGAATATGACCCATTAAAAAGATAAATCCATGAAAGATTTTTATTAAGTACATGACCCCATCTAATTTCCATTTTCCATAACTAATTTCGGAGTCAAATTTGTCAACTACCTTGTCCCAGAATGGTGTATGAAATGATAGAACGGTTGACTTGGACTCAGGAAAGACAGGAACTAATACCGACTCAGGAATGTGAATTAAGTCAAGTAAAGGTTCAAGAGTCGAAGTGAGTTCAGGAATTGGGTCCAAGTCAAGAAAATAAAACTCAAGTCCACAATCATTTTCCAATGATGGAATGTGACCTACTATAGGTGATATCTCTTTTCTTCCAATATTAAGAAATTCAAGCTCGTCGCCATACAATTCTTCAAAACTAAGGTCAACATCTTCTGCTAGAATTGTACAATCAGTTTCAGAAGTAAAGAGATTGTGAGAATCAAGGTCACATTCCTCATGGAGTTCAAAAAATGGAAAACTTGCCAATTTGTCAATGGAATTTTCAAAAGTATAGAATTGGTCAAGTTCAACATGATCCTCTAAGATGGGTGATTCAACTTCATTATGAATTGGGAAAGGATCCAATGTCGACTCCGGGAAAAGATTGCAGTCAGGTAAAGATACCGGAGTCATTATTGAATCAGGAAAAAGGATTGAATCACGAAGTTGGGGTTCAAGATCACATTCCTCATGTAGTTCAATTCCACAAAAATGTGAACTTGCCAATTTATCAATGGGACTTTCAAAAGTATGGAATTGGTTAAGTTCAATATGATCATCATAAATGATTGGTGATTCAATTTCACAATGGACAGGTACTGGATCCAATACTGACTCGGGAAATGAAGTGAAATCATGTGAAGACACTGGAGTCATAATTGAATCAGGAAGTAGAATTGAATCATCAAGTGGAAGTTCAGGATCATATGCACACTCAAGTTCAATTTCAGGAAAAGGAAAACTTGCCAAAATGTCAATGGGATCTGAAGTGTGGACAAGTTCTGGTGGTTGTTCTGAAATAGAATCTGGACTTCCAAAACTATATGACTCTTTGGTTTTAACAGGGTGGCTAGTGACATTAGAAATAGGATGAGAATGAAGAGTTTGGATCATCAAATCTATGTCGCGATTTCTAGCTTTTTGAGCATGAGTCATGTCTTCAAGCATCTTTCCATAATTGATAATTTCATTGTTATAATGAAAAGATGAAGTGTTGTCTTGGAAGTGATGGTAAAATTGTGAGTCCATTGGATTTTGGGATTTGGACTTACGCATACTTAGTTCCAAAATTGATGGTGTTGTACTTTGGACTGGTGGAACTGAGTATGTATCTTGAAAATACTGTGGAATTGGAGAGGCAAATGTTTGAAGTTTTTGCTTGGCTCTTTGTAGATTGGCTTCTAAACTCCTTAATAACTCAGATCTTTCTTCAATGGGTGGTTCAGAAAAAGGAGGATATGAAGCGGAATCGGAAAATGAATATTGTGGACAAGGTGAATATGGTGAACAAGGATGTTGAAAATTTGACTCGGGGTACGTGAATCCCCAATGACTCGGTGAAGAGCTAAAATTATTTTAGAAATTATAGTTATTAGATGGGGGGTATGGGTCATATTGATTCGGATAAGGCCAACCCGGTGTATTTGGTTGGTGCGTATTGTAAAACGCCGGGTTGGAATTATCCGAATATGGAGTTGGTGTGAAATATGGATTATTATTAGGATGGAAAGAATTGTTGAATGCCATATCACACAAAAAAATCACAATAAAAAAGAAACAAACAATTAAACACACAAAAAAGAAGAAAAAAAATTCTAACCTAAGTTAGGGTAGACCTATGACCTAGACGACTCCTAACTGATAGACTGTCCACCGGAGGTTTAGTGTAGACTTTGACTATAAGCGAATCAGCCAGGAAAGGTCAAGGTTGTTGGGAGGTTTTCCGTCAGAGACGTTCCTTAATTAAGTAACCACCAACCTTCGGGCTTTCGGCCCTCAATCCCTTTCCTAGACACTGATTTTACAAAAATCAATTTCTAACACTTTTTCCCTTTAGGATAATCTCCTAAATGAGTCCGAGATGTCCCTAGGGCCAATGTCTATTTTTTTTTTTTTATTAAATTAGGCTTGGGTTAGTGAGTGCTTGGGAAAATGATTTGCGGGCTAAGGAAAGGGTGATAAAATCCCCACCTTATCTTATTTACGGGTATGCCCTTAAAATTGAATTGTGCAAGTGTACAAGATAGATAACAAGGATTCACTCAAAGCATGAAAATCAAGTAAGAGATGATTCCTAGTCTACATGCAATGCTTACGTACCTTGCATCCATCACTCTTCAACAGTAAAAGTAAATGAATTGAAAAGACACGTGCCTAGAAATGCAAATGTCTAATCAACTTTTAACGATTACAACCAATTTTTTACTGTTGACTTTATTAAGCAGGTATAGGGTGAATAATACAGGAAATTAAGTAATGCAGCAGAAGTATTTTGCAGAATCAGAGACCCTGCAGAAAAATGATCAGTAGTGCACTCCTTATTGCCGCAAATTTGCGGCAAAAGCCAGGATTTTGCGACAATTTGGAGGGATCCTGGTCTCTGCTTTCGAGAGCAGAGGCCCAGGTCCACTTATATGTCACTGCAATGCAAAGTTCCTGTTTTCTTCAACCTGTAACCTGCAACAGAGAAGAAGATTCGTTTAGTTATTCACTTTAAACCTAAAACGTTGCTCTCCCCGGCAACGGCGCCATTTTGATTAAGACGGGAAAGGTGTTGTATTGTGGAGTGTAATTTGCACACAAAATATATTCAATGAAAAGAGATAAGGTTTAGAAACAACCTCAAGTGCTTAGATCACTCCACAAATGTATGAAAGATGATTAATATACCCTTTCCTATCTCCGTTATAGCATAGGGCTATACCGAGTCGATTCTCAGGGAGAGCTCGCGATGGAAGCTTTACGATAGGTAGTGAAGATGTAAAACGAGAATTCTTCTATGCTTAAAAAAATAAAGAATAAAACAATGAAGAAGAAATGAAAGAATGGATGGATATGTTCATGATGGAAAATGTAAAAGAAATCAAAATCAAGATTGGATTTGGACTAACAACTAAAAAGAAAAGAAAACTTTAGAAAACTTGAATGGAAGAAAACCATGACTAGCTAACCTTACTACCTTGCTAAAACTTACTAAACTCCGTGATAGTGAATGCGTGCCTCATGTTGATTCATCGGCATGGATCTGTCTTACGTGTTGATCTAATTACTTTCCCACTTGGATGACGGGGGGTTTAACCCATCGGAGAAGAGAAGACCATCCAACGTGCAAGATTAAAGATAACAATCACCCATGAGTTAGTAGTTAGCAAGGTTAGTGGTTAGCTAGTACATGTAGAAAAGTTAGCTACAAGCCATTACAAAATAAAAGCAAAGCATGAATTAAATTGCAAGAAAGTAAAGCAAGAAATAAAGAAAGCAAGTAAACTAGAAAATGCAAGAGTAGAGAGAAGAGAATGGATGAATCCTTGCTTCACAAGTTGTCACTCCTTGATGTACACAAGCTTTCTCTCTCTTACAAACTCTCTCTTTACAAAATTTCTAGGGAAGAAGAAGAGGGTCTAAAGAACTAAAACCTAGAGAAAAACCTACAAAAATTACAAGCATCTACTAATTTCTCCTCCCTTCTCCATTCTCTGTTCGCTCGCAGGTCCAGGTGAAGTATTTATAGGGCTCAGAGAGAAGCTTTGAGATCTAGGTTGTTGGCGCAAAATCCGGGATCCAACAACCTTATCTTTGCCGTAATTTGGCGGCAAAATCCCGGATTTTGCGGCAAGGATATGGTTGTTGAGCAACAGCTTCTTATTGCGAGTTGGTTACGAGGTTGTTAGCCACGTGGCCTTCTGGAATCTTGAGTTGTTACGTAGAATTCTCTGGATCCTGGGTTTCAACTTGGGCTTTATCTTGGGCTTGGAATTAATCTCTTTAATTATTGCTAATTAAAGTGATTATTGGGCTTTCTCTCATTTCAGTTGTGGACCTGTAAAAATATAGAGAAGATAAGTAAAAATCATATATTTATTTGCAATATGCATGGGGATTATGTGGTAAAATATGCAATATTATGTATCAATCAAGGGTTCTAACATGACTGATATAAAAAAACAAGAAAAAAATGGATATAAAAAAAAACTTTTTGAAAGGGGTAGACAATATTTTGATATATTTTTTGTAAGAAATTAAGTCAATTTTAAGGAATAAGAGAATCATAATTAGGATTTCTTACACTTGGTCAAAACAAGATAACTTGTTTGATTTTTAGGGTTAGGAAGAAAATTTGTGAAAGTAATTTAGTCTTAATATTTACCTTGATGAAATATGCACACAAAATACACTTACACACTTAGGGTTTAAAAACAGAGACTCTTATGCCTTATAAAAAATATGATAAAAAAAACAAGTCTAATTATTGATTAGCTAGGTGCTTTGGCCTAAGCAAGCCTTAGTATTTATGCAAAAGATAATTAGATAAGTTTGAAAAAAAAAATGTGTATATAAATCCTCTGATTAAGCTGGGTATTTATGCCTCATGAAGCATAAGTATTCACGCCTAAAAGGGGTACATCGTATAAATAAAAACCTTGGTTTCATGGCCTTATCTGCTCGAGTGTTTAAGTCCTTAGGGGTGTTTTCTCACCTGGTGCCCTAAAACTGTCTGGTTTGGGTGTCACCGACTGAAGGCTCGTTACATGGGCAGATTAGAAAGCCTAATGAAATTGAGGAATAAATTTCACCAAAAATAAATAAATATAAGCCATAGGAGTTAATGTTAAAGAACCCTTAGTCAACTTCACAATTATGATGGTGCATACGACTCAGGGTAAATTAATAGACTAGATGAGAAGTACAAATTGACTCCTTACTTTAATTGATGACATGTTTTTGAGTAGAGACTAAGTTTAGGAATGAAAAATTTGATATTCCTATGACTTATAGATTACTTAAACTCTTACAAATATACTTCAAATATTTTCTCCTTTAAAGAAAAAAATGCTTTTCGAAAATACTAACCTTTTTCTCTCTTTTTGGATTTTGTGGGTGCAATCCGCTGAAAACCCTCACGAGACAAAACTCGTCCTCTAGGGGTAACCTAGAGGTTTAACGGCCTGTTGCACATGCTCAGTGCAATCGAGTGACCTGCGAAAGTGGTCTAATAATTGATTAAAATTAATCTGATGTTTTGCTCGAGGGCGAGCAAAAGATAAGTGTGGGGGTGTGATTTGTCACATATATTGCATTTATATTGTCACCTTACCATACTTGTTAGCTAATAAATCCTATTAATAAGTTTTCTTTTTCTTTGTTAAATGTAGGCCCAAGTGCTTAAAGAAAGAAAAGAGAAACAAGCCAAAAGCCCACCAAATTCTGAATTAATTCAGAATAAATTCGAAATGAAGAAATCAGGGCTAAATCTTGGCATATCAAGAGGTTGAGAAGACTCCTCCCTGAATCGAGCGATTGAAGCCACACAATCAAGGCTGTTTCGTCAACGTTTGGAGCAGAAATAAGAAAATCAGAAGGAGATACGGGATACCCATCAAACCAGGAGCTTCCCCCCTTGGGTGTGGCCACTTGGCCACACCAAGGCCACGGAAACGCGGCCCAAGCTGCGTTTTCGCGGCTATCTTCTGGTTGTTGGGGGAGCATTTGCTCCCCCAATCTTCCCGGGATCCTATCTGTTAAGGTTTTGGCTATAAATATAGGTTTCAGTAAAGAAAAAGGCAGCGAAGACTAGGATTAAGTTTTGTGAATATTTTCTTAGGATTTAGGCTCTTTGTTAGCTAGCATAAAATTGTAATCTTGTTATTTACTTTGTAGTCCAGTAACAAAACTTGTGAGAGAGAGGAATTGAGAGCTTGTACTTGAAAATTGAAGTGACAGCAATACAAGAATCAAGCCACATTTCCTTCCAATCTTGTTTCGGTATATCGTGCATTATTTTGCTTTCTTCTTCGTTTTCTATAGATAACTAAACGGTTTTCTGGGCTCGCTATCGCAACTCTCTTTTACTCTCCTTCTCTCCTGTTTTCAAAAGAAAAAGACTCGATGACTCACATGAATGCCTTACTTAAAAGCCTTTCTTTTTGAAAGTGTTCTTGAAGGCACATGAGGATGGGTTTGGATTGTTGAATTCTCACTTCTTTCATGAACATCTCTTGAATTATTTTTACTTCATTCTTACTTCTTTGCGCTTGATATTTTAATATTCAATTCTCACGATTTCTTGAAGAAAAGACTCAACTCTTCTAACCATCTTATGTGCTTTACTTAAAGCTTTCTAAAAATCAACTTTAAGTTTTGCAAACGATCACTTGAGGCACTTAACATTTTAAGAGAAGAATGAACAATTGAGTAGTGAGATAGCGAGCCCAGATTTGCTTTCTTATTATAAAAATAACCAAAACAATTCTCAAGATTTTTAAATCACCTTCTCCAAACCTTTTCTAAAAGTCGCAATTTTCTTTTAATCATCTCTTTCTTTCCATTCTCTTTTTCATAAAAAACGAACACAATTCCTTGTTTCTAAATGATTCACCGAAAAGCTTCCATCGCATCCCTCCTTGTGGAGACGACCCGTTAGCCACAAGCTACACGGTAAATTCTTAAACTCATTGATTGTTCTTTCTTTTAGCAATCAACCTTGCCATCTTCTTTTATTTTGGAACTTTGCCTTGTTATACATTCTCCGAACGTTCTTAACAAGAAGTGAAAGCTCCTTATCATCTTCTTCTTTATCGTCTTCATCGGAGGATGTGGAATGACTCTTGAAGGCAATAGTTTTCTTCTTGGAGGGAGCCATTTCTTCTCTTGCTTTCCTCTCCATCTCATGGGTCTTTAGGTTCCCAATGAGACCTATAAGCTCCATCTCTTCCTTGACATTAAGTTCCTTCAAGGTAGTGGCTTTGACTTCCCAAGATGGAGGGAGAGCCCGAATGATCTTCCTTATTGTCAATGACATCACCTAGAGAAGAAAGTCCATTAGTAATCTTTATAAATTTTGTAACTATATCATCTATGGTTTCATTCTCTTGCATAGAAAAATTTTCATATTGGGACCGAAGAAGGTCAATTTTTACCCTCTTAACTTGTGAAGTCCCTTCATGTGTGACAAGTAAGTGAGTCCAAATCTCATGAGCGGATTTGTAATGAATAACTCTAGAGATATCATCATCATTAAGTGCTTGAAGCAATGCATAGTGTACCCTAGCATTAGCATCAAATTCTTTAGTCTCAATATCGGACCAAGTGTCCTCATCACCGGTGGGTACACTAAATGATTTGGTCACCGCCTTTGCAACCCGGCTTCCTAGGGATTATAACAATATGGTCATCTTAACCTTCCATATGGGAAAGTTAAGGCCATCAAACTTTGGTGGGGTCTTAATTCCTTCGGCCATGTTTACTAAGTGAATGAGTATGAAAAATGAATATTAAGATTAGCAATAAGGATCTCTCTAAGGTTGTTAAGCCAAGAGTCTAGAGACGAAAACTCTGATACCAATTGAAAAACACCTAGAGGGGGTGAATAGGTGTTAAATCTAATCTAATAATCTTTTTAAACAAGTATGAAAAATGATGCAACGATCGCCTAAAACAAGACTAGAAGCCGAATACCCGGTGAAGGGCTCTGAACTCCTTCCTCGTGATTCCTCTAGATAAGAGTTTGAGGTGCGTATTGCAATCTTGTTGTATGAGTGTTGATCGACAAATTAGCAAGGAAGGAAAAGGATACAATGATGAAGTGCACACAAGATATAACACAAGTTAGAAATAAAAAGCAATATCACAAGCTAAAATTGAAGAGCAATAAAGAGTAGCAAAGAAAAGAAATCAATCGCAAACACAAAGGGTTTGTTTCGAGGTTCGAGCCGCCGCTCTAATCCCCGCCTTCACCGCCGTGAAGGGTTTCCACTATATCCACCGAGGAATTACAAGGTCTACCGAAGACCGGAGTACTGAACTCCACCAATTACAAGAGGTCTACCGAAGACCGGAGTACCGAACTCCACCAATCCAATCCTCTACCGAAGAGGAATCACAATGCAAGAAGAACAAGTAACCAAGTGATTAACAAGGGATGACAAACTTATCTCTACAACTTCCTTATAGAATGAGGAGGATATTTTGGCTCAAGAAGTGTAGTGAGAAAAACAAACTCAGTTGAAGAAAAATTGCTTTGAAAAAGAACTGAAAATCAGTAGCCAAGAATGCTCAAAGAGAATTGAATGCTTTGAAACACTTTTTCTTTCTTTTGAAACTTGAAAACAATAGGATTTTCTTATCTTTTGCAAGAGACCAATCCCCACTATTTATAGAGATTAGAGGCGATCAAAATATGATTAGAACTAGCTTGATAGGTCAGAAAATAGCTGCCAAAAATTGAGAAATAGCTAACACCAAAATCTCCAACAAATCCCAAGAGACAATCTCAAAAAACTAGCCATTGGCGGCTGGAGACAGCTGTCGGTCGACCGGCAGTCCAATTGGCAACTAGCCGTTAGACTCGGTCGACCGGTCGGTTGACCGAAAGCCAAAAGAAAATTTTGTTTAGAACTGTCGGTCGACCGATCAGTCGACCGACAAGAAACAGAGAGCAAAGTGGCTCCAGTCGGTCGACCGGTCGGTCGACCGACAGACGTGCACAAAACATTCACGTCCTGGTCTCAAGGCTCGACCGGCCGGCCCGGTCGACCGGCCAGGCCTGGAATAGACCAGTCGACCGGCCCGGTCGACCGACAGGCCTGAAACAAAATTTTTATAGGATTTTTCCTGAACTTTGAAAAATTTTCAAATTAATTTTGTAAGGAAATATGACTAAGTATCATGCTGAAAAGGTAGGTATACATGATGTAAACAAGATATAAAATTTATAAAAATTTGAGTCATGTATAGAAATCAAAGCATGAACTTAAATCAAAAACCAAAAATAAAAAACCGTATTTTGGAAAATGTGTGTGTTTGCTTGAGCTAATTTAACACATCCTCATTCTTTAATAAACTAAGTCTTACATAGGTTCTAGGTGACTACAAAGTCTTCAAGTTGGCTCCTCCATATGTGATCTTAAAAATCTTGTATCTTGAACCCGAAATGAACCAACTTGAGTCAAAACGATCTTCCTTTAGGGAAGAACACACCATGAATCCTTAGAACCCTGAAACACACTTAAACACTAAAAATAATTAGTACAAATAACTATATATGATTTGTAATCATCAAAACTCAAAAACCGGTTGATTGTAACCTTAGGCCAACAAATTGGATAAAAATTCTTCAAGAAGACCTTGATGAAATCATCCCACTATGTGATGGAACCGACCGCTAAGCTGTATAGCCATTTTTTGGCTAAGTCCTTAAGAGAAAATGGAACGAATCTCAACCTAATAGCATCATCTACAAGGTAAGAGATTTTCATTATGAATCATACTTCCTCAAATTCTCTTACGAGGAAATATGCATCTTCAGACTCTAAGCCATGAAACTTAGGGAGTGTGTTGATGAACTGAGGCTTAAACTTAAAATTGCTGTCACAAATTGATGGAAGTTGGATGTAAGATGGAAGTGAAGTTCTCATAGGATAGAACCTATCCTGCAAAAATATTGATTAAGCCATAATCGATTTTGGTTCTGCTTTGGGTGGTAAAGTGTTTCTAGTCGACCTAGATGAATTTGGGTCTCTCTACCACACTTGCATACAAAATTACTACCACAAATAAACTTTACCAATCAGTCAAAAAATATAAAAAAATTCAACCACACCTATTCTAAAAGAAATTTTGACCTAGATAACTCCTAACTGGTTAGATTGACCACAAAAGGTATAATGTAGAATCTGACCATAAGCTAATTAGCCAGGTCGGGCCAAGATTGGTGGGAGGTGGCGCAGTTGCCGGGGAAGGACGGTAAGTTTTTTTCGTTTTGATTTACTTTAACAAAATAATTTCTTTTTCTTCTCTGTTTTGATGTACAGAGGTTAATTACTGAAAACTAGGAGCTGCAGTGGACATATTGCTACTCTATGTCTCTACCCAAGAAGGCAGAGCATCAGAGCCCACAACCGTGGTGAACTATTAACTATAGTTTCTTATAGATTGCTTGATTTTCAGAGATTTAACTATCTGCAGTTGTTAGTTTATCTATATAACTCACTCTGTACATGTTTCTAATCAACAATAACTTGTTGCTTTGTAAATGCTAAAAAACGTTTAGACTCTTGCATCTTAGGGCATCTCTCTATTTCGTTTCTTAACATGAATGTTGAAGAGTACTGGAGCAAAGGTATGTGTGTATTGTATATAGTTTAGGAAACATATTTTGAGTAATTTATATTATTTGAATGTTATCCTTAAACAAGATAAGGTGGGGAAGTCATTACCCTTCTTTAGCCCAAAAACCATCTCCTCTCACTCACTAACCGAGCCTAACATAAAATTGAGTATATGTTGGCCTTAGGGACATCCGGACTCAAATAGGGATTGACCTAAGGGGAAAGTTGTTAGAAGTTGACTCTAGCTAAATTGGTGTCTAAGGTTTGGGATTGAGGGGCGAAACTCCGAAGGCTGGTGGTTTGACATAATTAGGCCCGTTTCTTAGGCATGGATATCTCCAACCAATATTGTCCCTACCTGGCCGATTAACTTGTGGTCAGATTCTACAATATACCTACTGTGAATAATCAACAGTTAAGAGTCGTCTAAGTCTAAACTCTACCCTAACATTGGCTAGATTTTTTTTATTTTCTCGTTTGTTATTTGTTTATTTTTATTTTTTCGTGTGAAAATGGATTATAATTACAATTATTCTGATTATAACGCAAATCCATATTTTACCCCAATTTCTTTCAATTCGGATATTACCAACTCAGCATTACATAACTCTAACCAACCAAGTATGCCAGAATGGTCTTATTCGAATCAATATATGCCCCAATCCCAGTATATTAACAAGAATGGGACAATCATCACCACTTTTCACCGTGTCAGTGGGGATACAACTCCCCCGAGTTGATTGGTAGTGAAAAGTGCATTTTTATCATTACATTTACCATCACATTTTCATATTTATTCATATAATTCTGCACATTTACTAATATTTTATGATTTATTGTGTGCAGGCCTTGAGAAATAAAAATAAAGAAATAAAGCCTCAAAAGAAGCCCAAAAGCCCATATTAAAGCCCAATGTAAAAGTTGCAAATATCAATTGTCAAAATTGCAAATACTAAGGGCCAAAGTTGCAAATACTAAAAGAAGAGGGAAGTATAGACTTCTATTCAACCCTAAACACTTGCAGGATGAGGATAAAAGCCAAAGAAGAGAGTGCAAAGATAAGGAAATTCGTGTAAAAAGATATTGAGAGATTTGAGATATAGGTAACTTGCTTCCCAAGTTATCTCGAAATCCCAAGATAAAGAGCCAGGATGCAGCTTCCAGAAGGAAACGCTCAGATGGACGGACCAGGGGAAGCCACGCGCCAAAGCGCGTGGCCAGCCGCCACCACCAGGCCGCAGAAACGCGGCCCAAGCCACGTTTCCGCTGCAATTCAGTATTATCCCGGGACTATCTTTCGTGGAGGAGTCGTATTGGGACTCTACTACCTTCTGCACCTATAAATACTCCTGCAGAGCAACCGTAAAGGGCGTACAGAAAATACAGAGCAGATTCTAGGGTTTCTTAGGCTAACTTGTAGTTTAGGTTAGATTTTATTTTCGTTTTTCTTTTGTAAATTTTGTAACTGAGAGTGGAGGAAGCTTTCAAGGAGGAAGGAGTCCATGCTTGTACTGAGGTGATAGTGGTGTAAGCCTACTTTTCTTCCATTGTTAATGAAATCCACTTGAGGTTTGTTTGTGTTCTTTTTGTTTATTCTTGTGTTCTTTTATTCTTATTTATTTATGTTCTTCTATCCTTGTTCTATTCTTCTATTCCTGTTTCATTGTTTCTCTCTCTGATGACTTGCAACCCGTGAGATCCGATCGCTTCGAGACTACCTAGCCCAAGTAGAGCCCTTGATGGCCTATGGAGATGAAAAAGCCGTCGCTTGCCAGTCCTTTCTTTTCGTAGTGTAGATCGCGAAGGTGGAAGATCCTATACGCCATACTTGAACGCCTTCCAAAGCAAAGTAAGTCATCGCAAACGGATCAAAGGTAAGCAGGACTGAAGAGGTTGGTATGTATGTGTTTAATTTTCTTTCTTTTCTTTCTTTAGTTTAGATCACACCACCATATTCCCAATTTCTTTTCCTCACTTTCATTGTAAATATCACTTCTAATTCTCATTCTTCTTTCTTTCTAACTTAACTTTAAATTAATAAGAACTTTAGAGATAACTTATTGACAAAGCTTCCATCGCTAGTCCTTCCCTGAGGATCACGACCCGCATAGCCACTGCTACCGCAGATTCGAATTGAGAACCTTGCACAACTTGTTCTAAATCTAATATTATTTATTTTGTGTGCAGGAAAATCTCAATAAAAATTTTGGCGCCGTTGCCGGGGAGGGACGGTAAGTTTTTCTCTAAATAAAAAAATTAACTAATTATTTTATTTTTTCTGTTTGCAGGTTTGGAGAACAGGAAAATAACAGCAGAAGTGGACATATAGCAACTCTGTGCCTCTGCCCTCGAAGGCAGAGCATCAGAGCCTACTATAGTGCTGGGGATCCGCGGCAATAGCCGCAGAAATGCGGCCTTAGTAGTGAACTACTAACTGCAATTTCTGCAGGTTGCTAAAAATTGCAAGATTTGTTTTCTGCTCTGTTCCAATTTGTTCTGTGATAAACCTGTACATTGCTAATTAACCAACAGTAAAATATTTGTTGATAAAGATAAAAAATTGATTAGATGTTTGCATATTAGGCACGTGTCTTTTCAATTCCTTTATTTTACTGTTGAAGAGTGCTGGAGCAAGGTACGTTCGCATTGCATGTAGAATAGGACTCATCTCTTGGTTGATGCTTTGAGTGAATCTTATTTACATATTTGTACACTTGCACAAATTTATTCTAAGGGCATAACCCATTAACAAGATAAGGTGGGATTTCATCACCCTTCCTTAGCCCAAAAATCATATCCCAAGCACTCACTAACCCAAGCCTAACTTAAAATTAGTAGACGTTGGCCCTAGGGACATCTCGAACTCAATTAGGAGATTATCCTAAGGGGGAACAATGTTGGAATTTGACTCCTGCCAAATCAGTGTTTAGGAAGGGGATTGAGGGCCGAAAGCCCGAAGGTTGGTGGTTACTTAATTAAGGAACGTCTTTGACGGAAAACCTCCCACCAATCTTGCCCTGACCTGGCTGATTAACTTGTGGTCAAAGTCTACACCCTACCTCCTGTGGACAGTCTAACCAGTTAGGAGTCGTCTAGGTCATAGGTCTACCCTAACTTAGGTTAAAATTTTTTCTTTTTTGTTTGTTTATTTGTTTGTTTTCTTTTCTTTGTTGTGTTGGTGTGATATGGCATATAATAATAATTTTTCCAATTTTAATCCATATTACACACCTAACTATTTTTCGGATATTACCAACCCAGCATATCACAACTTTGACCAACCTAGTGTGCCGGAATGGTCTTATCCGAATGAATATAACCCATACCCCCATCTTATGACCATAGTTTTCATACTTTCAACTCTTCACAGAGTTCATGGGGTTTCGATTCCCCCGAGTCTAATTTTCAACCGACTTGTCCTTCGTCTCCACCTTGTCCACAATATTCCATAGATTCATACTCAGATCCACCCAGCCAGAATAGACTACCATCTATCCAGGAAATGATGAGTATGCATGAGTCCAAGCAACAATTACCATCAATCGCAGACATGATTATGCGTGAGTCCACCGACTCACAACTTCATCACGATTACACTTCATCCTTTCAAGTCCAATCACAACATGATGCACCTATCAACTATGAAAGGATGCTTGCACCCATGACTCAGGCTAGATTAGCCCGTGATCATGATATAGATATGATGGTTCAATCTTTACGTTCTCACCGTTCGGCCATTTCTGATATCGTTGACCACTCTCTTGGAGCCGACGAACCAAGTTGCTTTGGACAACAAGATTCTAATTCAGTGTCATCATGTGAACTTGCCGAAACTTTAAATTTTGATAACTTGGCAAGTTTTTCCTTTCATGAAATAGAACTTAAGCATGAATATGATCATGATCTTCCACCCGGTGATTCAATGTTATTTACTGACTCAATAATGACTCCGGTGTCTCCACCTGATTTTACTTTTCCCGAGTCAACATTGGATCCTGTGCCAATTCATCATGAATTTGAATCACCCATTTTTGATGATCATATTGAACTTGACCAATTGTGCAATTTTGAAAGTCCTATGGATAAATTGGCAAGTTCTCATTTTTATGATATTGAGCTGAATGAGATATGTGACCTAGATTCTCAAATCTGTGATCAAGTTAAAATTCCCGAATCATTGTTGACTCCTGTTTTGTTACCCGACTTAGGTAATATTTTAGAGTCAGTTTTGGTTCCCATACCTATCATTCCTGAACTTGAATCACCAATATTGAGTCACATTCCATTATGGGAAGAATATTGTGGACTTGAGCTACAACTTATTGATTTGGACCTACTTCCTGAACCTAGCCCGACTCCTGAACCATTACTTGATTTAAGTTTCTTTCCTGAGTCGGTGTTCGTTCCCGTACTTCCCACGTCCAAGTCAATAATTCCATCTTTTCATACTCCATTTTGGGACAAGGAGGTTGACACAATTGACTCTGAAATTTATTATGAAATTTGGAAATTTGATGGGGTGGAAATTTTAAAAAATAATTATACATACATTTTAGTGGGTTATATAAGAAAAATTTCTGGTGGGTTTCACCAAATATTATGTTATCTTGATTGGGTAGCAACGCTTGGCCCAATTAGACCACCACCGGAACCACCACCTTAAGGTAACTTCTGCCTTCCCTTGTTCTTTTTCATGCATATATGCAATCATTCATACATTGAGGATAATGCATGAGATAAGTGTGGGGGTGGGCTTTACTAACATACTAACATAGTTAGAAACTAACAAAAATTTACTAATAAAAAAAATTTTCTAAAAAAATAATTATAAAAAGGACAATATTTTGACTTATCTTTTGAAAGAAATCTAAGTTAGTTTTAAGGATTAGGAAAATCATGATTAGGATTTCTAAAAACTTGGTCAAAATAAATAAATTGTTTAAATTTTAGGTATAGGAGGAGAAATTGAATAATTAATTAGTCTTGATTTTTACCTTAATGAAATTTGCATATCTAATGCATATCTAGGATTCTAAGACGAAGACCTTTGTGCCTCATATATAAAAAAAAAAAGAAAATCACTAATTAAGCTGGATACATGGGCCTTAAGAAGCATAAGTATTCATGCCTAAAGGTGAGTAAATAAAATAAAGTCCTTAGTTTTGGGGCCTAGTTCACTCGAATTTGAGTCCGCGGGGTATTTTCTCACCTGGTGCCCTAAAGCCAACCGGTTTGGGAGTCATCGACTTTAAGTTCGTTACATGGGTGGATTAGAAAGCCTAAGGAAATTAAGGAAAAATTATTTATATATGTACTAACACATCTAATAGTCAATTAGTTAGGTATGAGGGCCTCAAGAAGCCTTGATACTTACACGAAAGAAAATTAGATGAGTTATACATATCAAAAAAAAAAGTATATATAAATAAATAAATAATAAAGAGGCATGAGAGTCCAAGTTAAGGAATTCCTAGTATAAATTCATAAGGATGCATATGATTTTTGGTAACGAAAAAGACTATATTAGAAATTCAATTTTAAATCTTACCTAAAATGGAAAACAATTTACTGTATAAAGACTAAAGTTTAAAGAATGAATAAAAATGATAATCCTAAAACTTATAGAAGTATTTCAAATATTTTCCTTTTTATGGATTTTGTGGGTGTAATCCGCTGAAAACCCTCACGAGACAACACTCGTCCTCTAGGGTAACCTAGGGTTTAACGGCTTGTTGCACATGCTAAGTGCAACCGTGATTCCTACGAAAGTGATTTAGCTAGTTTAGTTTTTCTTTTTCTTTTTGATTTTTACTCAAGGACGAGCAAAAAGATAAGTGTGGGGGTGTGATTGGTAGTGAAAAGTGCATTTTTATCATTACATTTACCATCACATTTTCATATTTATTCATATAATTCTGTACATTTACTAATATTTTATGATTTATTGTGCGCAGGCCTTGAGAAATAAAAATAAAGAAATAAAGCCTCAAAAGAAGCCCAAAAGCCCATATTAAAGCCCAATGTAAAAGTTGCAAATATCAATTGTCAAAATTGCAAATACTAAGGGCCAAAGTTGCAAATACTAAAAGAAGAGGGAAGGATAGACTTCTATTCAACCCTAAACACTTGCAGGATGAGAATAAAAGCCAAAGAAGAGAGTGTAAAGATAAGGAAATTCATGTAAAAAGATATTGGGAGATTTGAGATCTAGGTAACTTGCTTCCCAAGTTATCCCGAAATCCTAAGATAAAGAGCCAGGATGCAGCTTCCAGAAGGAAACGCTCAGATGGACGGACCAGGGGAAGCCACGCGCCAAAGCGCGTGGCCAGCCGCCACCACCAGGCCGCGGAAACGCGGCCCAAGCCGCGTTTCCGCTGCAATTCAGTATTATCCCGGGACTATCTTTCGTGGAGGAGTCGTATTGGGACTCTACTACCTTCTGCACCTATAAATACCCCTGCAGAGCAACCGTAAAGGGCGTACAGAAAATACAGAGCAGATTCTAGGGTTTCTTAGGCTAACTTGTAGTTTAGGTTAGATTTTATTTTCGTTTTTCTTTTGTAAATTTTGTAACTGAGAGTGGAGTAAGCTTTCAAGGAGGAAGGAGTCCATGCTTGTACTGAGGTGATAGCGGTGTAAGCCTACTTTTCTTCCATTGTTAATGAAATCCACTTGAGGTTTGTTTGTGTTCTTTTTGTTTATTCTTGTGTTCTTTTATTCTTGTTTATTTATGTTCTTCTATCCTTGTTCTATTCTTCTATTCCTGTTTCATTGTTTCTCTCTCTGATGACTTGCAACCCGTGAGATCCGATCGCTTCGAGACTACCTAGCCCAAGTAGAGCCCTTGATGGCCCATGGAGATGAACAAGCCGTCGCTTGCCAGTCCTTTCTTTTCGTAGTGTAGATCGCAAAGGTGGAAGATCCTATACGCCATACTTGAACGCCTTTCAAAGCAAAGTAAGTCGTCGCAAACAGATCAAAGGTAAGCAGGACTGAAGAGGTTGGTATGTATGTGTTTAATTTTCTTTCTTTTCTTTCTTTAGTTTAGATCACACCACCATATTCCCAATTTCTTTTCCTCACTTTCATTGTAAATATCACTTCTAATTCTTATTCTTCTTTCTTTCTAATTTAACTTTAAATTAATAAGAACTTTAGAGATAACTTATTGACAAAGCTTCCATCGCTAGTCCCTCCCTGAGGATCACGACCCGCATTGCCACTGCTACCGCGGATTCGAATTGAGAACCTTGCACAACTTGTTCTAAATCTAATATTATTTATTTTGTGTGCAGGAAAATCTCAATCACGAGTCTTGTTGTCAACAACTTTACCAATAAACAGTTTAATATAATCCATACAAAGACCAACCTATAGAAAAAAAATCTTCTTTAAAAAAGACATTTGAAGCCTTCCTTGAGTCCACATGACAAGTACCAATCATAGCGAACTCAATTCTCCCAAATAAGTCCCAAATCCAAGAGTCTTACTCTAATTTTCAAGTCCAACCACAACAAGAAGAATCAATTGACTTAGAAAAGAATATGGAATTCATGATTCAGTCCCAAACTAATCGTATTCAATCCCAAACAGATTGTCTCAAATCTTTTAATAGGTTAGAAGTAAAAGTGAGTCATTTGGTCAATACAATTAATGATAGGAATGAGAAAACTCTACCTAACCCATTTTCGACCACTCTTGATTCTCTTAGCCATACTGACGAAGAATCATGGTATCTTGAAGATTTTAATCAAGATTCAATTTCACCACAAAACTTTGAACTTGACCAATATCAACCTATTGATAAATTGGCAAGGTTTCATTTTAATGAGATTGAATTTGAAGATGAATGTGACACCGATTCTCAATATTGTGATTCAGTTTCACTTTTTGAATCTATGCTGACTCCGGTATCCTTACCCGATTCAGACCTAATTCCGAAGTTAACACTGATTCCTATCCCTATAGAGCTTGAACATGAACCACTTATTTTGAATAGTCACATTCCATTATTGGGAAATGAATGTGAACTTCAATTCTATGATTCAGATAAAATTCATGAACCAACTCTGACTCTCGAACCTAAACTTGATGTGAGTTTTATTCCCAAGTCAGTTTTGGTTTTTATTCCTTTCATTGTTGAGCCCAAATCATCCATTCCATAAAATCACATTTCATTGTTGGACCAAGGTTTAAATCAATATGATTCCGTGATGATATCCCAATACTGGTCATATAACCGGAAAAAATTTCATGCTAGGATCTTGCATGATCTTATTCATATTAGGGATTATAAAAATGTTAATAGGAAAGAGTTACGAAAAGTGAGTTTCATGAAAATCCACAGTATCTAGATTGGGTAGAAACGGTTGGCCCAATGAGATTACCACCGGAACCACTACCTTGAGGTGACAATTTTTCTTCCCTTTCTTCTTTTTCGTGTATTATTGCATTTCATTCATACATTGAGGACATTGCATGAGTTAGGTATGGGGGAGGGTTTACTAACATGGTAACTTTACTAACTTAAAAGAAAAAATCCTTTCTTTAAATCTTTTTGAGGAGGAAAATAATAATTTGACTTATTTTTATAAAAAATTAAGTTAATTTTAAGGAATAAGAGGATCATGATTAGGATTTCTTATACTTGCTCAAAATAATATTATTTATTTGATTTTGAGGTTAGGAAGAAAAATTGAAAAAGTAATTTAGTTTTAATTTTTACCTTAATGAGATATGCACACTTTATACACTTACACACTTAGGGTTCTAAAATAAAGATTCTTATGCCTTATATAAAAAATATATATACATATATATAAGAAAATCCTCTGATTAGGCTGGGTATTTGTGCCTCGTAAAGCATAAGTATTCAGCCTAAAAGTGGTTCATATAAATAAAATTTTTTAGTTTTGTTCCCTTGTTTGCTCGAGCCCTAAGTCCTTAGGGTATTTTCTCATCTGGTGCCCTAAAATCGTCTGATTTGGGAGTCACTAACTAAGGCTCGTTACATGAGTGAATTAGAAAGCCTAATAGAGCTAAGTGATATTACCGCCTTTAATAAAAAAGAAAAGAAAATAATAAGGCATAGGACTTAGATTTGAAGAATCCTAAGCCAATTTTTCACGGTCACAAGGTGCATTTGACTTAGGGTAAAATAATAGAATAGATGAGAAATACAATTTTAATCCTTACCTTGATTGAAAACAAGTTTTTAAATAAAGACTAAGTTTAGTAATGACTAAGTTTTGATAATCTTATGACTTATAGATTACTTGAAATTTTACATTAATACTTCAAATACTTTTTTTCCTGTCAAAATGCGTTTTCAAAAAAATACTAACAATTCATTTCTTTTTCTTCATGGATTTTGTGGGTGCAATCCACTGAAAACCCTCACGAGACAAAACTCGTCCTCTCGGGATAACATACAGGTTTAACGGCTTGTAGCACGTGCTAAGTGCAACCGTGATTTCTACGAAAGTGAGTTAGGTTTGATCAGTTAAGTTTTTCTTTTCTCTTTGTTTTTCTTGTGGACGAGCAAAAGATAAGTGTGGGGGTGAAAAATTGAAAGTACACCTAGAGGGGGATGAATAGTTGCAGTGCTAATCTATTGATAAATGATGCGGAATTAAAACTAAATTGCAACACACTTAGTGTAACTAAAAAGTGCAGCCGAATTTCTGGTGAAGGGCTCTGGACTATCACCTCTGAATTGCTCTAAATAAGAGTTGAGGTGCTATGTACAGCTTTCTTGGTTGAACACAAGTATGGGCACACACAAGCAATACCAAGCATATAAGTATGATATGAACAATATAAAATAATGCAAGACACAATATAAGAGAAAGAGTTTAGAAATAGTGGATCAAACGCAAACACAAAGATATGTTTTAAGGTTTGAGCCAATGCTCTACGTCCATACTTTCACACAGAAGGATTTCCATTATTGTCCACAACAGGACTTCCACACAGGGAACCTCCGCTGAGGATTTGGGTAATACAAAGTAGAAGTACACAACTCCTCTCTCTAACAAACAGAACCTCTACATAAGAGGCAAGGCATAACAACTATCACCTCTACACTTAGATGGATGGGCACTTAGCCAAAACAAGATCAACCTCAGAATAAAGGGATAAGGCTAAAGCCTAACACCACCACAATCACCTCTACACTTAGAGGGATACCAACACAACCAAATACAGCCTCCACAATTACCTCTCACTAGAGGGATACCAACCAACTCAGACACTCCTCCACAATCATCTTTACACAAGAGGGATAACAATAATACAAAGAGGGATCATAACTCTTGGTGGTCTCACTAAATCACAAACAAATATTTCTCACAAAACAAGATCCTAATAGATAGGATAGATAGATAGCTCAAGTGTGAGAAAATAAAGTGTTTGGAACAAAGAAAACCACTTGGGAAAATCACCAAATAAATATTGAAATTAAGATCAAAAATCAAATCCCAATAGACTCTCTTTTCTTTGAATTTTCTAACACTTTAAAAATAAATAAAAATAAATCGTTTAACCACAAAAGCTCTTGCTGAAAAACACTTGTAAGATAGAAAATTTTCTCTTCTCAAATCTTGGTTGAATCAACTTAAGAGAAGGCATATATATAGCCTCTCAATAATCTGCCCATTGGCTGTCTGGAAAGGGCGGAAATGCCCTTCCAATCGACTGCCCGGTCGATCGGCCAACGGTCATTTTTATGATCGTCGTGCCTTTGGTCGACCGCCCGGTCGACCGGGACTGGATACAAAGAGCAGCAGCTCTCCGCCGGTCGACCGCCCGGTCGACCGGGGCCATTTCTACAGAGCAGAGCTTTCTGGCGGTCGACCGAGTCGGTCGACCCGCCCTCCAGCCACTACTGCCGTGCACGTTTGTGCACGTCGGTCGACCGACTGGTCGACTGGCAGAAGGCCAGGTCCAACTGTTATAGGGATTAAAAACTTGGTAATTTTACCTTCAATTAAATCCCATAAATTCACATAAATTTCACAAAAATAAGTTCTTATAGGATCTTTGAAATACAAATATGTGTGACTAAAATTCAACACATATTACAAACATTTTGAACCATTTTTGTGATATTGAAATTTGGCCTTTAAATAAAAACCGTATTTTCTAAAAACCAAACTTTGAAATGGAAAACCGTTTTCTCCAAAACTCATGTAAATACAAAAACATGATATTGAAATAACTTTGAAGCATGTTGCATATGGATAGAATCCAATATATATAAAGGATATATATATATATATATATATATATATATATATATATATATATATATATATATATATATATATATATATCTATGTTTTTGACATGAAATCCAAAATCTGGTTAAACAGAAAACCAAAACCAATAAACTTTAAACTTGTGTGTGTATGTGAACTTGAGCATATCAATACTATCTAATCTTTACAATGATCTAAACATACTAAATACAAACCGAAGTCTTCTTATAGAACTCCTTCTCCAAGTTAACTCGATCCAAACGCGATCCAACGAGCTTGACTCCAACTGAGTGCTAGATGTGATCATGACGCTCGTGCTCTTTGAAAGCTCCAAAACTCACCTACTAAAATCTTGATCAAATATCTGAAACTAAATATCACAAGCTTATTAGTAAACTATAACTACATGAGTTAATCATCATCAAAACTAGAGTGAAGGGCCTCTGGGCCAAGAATCTCTCCGTTTTTGATGATGACAAACTCACGGAGTTATATATGCGTCGATTAAAGTTAAGCTTCATAGAAGCTCCCCCTTAACTCATACATAGCAATAAACAATAAAGATATTCAATGTATGCATAGAACAACTAGCACATATTAACATATATGCTTTGATACCAATTGAAAACAAAACATATATGCTCGGATACCAATTGAAAAAAATAAACATTATGCTCTGATACCAATTAAAAAAATAAACATGCATATAGATGACATAAATATGCTTATATAAACTCTCAAAATTCTTTTCTCCCTTTTTGTATAAAACAAGGAAATCATGCATAAACATGCATATATAAAACTCTAAATTTTTCTCCCCCCTTTTGTCAAATCATCAACAAAGGGGCATAAATAAACTTTAAAAAAAAAATTTCTCCCTTTTGGTCAAATCAAATAAAAAGTATGTATATGTGATATACAATTAGGAAAAGAGAGACGTAAAGTTAACTCCCCCTGCATACATGCATTATATGAAAAAGAGATAACTAAACCCTAATCACATAACGCATAATATACAATGTATAAAGGAGATGTGAAGCTCCCTCTACACACGTGTAAGACATAAAGAAGAGAGGTCAAGCTCCTCAATATGAGATACACTCAACATGAATCTATATAAAGAGAAGATGTTACGCTTCCCATGCATATAAGCAATACATATCAAAACAATGTGACACCAATTGAAAAACATATTAATTTATGATGAAGGTATACATCGACACATTATGATACCAATTTATGATACTTATTAAAAATAAACAAAACAATTTTAAGATACCAATTGAAAGTAAATAAAATTTTTTCGATACTAAAAGATACCAATTGAAAATATCTTGATACCAATTTAAAAGGTCTAGTAAATCTTGATATCAATAGAAACTGAGACACTATATGTTTTTGATACCAATTGAAATATATATATATATATATATATATATATATATATATATATATATATATATATATATATATATATATATAGTATGTATGTATGTATGTATGTATGTATGTATGTATGTATGTATGTATGTATGTATGTTGGAAATCTTGATACCAAACAAAATAATAACCAATTGAAAGTAAAAACTAAATTGTTTTAAGTAAACATAACTCATATCAATATAGATACCAATTTAAAATGAAACATGATACCAATATTGAAAATGTTAGCATATTCCAAAACAAAGTCTTTTTCATCATAAAGAATGGGAGTAAGATACCAATTGAAAATAAACTCGATTGAAAGATACAAATTGAAAGATAAAACATGAATTTTCTCCCCCTTTATGAAATACCAATAAAAATAATGCATAAACTTGTATAAGATACCAATTTGAAAAATAATTGACATTATGGAGTAAATCAAGTTTAGCATAAATATAATTTGTGCTTTAAGATGTAAAGATATTGTAAGTACAATCAAATCACACATATATATATATATATATGTATGAAAATATAAATATCAATCGAAATTGATACTATTTGAAGTTGAAGCATACATATATAGAAAACTGAAAATCACCTAGAGGGGGGTGAATAGGTGATAATGCTAATCAATGCACAATTAAAAATATGATGCAACAATCAACCCAAAACAAGACTAGAAGCCGAATACCCCGTGAAGGGCTCTGAACTCCTTCCTCCTGATTCCTCTAGATATGAGTTGGAGGTGCGCAATGCAATCTTTTTGTATGAGTATTTGATTGACAATATGAATATGCAACAAGTGAATATAACAATGAAAATGAAGAGCAAGTACAATGTAGTAAAGAAAATGTGAAGCAAGTAGATAAAGCAATGAATATAAAGTAAGTGATTGAAGCAAGAATTAAGAGCAAGTAAGAATAAGTAAACCAAACGCAAACACCGAGAAATTTTTCGAGGTTCGAGCACCCAGCTCTACATCCCCGCCTTCACCCAGAAGGATTTCTAACTTCACAAAGAGGTTACAAAAACACTGGAGTACCCAACTCCACAATCTCAAGTACAAGTTCTCTCTTGGTGATCAAAAGACCACAAACTATCTTTTGCAAACGCCTCTTTCCCTTACAAGAGCCCCGTAGAGTAATGGTTAGAGTTGAAGCTCAAATATTGTAAGTGGAAAAAGGAAATGAACTAGAGAGAGTTTAGAAAATAAAACTTCAGCGATGAGAGAATCTTCAGCACAAAAACCAAGGCCAAACTCTCTTGAAAGCTTTTGAATACTTTTGAAACTTTTAGTATAATGCTTGTTGTTTTAAAAACATAACCCTAATCACCCCTATTTATAGGAGAGGGCTAGGGATTAAAAAGTAAATTCATATAATGTTAATTAGGAAGAATTTGACCCATAAAATATCCCCTAAATTCGTTTAGAAACGAAAAATACAAATTTAAATCGTGTTTAAAAGCTAGCCGTTATGGCTGAAATGGCTACCTCGGTCGACCGGCCGGTCGACCGGGATTCAAACAAAAGAGCCGTTGCAGGCTCTCGGTCGACCGAAACAAACAGAGAGTGACACCACTTAAGATGGCCAGCCGCCCGGTCGACCGAAGTCTTCGGTCGTCCGCCCGGTCGGCCGAAGAACGTGCACACAAATACATCAAAACAGCCAGAAAATCAGTCGACTGTGTCGGTCGACTGATCTGACCTGACTAGTGTCGGTCAACCGGTCGGTCGACCGGCTCAGGCCAAAAGTCAAAACTGAACAAGAATTTTAAGGTGATTTTGATACCTAATAAAATATTTTTGATTAGAGATATATATAAAACATAAAATTGAGTTTGTAATCAAAAGGCTTTGTATTAAATTATTTTGTATATATTTATAGGGAATATTTCTAGGAAGTGCATGTGCACAAAAACGTCTGTGTTGGAATATAGAGCTTCAATCCTAATCACTATTCTTTAACAAAACTATAAAACTAGAAACAAAACTAATGAAATCTCATGAGCAATCTTGAAGTCTTGAGCCATGCAAAGCCTAGCTAGAGCCTTCTCTTCTATGTTCCTTCCTTGATGTGCCATAAGCCTTCTTTGCTCCATGAACTTAGAATTTCTTGCAAAAGCTGAGCAATGGCCTCCAAACATGGTACAAAACCTGAAACTTATCTTGAACAAACTTATTAGTACCAAATAGCTCTTATTTGTTTTGTTATCATCAAAACTCTAAACAAATGGAGAGTGTAACCTTTTGGGCCAACAATCTCCCCCTTTTTGATGATGACAAAACAAATAGGCTATGTTAAAAATAAAAGAGAGGTGTAAGCTCCCCCTCAAATTATGCTACATTAAACAAAGAAAACTATATTATATTCAAGCTACGCAAACAAAAACCATGAGATATTAAACACTTGCGAAAACACTTGAACTCAAATACAAGAAATCATAAACACTTATTGGAATCAAGACCATAATAAACTCAGACTTATTCTTCCCCTTTTTGTCATACATCAAAAAGAGTAAAAAAAAATTTATTATTCAATAACACAAATATTTAGTTCACCACAAATAAAGGAGAATCTAGCAAAATCAAGTGGTTTAGTGAAAATATCGGCAAGTTGCAAATCCGTGAAAACATAATCAATATCTATATCACCTTTCTCAAAATGATCTCTAAGAAAGTGATACCTAATCTCAATGTGCTTGGTCTTACTATGTTGATTTGTATTTTTGGTCATATGAATAGTACTAGTATTATCACAAATTTTTTTATATGATCATAATGCAAATCATAATCAAGGAGAGTATGTTTCATCCAAAGGACTTGTGCACAACGAGCCCCCGCTGCAACATACTCCGCCTCGACGGCTGATAGAGCTACGGAATTTTATTTCTTAGAGGACCATGAAACAAGACAATTACCAAGAAATTGACATGTCCCACTAGTACTCTTTCTATCTACTCTACAACCCGCATAGTCAGCATCCGAAAAACTCGTCATTGAGAAATCTCCGGTTTTCGGATACCATAGACCCATTCCAATTGTGCCCTTAATATAACGAATGATGCGTTTTACCGTAATAAGATGGGACTCTTTAGGACACGATTGGAATCTAGCACAAAGACACACACTAAACATTATGTCCGGCCTACTTGCCGTTAAATACAACAAACTTCCTATCATGCTTCTATATAATTTAATATCAACACATTTACCTTGGTCATCCTTATCAAGCTTGATTGTAGTTGCCATGGGAGTGTTGCGAACTTTTGAGCTTTCAAGTCCAAACTTCTTTACAAGTTCCTTTGCATACTTGCCTTGACTTATGAATATCCCATCTTGCAATTGCTTGATTTGGAGTCCAAGAAAGAAATTCAATTCACCCATGGAAGACATTTCAAACTCACATTGCATAACCTTTTCAAACTCCTTGCATAAAAACTCATTAGTAGAATCAAAGATTATATCATCAACATAAATTTGCACAATTAAAATGTCATTATCAACATGCTTAGTAAAAAGAGTTGTGTCTACTTTGCCTTTAACAAAATCATTTGAAATGAGAAAACTAGAAAGCCTTTCATACCAAGCTCTTGGAGCTTGTTTCAATCCATACAAAGCTTTATCATGTTTAAAAACAAAATTAGGATGAACATGATCAACAAAACCGGGAAGTTGTTCAACATAAACTTCTTCATTAATAAAACCATTTAAAAATGCACTTTTCACATCCATTTGAAAAAGTTTAAAATTTTAAAAGATGCAAAAGCTAGTGTTATCCGTATGGCTTCAAGCCGTGCTACGGGTGCAAAGGTCTCCTCAAAGTTAATTCCTTCAACTTGAGTGTAACCTTGGGCCACTAACCTAACTTTATTCCTAATAACATTTCCGGACTCATCCATCTTGTTCCTAAAGATCCACTTAGTACCAATTATTGGTCTATCGTGAGGCCTAGGTACAAGGTGCCAAACTTAGTTGGGCACAAATTGATTGAGTTCCTCTTGCATGGCTAGCAACCAATATGAGTCCGCCTCGGCTTCGAGGATGCTTTTGGGTTCAAAATGAGAAATGAATGCAAAGTTACCACATAAGTCATGGAGTTTGGAGCGAATTGTTACCCCTTTAGAGACATCACCTAAAATGAGTTCCTAGGGGTGATTTGTAGCGTATCTCCAATCTTTGGGAAGTGGTTGAGAATCTTTCACTTCATCCTTATGAACATCACCAATGGGTTCTTGCTTTTCTTCTTGAGCGGGTGAGTTCTTCAAGGATAGTCTCTCCATGTCTTCACCTAATGGGTCAATTTCTACAACATTCTCAACAACCACATTAGATTCTTCAAATTTAACATGCATGGATTCTTCAATGGTAAGGGAAGATCTATTGAATACTCTATAAGCTTTACTAGTAGAAGAATATCCAACAAAAATAGCTTCATAAGCCTTAGCATCAAATTTGCTAAGTTATCTCTAGTATTCAAAACAAAACACTTGCATCCAAAATTTTGAAAAATGAACCATTAGGTTTTCTAGAATGATACATTTCAAAAGATGTTTTGGAAGAATTTTTACACAAATAAATGTGATTTGAAATATAACATGCGGTGTTTACTGCCTCGGCCCATAGATATTGAGGGAGGTCATATTCACTCATCATGGTCCTAGCCATCTCTTGAAGTGTTCTATTTTTTCTTTCTACAACTTCATTTTGTTGTGGAGTTTTAGGACATGACATTTCATGCTTGATTCCCTTTTCATCACAATAAGTCATGAAGAGTTGGTTAACAAACTCACCACCTCTATCACTCCTTATTTTCAAAATCGAAAAACCTTTTTCTTTTTCAACCTTTTTTCGAAAAATCTTGAAATGAGAAAAAGTTTGATCTTTGTGTTCCAAAAAGAAAACCCAAGTAAATCGGGAAAAATCATCAACTAAAACAAATGCATATCTACTTCCATTTAAGCTCTTAGTTTTAGTTGGTCCAAAAAGATCCATATGAATTAATTCTAATGGCCTAGTTGACATGATATCCTTGATTGGTTTAAAGGAAGACTTGGTTTGTTTTCCAAGTTGGCACGCACCACAAATGCAGTCTTTCTCAAACTTCAAGTAAGGAATACTCTTCACTAATTCCTTAGAATTAATCCTAGAAAGATGGTCAAAAGATGCATGTCCTAATCTTCTATGCCAAAGCCAAGAATTTTCATCAAAAATATTCAAGCATTTAGTAGAACAATCCAAATTAAGCATGTCAATGATATAAATATTATCATCACGAAATCCTGTGAGAATACAATCATTGCTTTTGCAATCAAAAATCTTGCAAGAAGAGTCATCAAAAACAACTTTAAGTCCACGATCACAAAGTTGACTTATACTAAGCAAGTTATGCTTTAAACCATCAACAAGAACAATATTTTCTATAATAGGAGATGCACCTATTTGAATGTTACCTATATCGATGATAGTGCCCTTGGAGTCATCCCCGAAGGTGACGGTGCCACCTTCCATGTACCTTGATAGGGTTGTAAAGTTGTTGATATCCCATGTCATGTGTCTTAAACAACCACTATCAAGGTACCACCGCTCCTTACGTCTTGGAGCCTTGGTGTGTATCTACACCAAATAATTTAGGACTTGATTTTGGTACCCATATTTTCTTGGGTCCTAAAGTGTTAGTATCATGAACCCATACAAGATCATTTGTTCTATTTATTTGGTCATAACAAAACTTAGCCAAATGTTCATTCTTACCACAATAAGTGCATCTATATACTCTACCATATTTAAAAGCATAGTGAGTGTGTGACTTGTGAGCATGTGTAGATTTAGCATGCGTGTTGTGTGTAGTGTGAGCATGAGGAATTTTGACATGTGAAGTTTTAGCATGAGAAGTGTGCTTTTTAGAAAACATTTCCTCAAGTTTCTTAGTGTTGAAAGCACAATCCTTCAAAACTTTTTTAAAATCAACAATTCTAGTTTTTAATGAAGAAATTTCTTTTTCATCAATCTTTATAAATTTTGCTTTGCAAGCAACTTTGTAAGCATTAAATTCATTTTGATTAAAAATAAGATTTGAAGAAATTTCATCCTTTTCTTTAGAAACAATAGCAAGTTGATTTTTAAGAAAAGCAACTTTCTTTTCCAATTTTGAGCATTCTATCTTTTAATTATCATAACTCTCTGAAAGTTCAACAAAAGCATGTACAAGTACTTCTTTACTTAATTTATCTTCTTCATCAAGAGGTTGAGGGGTTACCTTTGGTGTGTTTGCCATGAAACACATGTTCGCCGTGTCCACCTCATCTTCGGACTCGCTTTCCGAATCCCAAGTTGCTTTGTAAGCTTTCTTTTCGACCGGCTTCTTTTGCTTGAAGGAGGAAGTCACCTTTTTCTTGAATTTCGGGCAATCAGCCATGATATGTCCGGGCTTTCGGCAATTGTAGCAAATGATTCTTCTCTCCTCTTTTCCTTCAAACTTCCTTCTAAAGTTGAGTTTGTTCTTACGATACATTCTCTTCATGTTTCGCACAAGAAGGGAGAGCTCCTCATCTTCTTCTTCATCTTCTTCTTCGTCATCAAGAGTGGAGGAAGACTTGAAGGCTATGGATTTCTTCTTTAGAGGAGCGGCTTCTTCTCTTTCCTTCTTTTCCATCTCATGAGTCTTCAAGTTTCCAATGAGACTAATGAGATCCATTTCGTCCTTGTCATTTAATTCTTTCAAGATGGTAGCCTTTATCTCCCATGAAGAAGGAAGAGCCCGAATCACTTTTCGCACCTTTTGGTCATTGGAAATATCATCACCTAAAGAGGAAAGAGCATTGGTGATTTTAGTAAACCTTGTAATCATACAATCAATAGATCATCATCAATAATTTTAAAAGATTCATATTTGGACCTCAAGAGATCTATCTTAGCTCTCTTTACTTGTGATGTCCCCTCATGCGTGACCTACAAATGTTGCCAAATCTCATAGGCAGATTGGCAATGTATAACTCGTGTAAGGTCATCCTCATTCAAGGCGGTTAGGAGGGAATTTTGGGCCTTAGAGTTAGCCTCATATTCTGTAAAGGTAAAGTCGGACCATGTGCTTTCATCACTATCGGGTCTAACATAGGGTTTGGTCAAGGATTTTGCAACTAAACTACCTAAAGATTGTAAAAAGATAGTCATCCTAACCTTCTAAATAAGAAAATTAAGTCCATCAAATTTAGGAGGGGTTTTGATGTTGTCGGCCATGTTTACTAGTGTATGAATGAAAGAATGCTGTTGATTAGCAAATTTTTAGGATCTCTCTAAGGATGTTAAGCCAAACCTAGAGTCCAAGCTCTGATACCAATTAAAAATCACCTAGAGGGGGGGTGAATACGTGATAATGCTAATCAATGCACAATTAAAAATATGATGCAACAATCAACCCAAAATAAGACTAGAAGCCGAATACCCCGTGAAGGGCTCTGAACTCCTTCCTCCTGATTCCTCTAGATATGAGTTGGAGGTGCGCAATGCAATCTTGTTGTATGAGTATTTGATTGACAATATGAATATGCAACAAGTAAATATAACAATGAAAATGAAGAGCAAGTACAATGTAGCAAAGAAAATGTGAAGCAAGTAGATAAAGCAATGAATATAAAGTAAGTGATTGAAGCAAGAATTAAGAGCAAGTAAGAACAAGTAAACCAAACACAAACACTGAGAATTTTTTCGAGGTTCGAGCACCCAGCTCTACATCCCCGCCTTCACCCAGAAGGATTTCTAACTTCACAAAGAGGTTAGAAAAACACTGGAGTACCCAACTCCACAATCTCAAGTACAAGTTCTCTCTTGGTGATCAAAAGACCACAAACTATCTTTTGCAAACGCCTCTTTCCCTTACAAGAGCCCCGTAGAGTAATGGTTAGAATTGAAGCTCAAATATTGTAAGTGGAAAAAGGAAATGAACTAGAGAGAGTTTAGAAAATAAAACTTCAGCGATGAGAGAATCTTCAGCACAAAAACCAAGGACCAAACTCTCTTGAAAGCTTTTGAATACTTTTGAAACTTTTAGTATAATGCTTGTTGTTTTAAAAACATAACGCTAATCACCCCTATTTATAGGAGAGGGCTAGGGATTAAAAAGTAAACTCATATAATGTTAATTAGGAAGAATTTGACCCATAAAATATCCCCTAAATTCATTTAGAAACGAAAAATACAAATTTAAAACATGTTTAAAAGCTAGCCGTTATGGCTGAAACGGCTACCTCGGTCGACCGGCCGGTCGACCGGGATTCAAACAAAAGAGCCGTTGCAGGCTCTCGGTCGACCGCCCGGTCGACCGAAACAAACAGAGAGTGACACCACATCAGTCGGCCAGCCGCCCGATCGACCGAAGTCTTCGGTCGTCCGCCCGGTCGGCCGAAGAACGTGCACACAAATACGCATCAAAACAGCCAGAAAACCAGTCGACTGGGTCGGCCGGCTGATCTGACCTGACTAGTGTCGGTCGACCGGCTCAGGCCAAAAGTCAAAACTGAACAAGAATTTTAAGGAGATTTTTATACCTAATAAAATATTTTTGATTAGATATATATATAAAACATAAAATTGAGTTTGTAATCAAAAGACTTTGTATTAAATTATTTTGTATATATTTATAGGGAATATTTCTAGGAAATGCATGTGCGCAAAAACGTGTGTGTTGGAATATAGAGCTTCAATCCTAATCACTATTCTTTAACAAAACTATAAAACTAGAAACAAAACTAATGAAATCTCATGAGCAATCTTGAAGTCTTGAGCCATGCAAAGCCTAGCTAGAGCCTTCTCTTCTATGTTCCTTCCTTGATGTGCCATAAGCCTTCTTTGCTCCATAAACTTAGAATTTCTTGCAAAAGCTGAGCAATGGCCTCCAAACATGGTACAAAACCTGAAACTTATCTTGAACAAACTTATTAGTACTAAATAGCTCTTATTTGTTTTGTTATCATCAAAACTCTAAACAAATGGAGAGTGTAACCTTTTGGGCCAACAATCAACATATGAGTATATAAAAAAATTATCAATTGTGATAGCAATTGAAAATACAATGAGGATTAAATGTATAACTCATAATTACCTCTCTTTCATGCACAAGTTTAAATAGATTTTTAATATGAGCATACAAGGCATGGTCGCCCATCCTTTCGCCCTGTCGGTCGGTGGGGTTTTTAAAAATAAGTTTGAAAATAATTTTTAGCATAATTGAAAACACTATCAAATGAAGAATATGAACTAGTTCTATGATAATCTTATAAACTAGTACGAAAGCTTTCAAGTAAGGAATAAAATATGAATATATTTCATAAAAGTATGAAAGTCACACAATCATCAACACTCAAATAGTAATAATGCTCATATAATCTCATGAAAATAAATCATGAGTGAATATCAAATATAGAGTGTTAAAAGTCATGTAATCAACAAAATCATGGAAATAGGCAATTAAGCTCAATATGAAATTCCTTTATAAATATTAAAAATATGAAAATTTAATTTTCATCCTATTAATTTAAACTTCAAGGTATATATATATTTTGTCAAAAACTAAAGGTATACATACATATCCCTAAACACAAATGAGTCCACAAAGAATTTGCATAAAACACAAATGACTCAACGGTATACATGTATATCTAAAATTTTAACCAAAATTAACATATACATGAAACTAGACATATTAAAATGAAAACATGTACAAAATAGGGAATACAAGTTGAAATGTAAGAATCATCAAGACTAGGCTATACTAGTACATCTAATGAGTACAAATGAGCAATTAGGCACAAACATACAAGAGTCTAATGTGGCTGATTACTTGTACAAGTATATACACAAGTTTCAATAAAAAACTATATTTAAACATGTAATCAAAACATGAAGTATAAAACGAAAGACATAAGCCAATATGATCATTAGGCAAAATGCATATTTTTTAGAGTTATGATATACACAATAGCTAAACTAAAGTGAGAACACAAAAGTAATGGTCCATTTAAACATAGGTGTATCTCAAATACTACATATATATCACAAGTCTAATTATCATGGCATTTAACATAATAATCATAAAAAATTAAAATATGCTAAAAATCAATAATATAATAGCATGTAAACTAGATAGGAGTTAGAGATAGATTCTAAAACCTTTAAGGCTAATCTCTAGATCTCCAAATCATGGTGGCCCTCCCACCAAAACTCTCCTTGAAAGTGGTGCATCCAAAATTGTCACCGTTTAGCTCGGAACGTATTCACCTCAAGGCACCAATGCCCTCACGTTAAGCGAGAGCTCACACCTACATCAAATAAAATATGAGTGGCTTTTGGTACTCATACCTTATTGGGTTCATGCGGGTTAGCACCTTTCCTAACCCGAACAAACTTATTTACAAAATTCACATTATGTACTCTGTCATAACAAAACTTTACAAGATGGCCCTTACGTCCACAATGTGTACAAGTGTACACATGAGCATACATGGTATCATGTGTGTGAGCATGAGAAGCATGTGTATGCCGTGTATGGTGTGCATGCATTTGTGGAAATTGTTTCTGTTGGCCCAGAGGCCTTCCACTCTAGTTTTGATGATGATTAACAAATGTAGTTATAGTTTACTAATAATCTTGTGATGTTTAGTTTCAGATACTTAACCAAGATATTAAAGGTGATTAGCTTCAATAAAAGTGTTTTGGAGTTTTCATATGGTGATTCAAGAGCCCGAGCGTCAAAGTTCATACCTAGCACTCGTTTGGAGTCAAGCTCAGTGAATCACGTTTGAATCGAGTCGACTTGGAGACGGCGCTTTACAAGAAGACTTCGGTACATTATTTAGTTTATGTTTTAGATCCATTGTTAAGATTAGATAGTGTGATATGCTCAAGTTCACAACGCACACACTTGTTTAAGTTTCATGTTTTGGTTTTTGATTTGTTGGTTTAACCGATCTTGGTTTTCATGAATAGATAGAATCAAAACAAGTTTACATGGTTTAATGTATATTAGATTTGTTCTATATACATGTATGCTTCAACTATTTAAACAAATTTAGTTTGATAGTCTATTTCATAAGTTTGGTGTTTTGGTATTTTAACAAAACGCATTTTTGGATTTTAAGTCAAAAACATTGATATATATATATCTTTCATGTATATTGGATTATATCCATATACAACATGCTTCAAGTTGTTTAAATATCATGTTTTCGTATTTGGATGAGTTTTGGACAAAACGATTTTCCATTTCAAAAATCCAAGTTTTGAAAAATACGGATTTTGGTTTTTGGCAAATTTGTAAGTCACAAAAATAGTTCAAATTGTTTGAAATATGTGTTGAATTTTTTCACACATGTTTGTATTTCAAAGAGAATTTAAGAACTTATTTTTGTGGATTTTTAGAGATTTTATGGGATTTATTTGATAATTAAAAACCCAGTTTTCAAGTTCTAAATTTAGCCCTGCCAGGCTCTGGCGGTCGACCGGGCCGGTCGACCGGACCCAGAGTCTGTCGACCGGATCGATCGACCGACGTGCACAAGGACGTGCACGTAAGCCAGCCCCTTGGGCCGGTCGACCGACTGAAGTCAACCCACTCTCGGATTGTCCCGGTCGACCGGGCGGTCGACTGGCCAGAGAGCCGTTGCTCTCTGGTTCTGGGCACGGTCGACTGAGTGGTCGACCGGCAGACTCAACGGTCATACTTTTTACCATTGGCCAGTCGACCGGAAGGCTAATCTGGGCCTAGTCAGCTGCCAACGGGCAGATTTTAATTGGGCTTATAAATACCCCAATCTTTGACCAGTTTTGGACAAGAATTTCAAGAGCTAAAATTCCATCTCCACTAGTGTTTTATACAAGTTTTCAAAAGAAGTTTTGAGTTTAAAGTTTACATTTGATTTGGTGTTTTTATATGGTTTGAAAAATCAAAGAAAAGTTATTTTGGGAAAAGTATTTGGTTCATCTTCTTCATCCTTATTTCTAGTTTTTTCCCAAGGATTTTCTTTGAGTATTTATTTTTCATTCCTTGTGTTTTTCTCACACTTGAGCCATATCTTCTATCCTCTCTATAGGATCTTTGTTTTGTGGGAAAAATTAGTTTGTGGTTGTGGAAACCACCTTGTTTTAAACTTCCTTCATTGTGATATCCCTCTAGTGAGAGGAGATTGATTTGGTATCCCTCTATTGTAAGGTGATTGTGAAAGTTGTGGTTAGCTCCCTCAGTGAGAGGTGGAGATTGTGTTTGGCTCCCTCTAGTGAGAGGTGGAGTTTGTGTTGGAATCCCTCAAGTGTGAGGTGATTGATTTGTATTGGCTAAGTGCCTGCCCCTCTTGTGTGAGGTGATTTTTGTGTTGGTTGTGCATTGCCTCTAGTGAGAGGTTGTATTGTTGAGAGAGGAGTTGTGTACTCCCGGTTATTTTATTGCCCCAAATCCTAAGTGGAGGTTCCCTGTGTGGGAGTCCTGTGTAGACAAGTTAGTGAAAATCCTTCTGTGAGAAGGCGGGGACGTAGAGCTGTATGCTCGAACCTCGAAACATATCCGTGTGTTAGCGATTGATCCACTTTCTCTAACTCCCTCTTTTACTATTGTGCCTTGCATCATTTCATATTGCTCATTCATAAATTATATGCTTGGCATGTTTGTGTGTGCCTCACTTGTGTTTAACCACGAGAGCTTCATATAGAACCTCAACTCTTATTCAGAGGAATCAAGAGGAGTTAGTCCAGAGCCCTTCACCGGGAATTCGGCTACACTTGTTGGTTACACTAAGTGTGTTGCAATTTAACTTTTAATTTCCGCATTTTGTTCATTAGATTAGCCGTACACCTATTCACCCCCCCTCTAGGTGTACTTACAGTTTCTTTCGAAACATGGATTCCAACCATGTGTGGTTCATGGCACATTGGCTCAAAGTTGAGCTCAAACAATCAACACTCTTCTTTAATATATTTATATCATTTTCAATAATAGTAGAAGAGGTGGAGCATGTATAGATACACTAGATCGAGAAGCATGACAAACATGTGAGTTTAAATCAATTTTTAAAAATTTATTTTCATTAAAAATCAAAGCCAATTCTTTTAAAATAGAAATGATTTTGTTTTTCAAAGAATCATTTTCTTTTAAATAAAATTAAGTTTTGAAGATAGAACTTCATTTTTCTTCAAAACAATGTCATAGTCATTTTTATTTTTTCAAAATTTCATTTTCTTTTAGTACAAGGTCAAGTTGGGATTTCAATGAGTCCCTTTTATTTGAAATCTCATCCCTCTCTTGCAAAGCCATATCAAGTTTTGAACACAAATCTTTATTTTCCTCTTTCATTTTAAAAGTTTTCTTTTTCAAGTGTTGGTATTTTTGTAATAGTTTCACAAACAATAGATAGTTCTTCATTTAAAGCATCGACATCAACATAATCATCACCGAAAGAACTAGCACTATCATCTAGATGGGTGTCCGAGTTTACCTCAAGGAAGTCATTCTCTTAGACCAAGTAGCAATGTTGGTCGGACTCATCTCCACTAGATTTCTCCTCCACAATATTTGGCATTTGAAGCTTTGGAGAGGTCAAGGCGTTCCACACTGCAACGGCAGAATCACAATAAGAAACCATAGAAATATAATCTTTACTTAGAGTGCTCTTAAGTGCCTCAAGGGCTTGTGCATTGGCCTCTATATGCTTGCTATTACCAAGATAAGATTTCTTGGTAGTGGCAAGGTAAACATGCATTCCTAGGGTCTTGAGATACATACTCATCTTAATCTTCCATACATTGATGTTAGAAACATCAAACATAGGAGGGGTCATGAAATCCATGAGTATGTAAATAAACAAGTGTGCAAATGCAAATCTAGATTAGCAACCAAGATCTCACTCCTAAGTGGTTAAACCTAATATCAGGAGCGTAGGCTCTGACACCAATTGAAACTACACCTAAAGGGGGGTGAATAGGTATAGGCTAATCTAATGACAAATGATGCGGAATTAAAATAAATTGCAACACACTTAGTATAACCAAAGAGTGTAGATGAATTCCCGGTGAAGGGCTCTGGACTATCTCCTCTAAATTCCTGTAAATAAGAGTTGAGGTGCTTTGTAAAACTCTCTTGATTGAACACAAGTATGAGCACACACAAGCAATACCAAGCATATAAGTATGATATGAACAATATGAAATAACGTAAGGCACAATATAAAAGAGAGAGAGTTTATAAATAGTGGATCAATCACAAAAACAAAAATATGTTTCAAGGTTTGAGCCACTGCTCTACGTCCCCACCTTCACACAGAAGGATTTTCACTATATCGTCCACACAGGACTTCCCACATAGGGAACCTCCACTGAGGATTTGGGTAATACAAGTTAGGAGTACACAACTCTTCTCTCCAACAAACATAACCTCTACACAAGAGGCAAGGCACAATAACTATCACCTTTACACTTAGAGGGATGGGCACTTGGCCAAAATAAGATCAACCTCACAATAGAGGGATAAGACTCAAATCCTAACACCACCACAATCACCTCTACACTTAGAGGGATACCAACACAACCAAATACAACGTCCATAATCGCCTCTCACTAGAGGGATACCAACCAACTCAAACACTCATCCACAATCACCTCTACACAGGAGGGGTAACAATAATATAAAAAGGGTTCACAACTCTTGGTGGTCTCACTAAACCACAAACCAATATTCCTCACAAAACAAGATCCTAATAGATAGGATAGCTTAGATAGCTCAAGTGTGAGAAAATAAAGTGTTTGGAATAAAGAAAACCACTTAGGAAAATCACCAAATAGATATTGAAATTAAGATCAAAAATCAAATCCCAAAAGACTCTCTTTTCTTTGAATTTTTCAACACTTGAAAAACAAATAAAAATAAATCTTTTAACCACAAAAACTTTTGCTAAAAAATACTTGAAAGATAGAAATTTTTCTCTTCTCAAATCTTGGTTGATTCAGCTCAAGAGAAGGCATATATATAGCCTCTCAAAAATCTGCCCGTTGGCAGCGTGGAAAGGGCGGAAATGCCCTTCCGGTCGACCGCCCGGTCGACTGGCCAACGGCCATTTTTATGATCGTTGTGCCTCCGGTCGACCGGGACTGGATACAGAGAGCAGCAGCTCTCTGCCGGTTGACTGGGCCATTTCCAAAGAGCAGAGCTCTCTGGCGGTCGACCGGGTCGGTCGACCGGCCCTCCAGCCACTACTGCCATGTACGTTTGTGCACGTCGGTTGACCGGACAGGTCGACCAACTTCTACCTTAGTCGGCCTATCGACCTGCAGAAGGCCAGGTCCAACTGTTATAGGGATTAAAAACTTGGTGATTTTACCTTCAATTAAATCCCATAAAATCACATAAATGTCACAAAAATAAGTTCTTACAGGATCTTTGAAATACAAATATGTGTGATTAAAATTCAACACATATTACAAACATTTTGAACTATTTTTGTGATATTGAAATTTGATCATTAAACAAAAACCGTATTTTTCAAAAACCAAACTTTAAAATGGAAAACTGTTTTCTCCAAAACTCATGTAAATACAAAAACATGATATTGAAATAACTTTGAAGCATGTTGCATATGGATAGAATCCAATATACATAAAGGATATATATATATCTATGTTTTTGACAAGAAATTTAAAATCCGGTTAAACTGAAAACCAAAACTAATAAACTTTAAACTTGTGTGTGTATGTGAACTTGAGCATATCAATACTATCTAATCCTTACAATGATCTAAACATACTAAACACAAACCGAAGTCTTCTTATAGAACTCCTTGTCCAAGTTGACTCGATCCAAACGTGATCCAACGAGCTTGACTCCAACGGAGTACTAGATGCGATCTTGACATTCGTGCTCTTGAATCGACACGTGAAAGCTCAAAAACTCCTTTGTTGAAGCTAATCACCTACTAAAATCTTGATCAAATATCTGAAACTAAATATCACAAGATTATTAGTAAAGTATAACTACATAGTTAATCATCATCAAAACTAGAGTGAAGGGCCTCTGGACCAACAGAATCTACTCGGCACATTGGACTCGATCGAGCAGATATTCCCTTGGCAAAAGATGAGATATTCGGGCCATATGTTTAGCTGCCAACAAAAAACATCGGCAGAAAAGAGACGTAAATCCATCTGGCCCTGAGATGTCGATAAATCGCTCACCATAAGTTGTCCCTGGAAAATCTGGGAAGCACCTGAAAAGATGGTAGTTCAAGCTTCTCTGTACAGTTCTCCAAATAGAAGCCTTGTAACCACCTTGCCATTTCGAGCGCTCGAGCTTGTTGACACTCCGAAAAGACAAATTCCCAGGCAATACTTCAATCAGTTCGAACGATGTCCAATTTGTCGACACTTTCAAAAGACAAGTCGCACACAGGCTGAAGACCTGTCCATCCCTGATGGACAAGATGGTGATTTGGACTCCATTGATCCCATGAAGCAGATAGTGAGCCAATTGTTGTGCTCTGAAAAAAATCCAGGAAGCTAAATACCTACCTTCGCTGCAAGCTATATCTACTAGCTTTGCCTGAGACTCTTTTTAGCTCAGTTGAGAGCTTTCTTCTAGCTCCGCTAAGAGCTAATTTCTAAACTTCATTGCAAGCTTTGTATATCTCTGATAAGAGCTAAGTGCAAGCTTCACAGAAAGCTCAGTAGCTCCGTTGAGAGCTTAGGTTCGAATGAAGCTTTTTTCTTAGCTCTGTTGTGAGCTAGCTCCGCCGCGAGCTTATATGGTCATTTTGACCTTTTAAATTTTAGCACGAGATTGATGTGATCTTTATGACATAGTTATTTTTCTTGATCCAATAACTCCTCAATCAGTTGGAGAGAATCAAGGCAAATCTCCTAAGAGAATCAAGGGATTATTGCAACAAATCCTAAGCCAGCTAGCTAAATGACTCCGTGTAAGGGTCTCTAACTTCACTTCAGCTGTAATTAGCTTCGCCATGAAGCTATACTGGCCCAGGAGCGAAGCTAGATCAGATTAACTAAATCAATCTGCTAATTTTTAGGAGGGGTTGGTACACCCCATACTGCCTATAAATAGCCCATGTCTAGGTAGGCTAAGTGGCTGGCTGCCGACTAGAGATTCTCAAGAAGAGAGAAACTGGACTTCTCTTATCTTTAGCTTCTGAGCTCATTAAGAGAACCTTGCTTCTCCCTTTCAGGGTGTTAATACCCTGAAGATCTTCCTCCCTCAAAGGATTTTTAGAACTAGGCGAGAAGAAAATCCCTAAGCAGGAGACTTGAAGATTCAACCACTCGCATCGTCAACGGAACAAAGTAGTCGTGCGCTGACCTGACTTTCACTGGCATACTTTCCCAAAAACTCTGAGAGAAGAGTGCTCTTATAATTTTTCTTTTAATTACTTGTAATTCTCTTTAACTTTTGTAAAGTTTTCCCCATTTTTTCAATTTTAATGGAAAACAAGATGGCGACTCCGCTGGGGAAGTTCTTCTCAACAAAGAAGACAACACTGTAATACAATGGTAAAACCCTCGAATCTACTGCTGAAGCAATGATCATCCAATTCGACCAAGAGCAGTTTGAGTAACTTCTCTCTGAGGCTGGTTCAAACCTTACTAGTGCATGTAAGCACAGGAAGATCTCCATGGTTAGGTCTCCTCTATCAACTGACGAGAAGTAAGTTTTTGATAAAACTAAGAAGGCCATCGGCAGGCCTAAATCAACTTCATGCGAAGCTAAACAGACTTCTTTGAAGTATATCTTAGTCACAACAGAGACTCGTGTTACTTCGTGCCAGCACCTGCGTGCTGCGCACGAAGCTAAAACAGCCTCTAAGGCTATCTGGATTACAAAGTCTAGTTCAACCTCATGTGAGGCTAAAGGTTCTCTGACTCAGCTTCTGATGAAGCTTGTAAAATCTCTGGCCACGAGATTACTTCAATTCTGCTCAGAGCTTAGCCTTGCTCCTCCCACGAAACTAAAGGCAAAGCATCCATCAGTACTAAAAGTGAAGCTATGGTAGCTCTGCTCCCAGCTAGAAGAACTTTTAGCTGCTGATAGGTAGTAAAAAGTGCATATTTATCACCACATTTACTATCATATTTCCCTATTTATTCTTTTAATTATGCACTATTACTAATGTTTTATTATTTAATGTGTGCAGGCCTTGAGTACTTAAAAAAATAAAGAAATAAAGCCTGAATGAAGCCCAGAAGCCCAAAAAGCCTATATGCAAAAATTGTAGTAATTTAGAAGTTTTTACATTATCTAACCTAATCTAAACTTGGATTTTAAATTCTTTATTTAAAATCTAAGGGAGGAAAAGGAAGGATAAGATAGAACTCCTAATTGCTAAAAGAAGAGGAAAAGGATAAGATGAGACGGACTTCTACTCAACCCTAGTTGCTTGCAAGACAAGGCTAAAGATAAAGGTGGAAGAGTTTAAAGATAAAAATTATTTTAAAAAGTTTGGATTTATGATAACTTGCTTCCCAAGTTATCCCGAATTCTCAAGATAAAGAGTCTGCATGCAAAATCCAGAAGGAGATACCCAGATGGATGATTAGTCTACAATTCTGCATTATTATGTCGCATTCTCTCACAGATTTATGAATAAATTGTCAGTCTAAACTGTGTTTTGGTCTTAATTGCAGGTAGATCTAAAGTCCAAGGGCAAAGATGGAATAAGAGCCTAATTCTTTCCAATTTATGGTAATTAATCCCGCATTACTTGGAGGCCAAGCAATGGATTATCTAGAAGATACATCGAATCTAGCCTCCTGCGCTGTCAGACGAATATTCAGGCGAAAGTACCAGAACGGGATAAACCCTGAACATTCTCGAAGCTAGACGGAGCCACGGACCAAAATCAGGGACCTAAGTCCCTGGTATTGCCGCGGATCCGCGGCATCCCTTGCGGATCCGCGGCAAAGTAGTGGAGCAACGCGTCGATTTTTGACGCGTGGCCCCGTCTCGTCTTCTAGAGTCTTCTGAAGCCTATAAATACCCCTGCCTCTGGCCAAAATGCAAGCAGTTTTCGTTTTTAGGAGTAGGTGCAGATTTTAGGAGTAGTGTAGGTGAGTGTTCTTCATTTCTTGTATTTTCTTTTCTTTTTAGATCATTGTAGTAGGGCTGAGTGATTCATAGAGAGAGAGATTGAGAGGGATTGATGTAATAGAGAGTGACACTCTATGTAAAGGTGCCTCCTTTCTCCTCCATTGTAATCTCCTTCACCTTCTAACATGATTTCTTGCTAGTTTTTCTTCTCATGGCAATCTAACTACTAACCACTAACCATCTAACCACTTACTTGATAATCCACATGAATCGGGTTGCCTCTACAAGGCCTTGTTCTTGCAAGAGCCATTGATGGCCAAAGATGATGGGTTCTAACATCTAACTTGCTAACTTGCTAACTCTTTTTTATTTCATGCTCTTTTATTTCATGCTAGTAGTGTAATGAGTGATGCTTGTATTAGCTTGTTCTTGTTGCAATGTTTTGATTGTGATGAACCATCCATGAGCCATGCTTTGTATCGTTTCTTGTATCCAAGGATTGTGATGGCCGAGGATCAAAATGTGAGGCAACTATCTCAAAGAGGTTAGTATGGTTAGTGGAGTACTTAGTAGTTAGTAGCCATGAGTTTTCTTTTAGTTTGTTTTAGAAATCGTTTTCAAGCTCCTCTTCTTATTTTCCCATCGATGTTTTCACCGCCTTCTTAGTTCATCTTTGTTCCATTCTATTTTCTAATCGTTTTTCCAACCACTTCTTATTTTGTTTTCACTTCGCCGTTTTCATCGCTCTCCTCACCTACCACATTCTGGATTTTCATTTCTTTTCTTTTTCATTCTTTTTTATTCTTTCAACAAAGAAGAAGTGTTAACAACTGACGTGAATAGAGACTGTTAATGCTTCTATCGCCTCCCTTCCCTGTGGATTCGACCCGTTAAGCCAATGCTATAACGGAAGTATCGAGGGTACATTAGCACATTCGAGCTTTTCATTGATTTTACATAATACACACTTTTGAGATCTAGTTCCGCCCCCGATCAATTTTTGGCGCCGTTGCCGGGGAAGGGAATGGTTTTGTTTTCACGTTTTTGTTAACATTGTCTTCTCTGTTTTGGTGTGCAGGGCAATATTTACAGGTGCTTAACATTGCAGAACATAAGCTAGCTTTGCATCTCCCTGCTCTTGAAAGCAGGGCCCCAGATTCTGAAACAAAGCCGCGCAACCGCGACATTTGCCGCGCAAACGCGGCAGTTTTGTAAAAATTGTATATCATGTTGTTCTGGGATGTGTGAATTGTACTAGCTAGTATCTTTGTGCTGCTATTTTTTCTGCTTTGATTGCCTACACACCATAAAAATAAAAGAACTAAAATACGGTATTTGGACGCCTTTAAAACGGTTTAGACATTTGCATTTAGGCACGTGTCAATTCAATTCCAATATACTGTATTTTGTTCTGTTGTTGTGATTTGGATGGAGATGTACATATGGCATTGCATATAGCATAGGACAAACACGTGGGTGATTTATCGCTTTGTGTTATATTCTTGTCTATATTGCACACTTGCACAAATTGAACTTAAGGGCATAACCCAAACAAGATAAGGTGGGATTTCATTACCCTTCCTTAGCCCAAAAATCATCTCCCCACTCACACAACCCAAGCCCTAATAAAATTTGAATAGACGTTGGCCCCTAGGGACATTTCATCTAGGTCTAGGTCAACCCTCCTCTTTGCTTGGTTTTGATTTTTTTTTTCTTTTTGTTTGTTGTTTGATTCTTTCTTTTTTGTGATTTTTTGTGTGAAATGGCATTCAACAAAAATAATTCTTTCAATCCGAACATGAATCCATATTTCACACTGACTCCATTCTATTCGGATAATTCCAACCCGGCGTTTTACAATATGCACCAACCAAATACACCGGGTTGGCCTTATCCGAATCAATACAACTCATACCCACATTCTTATGACTATAATTTTCAAAATAATTTCAACTCGTCACAGAGTCATTGGGGATTCAAGTCCCCCGAGCCAAATTTTCAACCTCCTTGTCCACCATGTCCACCTCGTCCACGATATACACAATATTCATTCCCCAATTCCACTTCCTATACTCCTTTTTCTGGACCTCCCATTAAAGAAAAATCTGAGAGTATAGAAGCCAATCTACAAGAGGCCGAGCAACAAATTCAGAAAATGAGGGCCTCTCTAATTCCACAACATTTTTAAGATTCATACTCAGTTCCACCAGTCCAAAATAGAAGACCATCAATTTTGGAAATGAGTATGCGTGAGTCCAAACAAAAATCACAAAATCTGATGGACTCACAATTTTGCCACCAATTCCAAAATAACTCTTCATCTTTTCAACAAAACGATGAACCAATGAATTGTAAAAAGATGCTTGAAATCATGACTCAGGCTCAAAATGCTCGTAACCGTGACATAGAGTTGATGATTCAAACTCTTCATTCTAATCCTATTTCTAATGTCACTAACCATTCTGTCCGAGCCAAAGAGTCATGTTGTTTTGGAAATCAAGATTCAATTTCAGCACATCCACCTGAACTTGTCCACACCTCAAATCCCATTGACATTTTGGCAAGTTATCCTTTTTCTGAAATTGAACTTGAGCATGAATATGATCCTGAACTTTCACTTGATGATTCAATTCTACTTCTTGATTCAATTATGACTCCGGTGTCTTCACCTGATTTCACTCCTTTTCCCGAGTCAGTATTGGATCTAGTGCCAATCCATTGTGAAATTGAATCACCAATCTCTTATGATGATCATATTGAACTTGACCAATTTCATACTTTTGAAAGTCCATTTGATAAATTGGTAAGTTCTCATTTTTGTGGAATTGAACTTAATGAGGAATGTGACTTTGATCCTCAAATTTGTGATCCAGTTCAAATTCCTGAATCATTATTGACTCCTGTTATGTTACCCAATTTGAGCAACATTTTAGAGTCAGTTTTGATTCCCATACCTGTCATTCCTGAACTTGAATCACCACTCTTAGAAAGTCACATTCCATCATGGGAAAATGAATGTGGACTTGAGCTTCATCTTCTTGATTTGGACCCACTTCCTAAACCGATCTCGACTCCCGAACCTTTACTTGACTTGAGTCATTTTTCTTAGTCGATATTAGTTCCTGTACTTCCTGGGTCCAAATCAATTATTCCATCTTTTTGTACACCATTCTGGGACAAGGTGTCGATAAATTTGACTCCGAAATTATTTTGAAAATTTGGAAATTAGATGGGGTAAAATTTTTAATAAAAATCATGCATATATACATCTTTCTAGTGGGTTGTATTCTTGAGATTTATGGTGGGTTCCTCCGGACTCCACGCAAGAATGATTGGGCCGCCTTTCGTGGACCAATCAGACCGCCACCGGAACCACCACCTTGAGGTAATTTTTTCCTTCCCTCTCTATTTGTTTCATGCATACATATATCACGATGCATTGAGGACAATGCATGAGATAAGTGTGGGGGAGGGTTTACTAACTTAGAGTTTTTAGATTTTCTTTCTTTTACATTTTTTTTAGGATACTTTTAGAAATCTTCCCTTTTGTATAGGAATTTTCTCTTTCTTTAAAAACTTTTTGAAATAAGAGACAAAGTTTTGATCTATTTTTAAGAAAATTAAGATGATCTTAGAAATTAGGAAAGCCTTAATTATGACATCTTAAACCTAGTCGAAATAATGGATCTTGTTTAAAATTATAGGCTAAGTAAGATAAATTGGGGAGATAATTTTATCTTGAATTTTTTGCCATAGATAGTATGCACTCCACACTTACACAATTTTTGGGATGGAAACAAAGACCTAAAATGCCATAAAGTAAAAATAAATAAAAAGAAAAAGAAAAAAATGAATAAAACATCACTTATTAAGCTGGATAATTATGCCTCAAGAAGCATGATTATTCACGCCTAACGGTGGTCAAAGAAGCAAATAATCCCCCTTAGTTTTGTGGCCTTGTTTACTTGAGTCCTTAAACCCGAGGGATGTTTTCTCATCTGGTGCCCTAAGACCGTCTGGTTTGGGAGTCATCGGTTATAGGCTCGCTACATGGGTGAACTAGAAAGCCTAAGAAAACTAAGGGAAGAAAAAGAAATATATATATATAAATAAATGGCTTGATGGTTAGAGTTGAAATCCCAGAAATCTTCACCATCACAAAGTGCATATTATCTAGGTTTTTATGAGAGATAAAATATTCAATCCAATTTTGAATTCTTACCTTAATTGAAGACAAGATCTTGCATAGAGACTAAGTTTAAGGAAGATTGATTGGTGGTGGACTTATGACCTTAGATCACTTATATTTTTGCAAAAATATTTTATAAACTTGTCTCTCTTTCAAAATGTGTTTTCAAAATACTAACATTTGCCTTCATTCTTTATGAATTTTTGGGTGCAATCCGCTGAAAACCCTCAGGAGACAACACTCCTCCTCTAGGGTAACCTAGAGATTTAACGGCTTGTTGCACATGCTCAGTGCAATCGCGTCACCTGCAAAAGTGGTGTAATAACCCTTGTAGTATAGTTTTTCTTTTCTTGTTTTGCTCGGGACGAGCAAAAGAATAAGTGTGGGGGTGTGATTAGTCTACAATTCTGCATTATTATGTCGCATTCTCTCACAGATTTATGAATAAATTGTCAGTCTAAACTGTGTTTTGGTCTTAATTGCAGGTAGATCTAAAGTCCAAGGGTAAAGATGGAATAAGAGCCTAATTCTTCCCAATTTATGGTAATTAATCCCGCATTACTTGGAGGCCAAGCAATGGATTATCTAGAAGATACATCGAATCTAGCCTCCTGCGCTGTCAGACGAATATTCGGGCGAAAGTACCAGAAACGGGATATACCCTGAATATTATCGAAGCCAGACGGAGCCACGGACCAAAACCAGGGACCTAAGTCTCTGGTATTGCCGCGGATCCGCGGCAATCCTTGCGGATCCCCGGCAAAGTAGTGGAGCCACGTGTCGATTTTTGACGCGTGGCCCCGTCTCGTCTTCCAGAGTCTTCTGAAGCCTATAAATACCCCTGCCTCTGGCCAAAACGCAAGCAGTTTTCGTTTTTAGGAGTAGTGCAGATTTTAGGAGTAGTGTAGGTGAGTGTTCTTCATTTCTTGTATTTTCTTTTCTTTTTAGATCATTTTAGTAGGGCTGAGTGATTCATAGAGAGAGAGATTGAGAGGGATTGATGTAATAGAGAGTGACACTCTATGTAAAGGTGCCTCCTTTCTCCTCCAATGTAATCTCCTTCACCTTCTAACATGATTTCTTGCTAGTTTTTCTTCACATGGCAATCTAACTACTAACCACTAACCATCTAACCACTTACTTGATAATCCACATGAATCGGGTTGCCTCTACAAGGCTTGTTCTTGCAAGAGCCATTGATGGCCAAAGATGATGGGTTCTAACATCTAACTTGCTAACTTGCTAACTTGCTAACCAAGCTAACTCTCTTTTATTTCATGCTAGTAGTGTAATGAGTGATGCTTGTATTAGCTTGTTCTTGTTGCAATGTTTTGATTGTGATGAACCATCCATGAGCCATGCTTTGTATCGTTTCTTGTATCCAAGGATTGTGATGGCCGAGGATCAAAATGTGAGGCAACTATCTCAAAGAGGTTAGTATGGTTAGTGGAGTACTTAGTAGTTAGTAGCCATGAGTTTTCTTTTAGTTTGTTTTAGAAATCGTTTTCAAGCTCCTCTTCTTATTTTCCCATCGATGTTTTCACCGCCTTCTTAGTTCATCTTTGTTCCATTCTATTTTCTATTCGTTTTTCCAACCACTTCTTATTTTGTTTTCACTTCGCCGTTTCATCGCTCACCTCACCTACCACATTCTGGATTTCATTTCTTTTCTTTTTCATTCTTTTTTATTCTTTCAACAAAGAAGAAGTGTTAACAACTGACGTGAATAGAGACTGTTAATGCTTCTATCGCCTCCCTTCCCTGTGGATTCGACCCGTTAAGCCAATGCTATAACGGAAGTATCGAGGGTACATTAGCACATTCGAGCTTTTCATTGATTTTACATAATACACACTTTTGAGTGCTAGTTCCGCCCCCGATCAATGGACGGATCAAAGGAGGCCACGCAAGAAAACGCGTGGCCAGTGGCCACGCCATAGCTGCGTTTCCGCGGGTATTTTGATAGGGATGGTTACCTGTTTTCGTGGGGAGTTGTAATGGGACTCTACTTCCTATATTGCCTATAAATACCCCTGCAGAGCAGCAGAGAGGGGCATCCAGAGACTGGAGCTAGGGTTTTTCTTTAGATTTTCTCTTTTCAAAAATTCTTGTAATTTCCTTTTTATTCAAAGAAGCATATTTTGAAGAAGGAGAGGAGCTTTGTATTTGGAAGTGACATTCAATAAAAGGTTACTCTATTTTCTTTGTTATTAAATTTGTTATTATTTAATTGTGTTTTCTTCTTAGATCGATTATTTTTCTTCTTTTCTCTTTCATGCATTTTTCACATTAAAAACAAAAATTGAAAATAAAAAAAGATGAATAACTAAAGTCAATTTATGGTTTGCTAATCTCTTTATCAACCCTAGTCTAGTTCAGAAAGTGAATTGATTGATATCCATCTTTAGAAACCCTAGGATTAAAATAGTCTTCTTGAAGATGAATTGATAATTAGGTTTTCTTAATTTAGGTTACACTTTTAGATGATTCTTCATAAGCTCATACTTAAGAACTTTGATAGCATAACTTTAAGTGAAAACTTCTCTTATGCTATACTTAGAAATTAGGATGAACAATTATTTAATCTTTATTAGTGCACACTAGTTAGGATTCCAATATTATTCATCTTGCTTGAATTTCAATTAATAACTTAGGATGGATGTTACTTGTTTCAATATGATATTCACTATTTGAGACTAACACTATGGGTTGTGGTAGATGATTAGTAAACCATATATCTCAAATCATTCAAATCTAATCAATCTCTCTTTTGTTTTGTTCTAAGTGTAATACAGAGAAGATCGTCCGAAATGCTTGCATCGCATCCTTCCTTGTGGATCGACCCGTCTAGCCTGTGCTACGCGGTTACATTGAAACGAGACTAAGAAGTTTTAAACTATTTTTAATAAAATTCTCGTTCTAGTCAAAATTTTGGTGCCATTGTCTGGGCAGGAACGACACGATATTCTCAAAACTAATTCTTTCTTTCTTTCTGTTTGCAGGATCAGAGAACAGGAAATAAAACAGCAGCAAAGGACATATAGTAACTCTGTGCCTATGCCTAGAAGGCAGAGTAGCAGAGCCTACTATCTAGCCGCGTAAACGCGGCCATAGTCGTGTTTCCGCGGCCGTAGTAGTGAACTACTAATTGAGTTTTCTGCAGGTTGCTAAAAATCTAAAGTTCTATTTACTATTCTGTTAATTTTTCTCTGTAATCACCCTGCACACTGCTAATAATTAACAGTAACCTATTTGTTGAAAAAAATAAAAAAAAATTTAGACTCTTGCATCATAGTTACGTGCCTATTTAATTTTTTTTAATTCTGTTGAAGAGTGCTAGCGACAAGGTACGTTTACATTGTATATAGATTAGGAAACACTCTTGGCTGATTTACTGCTTTTGAGTGATTACTTATCTATTGCTTTACATGTACACAAAAAATTTTAAGGGCAAAACCCATAAACAAGATAAGGTGGGGATTTCATCACCCTTCCTTGGCCCACAAATCATCTCCGTCACACTCAGAACCCTAACCCTAAATAAAAATTGACTAGACGTTGGCCTTAGGTTAACTCGGACTCATTAGGAGATTGGCTGAAGGAGGAAGTTGTTCGAAATTAACTCTTGCCAAATCGGTGCCTAGGAAGGGGATTAAGGGCTGAAAGCCCGAAGATCGGTGGTTACTTAGTTAAGGAACGTCTTTGACGGATAACCTTCCACTGGTCTTACCACCTACCTGGCCGATTAACTTGTGGTTAAGGTCGGCAATATACCTCCTAGAGAAAGTCTAAAGTTAGGAGTCATCTAGGTCAAGGCTTACCCTAGAATAGGAATTTTGACTATTTTTTTTCTTTTTCTTTAATTGATTGGGTGAACTTGTTTGTTAACTGTGCATGTCAGCTTGGTCGAGAGACCATTCACATCTAGACTAACTAGAACCAGTTCACCACCTGAACAAAAACCCGACTCACATATGGCACAACCACCTTCACTGCAAGATAGGTTCTATCCTATTAGGACCTCTCTTCATTCTTGCATTCAGTTACCCGATGAAGGTGTTGACCAATTTGAGCTCAAACCACAATATATCAACACTCTTCCCAAATTTCATGGACTTGAATCTGAGGATGCACACTTTTTCATATGGGAATTTGAAGAAGTATGTCTCATGATGAAGATCCCCAGCCTAGGAGTAGATGCCATCAAATTACGGTTTGTTCCATTCTCTTTGAAAGACTTAGTAAAGAAATGGCTCTACAGTCTAGAGGTCGGTTCAATATCGTCATGGGATAATTTCGTGAAAGCCTTCTTAAAGAAGTTTTATCCCGTTCACAAGACTGCATTAATTAGGAAAAGCATCTTGCAGTTTAAGCAAATGGCCAATGAACCTTTTTGGAAATACTTCGAACGTTTTAAGGACCTCCTTGCCCAATGCCCTCACCATGGGATAGAGAAATGGTGACTTTGTCAAGTTCTTTATGATGGATTAGAATATCAAACTAAAACGCTATTAGAATTCATGTGCCAAGGAAGATTTTGAAAAAGAACGAACATGAAGGATGGTTATTATATGAAGAATTAGCTGATAATACCATCTAATGGGAACCAACTCCGGAAAAATTAAGGACTAATGACCCTACTTCTTCTAAAGGAGGTATCCATTCCATTGAGGCTAATATAGCTACCGATGCTAAACTAGCTGCTGTGATGCGAAGACTAGAAGCTCTTGAAACAAAGAACCAGTCTCTGTGAACCAAGTCAGCCCAACACCTTCGGCGGGCTGTACTTATTGTCAAGACATGAACCATGTGTTCGAGGAATGTCCCGTCTTTATCGCGCATCAAACCTTGCCCGAACATATGAGTGCGTCCTTCACAAGGCCCGCTAACAATCCATATTCGTCCACCTACAATCCCGGTTGGAGAAATCATCCAAATTTTTCATGGGGCCCAAGCAACAATGATCAAACAAGGCCCAAATTCTCCAACAATTTTCAAAATCCTCCTTATCAACAAAATTTTCCCAATCAAAATCCTCCACACTCTTTCCAAAATTCACAAATGGAAACAAGACTCTCCAATATGGAAAGAAAGGTGGACACTCTAGTTAAAAGCCACGACACGTTGGCTCAAGTCTTGACTAGTAGGATAGAGATACAACTGAATCAACAAGAAAGACAAAAGGAACTCTACCAAGTCAACTATTGCCAAACCCTAGGAATCCTAGGCAAGCCAATGAGGCTCAAGACCCAAACCAGTGTAACTTGGTTCATACACTAAGATCAGGGAAACAAGTTGATAATCAAGTATCCATGCCACAGGACCCATCTCAATTGTCCATTCCATCTAGTTCCACTCCATCTTCACAAAAACTCCAAAGAAACTGAAGTTGATAAATCAGCAAGACAGGTGCACCAACATACAGCCCCATTTCCAATAGGCTTAGGAGTAATAATAATAATGCACATATGGAGAAACTACTCGAGGTGTTTAATCAGGTTAGGCTCAATATACCACTTCTTGATGCAATCCAACAGGTCCCTAGTTATGCCAAATTCCTTAAGGACATGTGCACCAAGAAAAAAAAGACAAATGTGCCTAAGAAGGTTTTTCTAGCCACTAATATTAGTGAGCTATTATCCAACCAGATTCCAATCAAGTACAAGGACCCTGGTTGCCCCACCATTTCTTGCATAATAGGTCGAGCTGAAATTAATCGAACACTCATCGATTTAGGAGCCAGCATTAATTTGCTTCCCTTCTCCGTATATCAACAACATGGATTAGGAGAACTCAACCCAACCCAAGTTACAATCCAATTAGCTGATCGCTCAATTAAAGTTCCTAAGGGAGAGATCAATGATGTCCATATACGGGTGGGAGAATTTATTTACCCAGTTAATTTCATTGTTTTAGAGACATAACCTGTGTCTAATCCTAGGTCCCAAACTCCCGTCATCTTAGGATGCCCGTTCCTAGCAACCGCTAATGCAATCATAAATTGTAGAAACGGATCCATGAGAGTGACTTTTGGGGATATGACCAAGAAAGTCAATGTTTTCAACTTAGGTAAATACCCCTACGACATAAACGACCACCCTTTGAGGTTAACTTCATTGAAAATATGACTAATGAGCACAACGAGGAGATCACACTAGAGTTAAAGGAAGAGGAAGAGTTAGAATCTAGTGATCTCAACCTTGATGAGATTGAATGGGCAGCAAATCCAAATTCTATAGAGATGAAAAATTTAAGCTTAACACCTCCACCCATCGAGCCACCTCCTTCTTTTGAGTTAAAGACCTTGCCTAAACATCTTAAGTACGCATATCTCGGTGAATAAGAGATGTTACCAGTCATAGTTGCCTCCAATTTGACTAATAGGTAAGAGGAAACCTACTGGAAACCCTTTGGAGACATAGGGAAGCTATTGGTTGGACTATGGCAGATATCAAGGGACTGAGCCCTAAAATAGTCTAGCATAAAATCCATCTAGAGGAAGGGGTTAAACCTAAGAGGGATCCACAGCTTAGGCTAAACCCGCTCATGCAAGAGGCTGTACAAGCCGAAATAATGAAACTGTTAGATAATGGGATCATTTATCCAATTTCTGATAGCGTGCATGTGGTCTCTAAGAAGTCCAGCTTTACTGTGGTAGAAAACGACAAGCAAGAGTTAGTGCAACACGACTGCCTACCAAAGTTCGAGTATGCATAGACTATCGCAAGTTGAATGCCGCCACTAGAAAAGATCATTTTCCCCTCCCATTTATCGACCAAATGCTGGAACGATTAGCTGGTCATGAGTATTACTGTTTCTTGGACGGTTACTCAGGGTATAACCAAATCCCAATAGCCCTGGAGGACCAAGATAAGACAATGTTCACGTGCCCATTTGGGACATTTGCCTTTCACCGAATGCCTTTCGGCCTATGTAATGCCCCCACCACATTCCAACGTTGTATGTTAAGCCTTTTCTCTGACATGGTCGAGCACTTCTTAGAGATTTTCATGGACGACTTCTCCGTCTATGAAAATTCATCTGACCAATGTCTCCATCACTTAGAGCTTGTGCTGAATAGATGCACCGAAAAGAACTTAACCCTAAATTGGGAAAAGTGCCACTTTATGGTGCAGCATGAGATTGTCCTAGGTCATGAGATATCTAGGGAAGGGATCAAAGTGGACAAGGCTAAGGTGGAGATCATAGCCAAACTTCCAATTCCACGAAGCGTGAAGGACATTCGTACTTTCTTAGGACACGCCGGGTTTTACCGTAGGTTCATTAGGGATTTTAGCAAAATTGCTAGACCCTTTATAAACCTTTTGGCTAAAGACGTGCGCTTCATCTTTGACGAAAAGTGTAATAGCGCGTGGGAGAAGTTAAAATTGGAACTTATCTCTGCACCTGTCATCTCACCTCCGGACTGGTCCAACCCTTTTGAGATCATGTGCGATGCCTCAGATTTTGCGATAGGCACTGTCTTAGGACAACGCAAAGATAACAAGCAACACGTGATCTATTATTCAAGTAGGACACTCAATGACGCCCAAGTAAACTATACTACAACCGAGAAAGAATTCTTGGCCGTAGTGTTCGCTTTGGAGAAATTCCGCCCATACCTACTTGGGACCAAAACCACAATATTCACCGATCATTCTGCACTTCGATACCTAATGCTAAAAAAGGATGCGAAGGCCCGACTCATTCGTTGGTTCCTCCTCCTTCAAGAATTGATCTCGAAATTTGAGATAAAAAGGGTGTGGAAAATGTCGTCGCAGACCATCTCTCTCGTGTGCCAAACGCACCTTCTGACGAATTGCCCACAATGATAATTTTTCCGACAAACAACTTCTAGCCATCTCTACGGAACCATGGTTTGCCGACATAGTAAATTACTTAGTCACAAACCAAACACCACCTAATTGGTCAAAACAGGATAGATACCGATTCTTGTCTCAAGTTCGGTATTTCATATGGGAAGATCCTTACCTTTTCAAATATTGTAGCGATCAAATTATTAAGAGATGTGTTCCCGATGAGGAAACTAGAAGCGTTCTAGCCTTTTGTCATGAATTTGCTTACGGTGGACACTTTGGTCCCCGTAAAACTGCCGAAAAGATCCTACAAAGTGGGTTTTATTGGCCCACTTTCTTTAAAGACGCATTTGACTTTTGCAAAACTTGCACAAGATGCCAAATGATAGGAAGGATTTCTAAATGTAATATGATGCCCCTAAATCCAATTCTAGAAGTAGACTTTTTGATGTTTGGGGCATTGATTTTATGGGTCCCTTCCCTAATTCGTTTGGGCACCAATACATCTTGTTGGCTGTAGATTATGTATCTAAATGGGTTGAAGCTGTCCCTTGCAAGATAAATGACAACAAAGTTGTTGTCAAATTCTTAAAAGAAAATATCTTCTCACGCTTTGGAACCCCTCATGCCATAATTAGTGACAATGGTACACATTTTTGCAATAGAACTTTTGAAGCTCTTATGTGAAAATATGCCATAACACACAAGTTATCTACGCCGTACCATCCTCAAACCAGTGGATAGGTAGAAGTTTCCATTAGGCAAGTCAAACTTATCTTGGAGAAAACTGTGAATCAAAATAGGAAGGATTGGTTCACCAAATTGGTGGATGCCTTATGGGCATATAAGACCGCCTTTAAAACGATTTTAGGTATGTCTCCCTATAGACTAGCCTTTGAAAAGGCTTGTCACCTTCCTGTTGAGGTAGAGCACTGAGCCTTATGGGCAATTAAGCAGCTGAATTTCGATCTAGATAAGGCCGGTGAGCTTCGGAAGTTGCAAATTTCTGAACTTGAGGAGTTGAGGAACGAAGCATATGAAAATGCGAAAATTATGAAGGACAGGGTTAAGGTTTTTCACGATAAGTTCATCACTAGAAAAACTTTTATCCAAGGACAAAACGTGTTACTCTATAACTCTAGACTTTATCTCTTTCCAGGCAAGTTAAAGTCAAGATGGACAGGGCCTTTCATTGTTAAGACTGTGTTTCCACAGGGAGCCATAGAGATATACGACCATAAAAATGGAAATATATTCAAGGTAAATGGTCAACGTCTTAAAATATTTTTAGAATCAGTACCAGAAGTAAATGCAGCCATGGGTCTTTTTGACCCAATGTATCAGAACTCTATCTCTCTGCCAATTCATGCATTCATGCATTCCATTCATACATTGAGGACAATGCATGAGACAAGTGTGGGGGAGGGTAAGGTAAAACTTTAAAAAAATATAAAATAAAATAATAATAAATATATATAAATTTTTTTCTTTATATTGTTCTAACATAACAATAAAAAAAAATAAATGAAAATAAAAAGATATATAAAAAAAAGGACAATATTTTGACTTATCTTTTGAAAGAAATCTAAGTTAATCTTAAGAATTTCCTCATGATTAGGATTTCCAAAAACTTGGTCAAAATAAAATAAATTTTTGATTTTTAGGTATAGGAGAAAAAATTGAATAAGTAATTAGTCTTGATTTTACCTTAATGAGATGTGCATATTTAATACATTTACACATCTAGGATTCTGAGACAAAGACTCTTGTGCCTTATAAAAAAATATATATAATATAAAAAAACAAAGAATTCACTAATTAAGCTGGATACATGTGCCTCAAGAAGCAAAGTATTCACGCCTAAAGTGATTTTATAAATAAAGTCCTTATTTTTATGGCATAGTTCACTCAAATCCTTAAGTCCGTGGGTGTTTTCTCACCCGGTGCCCTAAAACCAACAGTTTGGGAGCCACCGACTTTAAGTTCGCTACATGGGTGGATTAAAAAGCCTAAGAAAATCAAGAAATATTATTTATATATGTACTAACACATCTAATAGTCAATTAGTTAGGTATGAGGGCCTCAAGAAGCCTTGATACTTACACAAAAGAAAATTAGATGAGTTATACATATTAAAAAAAGAGAAAATAATAATAAAGAGGCATGAGAGTCCAAGTTAAAGAATTCCTAGTAAAGATTCACAAGGATGCATATGACTTAGGGTAACGAAAGAGACTATACAAAATTCAATTTTGATTCTTACCTAAATGGATAACAATTTATTATATAAAGACTATTTAAGAATGAATAAAAATGATAATCCTAAAACTTATAGATTACTTAGTCTCTTCAAATATATTTCAAATATTTTCTTTTTATGGATTTTGTGGGTGTAATCCGCTGAAAACCCTCACGAGACAACACTAGTTCTCTAGGGTAACCTAGAGGTTTAACGGCTTGTTACACATGCTAAGTGCAACTGTGATGCCTACGAAAGTGAGTTTGGATAGATTAATTTTTCTTTTCTTATTCTTTTTGATTTTTACTCGAGGACGAGCAAAACGATAAGTGTGGGGGTGTGATAGGTAGTAAAAAGTGCATATTTATCACCACATTTACTATCATATTTCCCTATTTATTCTTTTAATTATGCACTATTAGTAATGTTTATTATTTAATGTGTGCAGGCCTTGAGTACTTAAAAAAATAAAGAAATAAAGCCTGAATGAAGCCCAGAAGCCCAAAAAGCCCATATACAAAAATTGTAGTAATTTAGAAGTTTATACATTATCTAACCTAATCTAAACTTAGATTTTAAATTCTTTATTTAAAATCTAAGGGAGGAAAAGGAAGGATAAGATAGAACTCCTAATTACTAAAAGAAGAAGAAAAGATAAGATGAGATGGACTTCTACTCAATCCTAGTTGCTTGCAAGACAAGGCTAAAGATAAAAGTGGAAGAGTTTAAAGATAAAAATCATTTTAAAAAGTTTGGATTTATGATAACTTGCTTCCCAAGTTATCCCGAATTCTCAAGATAAAGAGTCTGCATGCAAAATCCAGAAGGAGATACCCAGATGGATGGATCAGAGGAGGCCACGCAAGAAAATGCGTGGCCAGTGGCCACGCTATAGCTGCAGAAACGCGGCCATAGCCGCGTTTCCGCGGGTATTTAGATAGGGATGGTTATCTGTTTTCGTGGGGGAGTTGTAATGGGACTCTACTTCCTATATCGCCTATAAATACCCCTGCAGAGCAGCAGAGAGGGGCATCCAGAGACGGGAGCTAGGGTTTTTCTTTAGATTTTCCTCTTTTCAAAAATTCTTGTAATTTTGTTTTTATTCAAAGAAGCATATTTTGAAGAAGGAGAGGAGCTTTGTATTTGGAAGTGACATTCAATAAAAGGTTACTCTTTCTTCTTTGTTATTAAATTTTGTTATTATTTAATGTGTTTTCTGCTTAGATCGATTATTTTTCTTCTTTTCTCTTTCATGCAATTTTTCACATTAAAAACAAAAATTGAAAATAAAATAAAAAAAGATGAATAACTAAAGTCAATTTGTGGTTTGCTAATCTCTCGATCAACCCTAGTTTAGTTCAGAAAGTGAATTGATTGATATTCATCTTTAGAAACCCTAGGATTAAAATAGTCTTCTTGAAGATGAATTGCTAATTAGGTTTTCTTAATTTAGGTTACACTTTTAGATGATTCTTCATAAGCTCATATTTAAGAACTTTGATAGCATAACTTTAAGTGAAAACTTCTCTTATGTTATACTTCGAAATTAGGATGAACAACTGTTTAATCTTTATTAGTGCACACTAATTAGGGTTCCAATATTATTCATCTTGCTTGAATTTCAATTAATAATCTAGGATGGATGTTACTTGTTTCAATATGATATTCACTATTTAAGACTAACACTGTGGGTTGTGGTAGATGATTAGTAAACCATATATCTCAAATCATTCAAATCTAATCAATCTCTCTCTTTTGTTTTTGCTCTAAGTGTAATACAGAGAAGATCGTCCGAAACGCTTGCATCGCATCCTTCCCTGTAGATCGACCCGTCTAGCCTGTGATACGCGGTTACATTGAAATGAGACTAAGAATTTCTAAACTATTTTTAATACAATTTCTCGTTCCAATCAGCTGCGAAGTGATTAGTCTCTAATTTTGCATAATTTTCATCACATTCTCATATTTATTTCATGTAAAATTCTACTAATAAATCCTTGCTTGCTTGATCCTAGGTCCATGGTGGGTAAATGAAGAAGAAAGTCTAAATCATCATTATTTGGTGATTAAAAGGCTTAAAAGATAGCTATTGACCTAGAGAGCTGACTCTGTCAAAATCAGGAGCGTTAGCCAACAGGGGGACTACAGCGCAGCACGCAGCAGGCGGTGCCGCACGTGCCGCCCAAGGAAAGCCGCGGAAACGCGGCATTTTACCGTGAAAACGCGACCAAACCAGAAACCAAGAGATCCAGCCGACAGGGGGACAACCAGGCGGCGCGCAGCGGGCGGCGCTGCGCAAGCTGCCAAAGTATTACAGCGGAAACGCGGCATATGCCGCGTTTCCGCGGCCATGTGGGCGCGCGGCAGGGGACAACCAGGCGGCGCGCAGCAGGCGGCGCTGCGCGCGCCGCCAAAGAAATGCCACGGAAACGCGGCATATGCCGCGTTTCCGCGGCCATGTGGGCACGCGGCGCGCCACGTTTTGGGCCAGGGTTTGTCCCCTGGCTCCCTAGTCCCTGATGCCTATAAAACCCTCCTGGGTTCTTCAGTTGAGAAATATCCGAGAAGCAAAAGTTGTGTAGTTGATTTTGTTGTAGTTGTTATTGTTCTTCTTCTTCTAAGTTCTAGGTTTAGGATTTAGCCATTAAAGTGAAAGAGACAGAGAGAGTTTGTAAGGAGTTGTATTTGGAAGGGTGACAAGATAAATACAAGTACTACTTCTCTTCTTCTTTCCATTTACTTGTCTTTGCATTTACTTTTACATTCTTTCTTTAGTGTAACTCCTTCTCTTTATCTCTTTTCTTTTGTTGTTCTTTTTTTTACCATGTGTAACTAACTCCTCCATAGCATGGCTAACTAACTACTAACCCCCTAATCTTTAACTGCTTAATCGATAACCCGCATGAGTCAATAGTGTCAAAAGCCTTGTGCAAACGAGAGCTATGGCATCATAAGACGAGGGTTCTAACTCTAACTTACCTACAAGTATTTACCTTCTTATATTTCATACTTAAATAGTTTTGATGATCTATAAGTTTTATACTTTGCTTGTTGTTGTAAGTTAGAGACTTTCCTTTTAACTTTGCCGATACCATTAGTGCACTCGTTTCTTCCCGTATTCTTGCCTTCTAATGGATCTTGATATGGGAATGTCTGAGTTTTTGCCGTGTAAAGCAAAGTTATAGGAAGAACTTTCACTCGATTTCTACGTGAATAGTTCCATTGCATCAGGGGTAAGCTTGCCTATGATCCATCGTGAGGCACATCTTCAAGAAGTTAGGGATTAGTGGGAGCAATTAGTAGAAGGTTAGCCATGCGTTTTTACAACTAAGAAAAATCCACTTTTACAAACTACCAAAACATTTTCCAACAATCCTTGAAATAACTTGTTTTCACTTTTAAATTCTTTATTTGGAAACAAAGAACATTCTCTTTTCTTGAACATAAAAGCCGCATCAAGCTTCCATCGCTCTCCCTCCTTGTGGATACGACCCGTATAGCCACTTCGCTACTACGGAAGAATCGCAAAAGCAATAACTTCGACCCACTCTCTTTCTACTTTTCTTGTGCTTGCTTTCTGCCGATCAAATTTTGGCGCGGTTGCCGGGGAGGGAACGGCTTTATCGTTCACTACTAAAGATTGTTTTTTTGTTTTTGTGTGCAGAGAAGAACCAAGGAGCTCACCATAACGGGAAGCAAAAGAGGTGGTCAAGGACATTGCGCGAGGATTCATTTGCCCTCGGAAAGATTCGTGTAAAAGCGAGTTTTCTGATTGAAGTACTAACAACCTCGTTTGCAGGGTTGCCGAACGCCGCTAAACAAAAAATTTTTCTTTCTAAATTTTTTAGTTTCCTTGGATGCTTCACCATATGCATGTGTAATAAATTCAACAGAAATTTACTTGTTGCTTAATTGAAATTTGGTTTAGACTTTTGCATTTAGGGCACGTGTCTATTTCAATTCATTTCAATTTCTGTTGAAGGGTGCTGGAGACAAGGTACGTGTGCATTCATATAGGATAGGACCAACATTTGACGTGATTTACCGCTTTGAGTGTTACCTTGTTGTGAATAAACTGTACACTTGCACAATTGACTTTAAGGGCAAACCCAAATAAACAAGATAAGGTGGGGATTTCATCACCCTTCCTTAGCCCAAAATCATCTCCAAGTGCACTCACATTTTCCAAGCCTTAACTAAAAATCAATAGACGTTGGCCCTAGGGACATCTCGGACTCACTAAGAGATTAACCTTGGAAATTATAAGAACTATACTCCTGCAAAATCGGTGTCTAAGGAAAGTGGATTGAGAGGTTAAGCCTCGAAAGCTCCGTGGTTTGGCGTAATTAGGCCCGTGGCTCCGCCCGGATACCTCCCCCCGAGCTTTGCCCTTTCCTGGCCGATTATCTTATAGTCTAGTTCCTGCAACAACCTTCCCCGGAGAATCGACCAGTTAGGAGTCGTCTAGGTCCAGGTACCTTAGACTAAGGCTTGTGGTTGTTTTTCTTTCTTTTGTTTGTTTTTAGTTCTTTTTCGATTGTTTTGTCTTCACGTTGGTTGTGGTGTGCTGCATGCAAGAGTGGGTGAGAGATCTGTCAACTTCCAGATTAACAAGAAACACTTCTCTACCCTTACATCCAGAACCTGTGATGGCGTCACTTCAGGATTGATTTTACCCATCAGAATTTCACTTCCATCTTGCATAAAACTTCCTGAAGCAAACGGTAATAATTTCGAGTTAAAGCCACAATTCATTAACACTCTTCCCAAATTTCATGTTTAGAATCAGAGGATGCATACTTCTTTGTTAGGGAATTTGAAGAAGTATGCCTTATGATGCGTATACCCCAGCTAGGAGACGATGCCGTTAGGTTACGTTTCATCCCTTTTTCCCTAAAGGACCTAGCTAAGAAGTGGTTGTACAGCTTGGCAGCAGATTCAGTAACGACCTGGGATGATTTCGTCAAGGCCTTCTTGAAGAAATTCTACCCCATTCACAAGACTGCCCTCATTAGAAAGAACATCATGCAGTTTAAGCAAGACCCGAGCGAACCATTTTGGAGATACTTTGAGCGATTCAAAGATCTCCTCGGTCAGTGCCCTCATCATGGCATGGAGAAATGGCGTCAGTGTCAGATTCTCTACGATGGTCTAGATTATCAGACTAAGACCCTATTAGAAACGATGTGTCAGGGAGGGTTCTTGCAGAAGGATGAGAATCAGGGTTGGGATTTGTTTAAGGATTTAGCGGAGAAAACCCTGCAATGGGAACCAGCCTCGGAAAAACCTAGGAATCACAATCTATAAACTTCAAGAGGAGGGCTCCTATCCCTAGAATCATGCATAGCTGCCGAGGCTAAGATTGCTACCCTGATGAGAAGGATAGAGGCTCTGGAAACAAAAGAGCCTGCTAGTGTCAACCAGATCAACCCACCACCAATTCACAATCCGGGTTGTTCATATTGTCAGGCACCAAACCATATCTTTGAAGAGTGCCCTGTTTTCCATGCCCAACAATGCCACCGGAACACATGAACGTGGCTTACTCACGGCCGCCTCACAACCCCTACTCGCAGACCTACAATCCCGCTGGAGGAATCACCCAAATTTATCCTGGGCCCAAAAAATTCCTCCTAGGCCTAATTTTTCCAACAACTTTCACCACCCTGCTCCTCCACCACCTTTTCCCAGTCAAGCCCCTTCTTCCTCCTCCCAAAGCTCTCCAATGGAAAAGAAGATCAGTAAATGGAGGAGAGTATAGAGGCTTTCATTAAGTCCCAAGCCGCTTTCATGCAGAATCAGGGACAAACTTTGAACAACCATTCACAGCCATATCAAGGTTGGAAATGCAAATGAGCCAGCTAGCTAGCTCCCTAAGTGAAAGACCCAAAGGAACTTTGCCTAGTCAGCCGCTAGTGAACCCAAAAACCTCCAACCAAGCTTATGAGATTCAAGATCCATCGATTAACCACTGTAATGCTGTTCACACACTGCGATATGGAAAGAAGGTAGACAACCAGGTCTACCACAGAAGAGTCCAGTCCATCCAGATCCCACTCAAGCCTCCACCTCTGCTAGTTCTTCCCAATCCGCTCAACAGACATCTGACGAGGACAAAGCTGCTGAACAAGTTCATAAGCCGGTAGCACCCTTTCCCAATAGGCTTAGGAACAATAATAAAAATATGCACATGGAGAAAATGCTAGAGATGTTCAACCAGGTTAAATTGAATGTGCCACTTCTAGACGCTATCCAACAAGTCCCGGCTTATGCCAAATTTCTGAAGGATATGTGTACTAAGAAGAGAAAGACCAATGTGCCTAAGAAAGTGTTCTTGGCCACTAACATAAGCGAAATTCTGTCTGGTCCCATTCCGGTGAAATACAAGGATCCTGGATGTCCTACCATTTCCTGCACCATAGGACAGACCGAAATCAGTAGAGCGCTTCTTGACCTGGGAGCAAGTATCAACTTGCTACCTCTCTCTGTATACCAGCAACTTGGGTTGGGTGAGCTAAGCCCAACTCGAGTCACCATTCAGCTAGCTGACCGATCTATGAAGATTCCAAAGGGGAAATCACAGATGTCCTCATCCGGGTCGGGGATTTCATTTACCCCGTTGACTTCATTGTGCTTGAGACCCAACCTATGTCCAATCTTAGGCCTCAAACTCCCGTCATCTTAGGGCGCCCATTCCTAGCTACAGCCAATACCATAATCAACTGTAGGAACGGGTCCATGCGATTAACTTTCGGAGACATGACGAAGGAAGTCAATGTTTTAAATCTTTGAAGACAACCTAGGGATGTCAATGATCAGACATTCGAGGTCAATTCTATTGAAAACCTGACCAGTGAGCATGAGGAATGCATGGAGATAGAAGTTGAGGCAGAGTTTGATCTGGAGGCTGAGGATTTTAATCTAGACCAGATCGTGGATTCAGCAGTGGATTGGGCATCAAGCCCCAGTGTACCCCATCTTAGGATCGAAAGCCCAAAGATTCCCCCCAATGAAGCAACACCTTCCCCAGAGCTGAAAGCCCTGCCTGAACATCTCAAGTGCGCCTACCTGGGCGGAAAGGACACCTTGCCAGTCATCATAGCATCCCACCTGACTGAGCAACAAGAGGACAACTTAATGTCTATTTTGGAAAGACATAGGGAAGCCATTGGATGGACAATTAAGGACATCAAGGGAATAAGTCCAGCAATAGTGCAACATAGGATTCATTTAGTCGATGAAGCAACCCTAGGAGGGACCCACAACGCAGGCTTAACCCTATCATGCAAGAGGCAGTGAAGGCTGAAATTCTGAAACTATTAGATAATGGGATCATTTATCCCATTTCTGATAGCCAATGGGTAGCCCTGTTCATGCGGTCCCAAAGAAGGCTGGCTTTACGGTAGTAGAAAATAAGGAAAAAGAGTTGGTACAAACAAGATTGCCTACCAAGGTTCGTGTTTGTATCGACTACAGAAAGTTGAATGCTGCTCCCTGTAAAGACCACTTCCCGCTACCCTTCATCGACCAAATGCTTGAGCGTTTGGCTGGACATGAGTACTACTGCTTTCTGGATGGGTACTCGGGATACAATCAAATCCCCATTGCTGCAGAAGACCAGAAAAAGACGACGTTTACCTCTCCGTTCGGAATCTTTGCTTATAGGCGCATGCCTTTTGGATTGTGCAATGCTCCTGCAACGTTCCAACGGTGCATGCTTAGTTTATTCTCTAATATGGTGGAACGTTTTCTGGAGATTTTCATGGATGACTTCTCCATCTACGGAGATTCATTTAATCAATGTCTTCATCACTTAGAGTTAGTGCTACAAAGATGCATTGAGAAGAACCTAACTCTAAACTGGGAAAAATGTCACTTTATGGTAAGACAAGGGATTGTCTTGGGCCATGAGATTTCGAGGAGAGGCATAGAAGTCGATAAGGCTAAGGTAGAAGTGATTGCTAAGCTTCCACCACCCAAAAGCATCAAGGATATTAGAGACTTTTAGGGCATGCTGGGTTCTACCGACGGTTCATTAAGGACTTTAGCAAAATCGCGAGGCCCTTAACCAACCTGCTCGCTAAGGACGTGCCTTTGATTTCAATAATGAATGTTTCAAATCATGGGGGAAGCTTAAGCAAGAACTAATTTCTGCACCTATCATTTCTGCTCCTAATTGGGCCCAGCCATTTGAAATCATGTGTGATGCATCTGATTCTGCTATTGGCGCTGTTTCTAGGACAACGCATCGATAATAGGCAGCACGTGATTTACTATTCGAGTAGGACCTTGAATGACGCCCAACAAAATTATACAACGACTGAGAAGGAATTTTTGGCGTTATCTTTGCGTTAGAAAAATTCAGGCCCTACTTGTTAGGATCGAAAACGGTGATTTTCACGGATCACTCGGCTCTGAAATACTCATGACCAAGAAGGATGCAAAAGCCCGACTGATTCGGTGGATCCTTTTGCTGCAAGAATTTGACTTAGAATTCGGGATAAAAGAGGTATAGAAAATGTGGTTGCTGATCATCTTTCACGAATTCCGATGCACCAACCATCCAAGCTCCGATCAATGAGGATTTCCCAGACGAGCACATCCTAGCCATTCTTAAGGAACCCTGGTATGCTGACATCGTTAATTGCCTGGCCATAGGACAATTACCCGCTGACTTGACAAAGCAAGACCAATACCGCTTCTTTGCCCAAATACGGTACTTCTTCTGGGAAGAACCGTATCTTTTTAAGTATTGTCCTGACCAATAATTAGACGATGCATACCCGAGGAGGAACAAATGAGTGTGCTCAGCTTTTGCCATGACCTTGCATGCGGAGGACACTTCGTCGGTCCCGCAAGACTACCGAGAGGGTTCTACAAAGTGGGTTCTACTGGCCCACTTTATTTAAAGACTCATATCATTTTTGTAAGTCATGTGCAAACTGTCAGAAAATCGGGAAAATTTCTAGAAGAGACATGATGCCCTTGAACCCAATCCTTGAAGTTGAAATTTTTGATGTTTGGGGCATCGATTTCATGGGACCATTCCCCAACTCCTTCGGCAACCAATTCATTTTGGTTGCTGTAGATTATGTCTCTAAATGGGTAGAAGCTGTGCCAACCAAGACGATGATAACAAAGTGGTTGTCAATTTTCTCAAAGAAAACATCTTCTCCCGTTTGGCACCCTGAGAGCGATAATTAGTGATAATGGATCACATTTCTGCAACAGAGTTTTTGAAGCTCTAACGCGAAAATACTCCATCAATCACAATTATCAAACCCGTACATCCCTAGACAAATGGGCAGGTCGAAGTCACCAACCGACAGATCAAGCTCATTCTGGAAAAGTCTGTCGGACAGAACCGAAAGGATTGGTTGGTTAAGCTCAATGATGCATTGTGGGCTTACCGCACCGCATTTAAGACAGTTCTGGGGATGTCTCCTTATAGAATCGTGTTTGGAAAAGCCTGTCATCTGCCAGTAGAGTTAGAACACCGGGCCCTTTGGCAATTAAGCAACTCAATTTTGATTTAACCAAAGCCGGTGAACTTAGGAAACTGCAGATTTCAGAATTAGAGGAGATACGAAATGAAGCTTATGAAAATGCACGAATCACCCAAGAGCAGGACCAAACTTTTTCATGACCAAATCATAACCCGAAAACCTTTGCACCGGGAGAAAGGGTTCTGCTCTACAACTCTAGGCTTCATATTTTTCGCAGGAAACTAAAAACTCGTTGGTCGGGACCATTCATTGTGCGCACTGTTTTCCCACACGGTGCCGTGCTTATTGAAGATCCTAAAAATAACACGGAATTTAAAGTGAATGGGCAAAGACTGAAGCCCTTCTTGACCACTGAGCCGATGATCCAGATAATAGTGTGCTGACACTTTCTGCCCCATCATACACCTAACCCCATCAACCACCAAAAAAAAAAAAAATTTGTTTATATGCTTACCCCCTGTACATTCTTTCGCCGATTTGCACTTAGCCGGCCCGAGTCCACGAAGACGGTAACATCATTCCTTCCCTCTATTTATTGCATTTGCATTTCCATCTGCATTCATTGAGGACAATGCATTAGATAGGTGTGTGGGGGGGGGGGGTAATACACTTTTCTTTTTATTCTTTCTAACACTTTTCTTTTTCTTCTTTCTTCCTTCTTTAAAAAAAAAAAACTCTCAGATAGAAAAGAGATTTCATACTCTTTATAAAAATACCAAAAGACTATAGGAATTACGGGAACCTTAGTAATAAATCTTTATTTTTGCCTAAGTAAACAAGAAAGAATGGTTTGACTAAAAAGATAGGAGGGATAAGGAAATAACTCAGACCTTTTATTTAGCCTTAGTAGAAATATGCATTATTTACATACACATGCTTGGGATTTAGAGACACACTCCTGAAAAAAAAAAAACTGGATAATTGTGCCTCAAGAGCATGATTATTCATGCCAAAAATTATATAAATAAATCTTGATTTCGTGGCCTACTCCACTTGCATATTTGACCTGAAGGTGTTTTTTCCACCTGGTGCCCTAAGACCATCTGGTTTGGGAGTCATCGGTTTGATATGTGCTACATAATGAAGTAGAAAGCCTAATGGAACCAGGAAAAATAAGTAAATATTAATAAAATTAAATAATATTCAAAGTTGAGTTGAAAAATCCCAAGCACATCACACTTACACATTATGCATATCTATCTAAAGCAAAATAAAAGAATGAGTTAGAAGTACAAGACCCTTTCTAAATTTAAAGAAAAATCATGGGTTCTTCTTTTATGAAGGCTAAAGTATAAGAGGATTTGAAGGTTAAACCTAATTCTTACATCATTCGGTCATTTTTACTTAGATGATTGAAAGTTCTTTTTCAAGACAAAAAAAAAAAATTCCTAACAAACTAACTTCTTTACTTACTGGATTTTGTGGGTGCAATCCGCTGAAAACCCTCAGGAGACAATACTCCTCCTCTAGGGGAAACTTAGAGGTTTAAAGGCTTGTTGCGCATGCTCAGTGCAATCGCGTTACCTGCGAAAGTGGTATAATAATTTTCTTTTTTTTGTTTTTCTCGGGACGAGCAAAGATAAGTGTGGGGGTGTGATTAGTCTCTAATTTTGCATAATTTTTATCACATTCTCATATTTATTTCATGTAAAATTCTACTAATAAATCCTTGCTTGCTTGGATCCTAGGTCATGGTGGGTAAATGAAGAAGAAGGTCTAAATCATCATTATTTGGTGATTAAAAGGCTTAAAAGATAGCTATTGACCTAGAGAGCTGACTCTGTCAAAATCAGGAGCGTTAGCCAACAGGGGGACAACAGCGCAGCACGCAGCACGTAGCGTCGCACGTGCCGCCTAAGGAAGCCGCGAAAACGCGGCATTTTGCCGCGAAAACGCGGCACCAAGAGATCCAGCCGACAGGGGGACAACCAGGCGGCGCGCAGCGGCGGCGCTGCGCAAGCCGCCAAAGTATTACCGCAGAAATGCGGCATATGTCGCGTTTCCGCGGCCATGTGGGCACGCGGCGGGGACAACCAGGCGACGCGCGGCGGGGGACAACCAGGCGGCGCGCAGCAGGCGGCGCTGCGTGCGCCGCCAAAGTAATGCCGCGTTTCTGCGGCAATGTGGGCGCGCGGCGCGCCACGTTTTGGGCCAGGGTTTTGTCCCTGGCCCCTAGTCCCTGATGCCTATAAAACCCTCCTGGGTTCTTCAGTTGAGAAATATCCGAGAAGCAAAAGTTGTGTAGTTGATTTTGTTGTAGTTGTTATTGTTCTTCTTCTTCTAAGTTCTAGGTTTAGGATTTAGCCATTAAAGTGAAAGAGAGAGAGAGAGAGTTTGTAAGGAGTTGTATTTGGAAGGGTGACAAGATAAATATAAGTACTACTTCTCTTCCTTCTTTCCATTTACTTGTCTTTGCATTTACTTTTACATTCTTTCTTTAGTGTAACTCCTTCTCTTTATCTCTTTTCTTTTGTGGTTCTTTTCTTTACCATGTGTAACTAACTCCTCCATAGCATGGCTAACTAACTACTAACCCCCTAATCTTTAATTGCTTAATCGATAACCCGCATGAGTCAATAGTGTCAACAAGACTTGTGCAAACGAGAGCTATGGTATCTTAAGACGAGGGTTCTAACTCTAACTTACCTACAAGTATTTACCTTCTTATATTTCATACTTAAATAGTTTTGATGATCTATAAGTTTTGTACTTTGCTTGTGTTGTAAGTTAAAGACTTTCCTTTTAACTTTGCCGATACATTAGTGCACTCGTGTCTTCCCGTATTCTTGCCTTCTAATGGATCTTGATATGGGAATGTCCGAGTTTTTTGCCGTGTAAAGCAAAGTTATAGGAAGAACTTTCACTCGATTTTCACGTGAATAGTTCCATTGCATCAGGGTAAGCTTGCCTATGATCCATCGTGAGGCACATCTTCAAGAAGTTAGGGATTAGTGGGAGCAATTAGTAGAAGGTTAGCCAAGCATTTTTAAAACTAAGAAAAATTCACTTTTACAAACTACCAAAACATTTTCCAACAATCCTTGAAACAACTTGTTTTCACTTTTTAAATTCTTTATTTGGAAACAAAGAACATTTTCTTTTCTTGAACATAAAAGCCGCATCAAGCTTCCATCGCTCTCCCTCCTTGTGGATACGACCCGTATAGCCACTTCGCTACTACGGAAGAATCGCAAAAGCAGTAACTCGACCCACTCTCTTTCTACTTTTCTTGTGCTTACTTTCTGCCGATCACGAAGCTAGAGTTGAAGTACTCTCTGTTGCTTATGGGGAAGTTACTTCACTTCAAAATAGAACATTGCTCACAGTGCTAATAGCACTAAGTGCTCAGATAATTTCGCCTCGCGAAAAGTTATGCTTTCAGCTAGAAAATCAGCCTTTAAGGCTAAGTCTAAGCCTAAGCCTAAGCCTAAGACTTTTCAGCCCATCTGAGCTAACTTTCTCGGCCTCTCCGAGTCTTCGTGTTAGATCATTTGGGCAAAAAATTTGTTTAGACGGGAAAGGTGTTGTATTGTGGAGTATAATTTGCACACAAATATATTCAATAAAAAGAGAGAAGGTTTAGAATCAACCTTAGGTGCTTTGATCACTCCACAAATGTATTCAAAATGATTAATGTACCCTTTCCTATCTCCGTTATAGCATGGGCTATACCGAGTCGATTCTCAGGGAGAGCTTGCGATGGAAGCGTTACAGTTGGTAGTGAAGAAAAGAAAACGAAGATTCTTCTTTGTCTTAAAAGAATAAAAATGAATTGGAAAAAGAAGTAAAAGAATCGGTGGATATGTTCATGATGGAAAATGAAAAGAAATCAAACAAGATTGGCTTTTGGATTAACACTAAAAGAAAGAAAACTTTGAAAAGACTTTTAGAATGAGAAGATCATGACTAGCTAACCTTACTACCTTGCTAAAACTTACTAAACTCTCGTGATGGTGAATGCATGTCTCATGTTGATTCATCGGCAAAGATTTGTCTTGCGTGTTGGTCTAATTACTTTCCCACTTGAATGACGGGTGATCATTCTTGAACTTGTCTTGTAGCCTCATATATGTCATTGGCCTACAATTAGACTTTCAATAATGGAATCCAAAGAGCTACACTCAAGGGATGCTAAGGAAGAAGATACAACATTCATTAATTGAAGTAAAGAAGTTGTACAACAAATAGCATATTGGTGATCCATCTCCATGTTCCATCACGGCACTTGTTCTAAAGACAAGGCTCTAAATGAGGCACACATGAATCATATGGAGAATTACAACAAGATATAGCCAAGCATGAAAGTAACCCATCGGAGAAGAGAAGGCCATACAACTTGCAAGATTAAAGATAGCAATCACCCATGAGTTAGTAGTTAGCAAGGTTAGTGGTTAGCAAGTTCATGTTAGAAAAGTTAGCTACTAGCCATAAGAAAAGAAAAGCAAAGCATGAATTAAATTGCAAGTAAAGTAAAGGTAGAAATAAAGAAAGCAAGTATACTAGAAAATGCTCAAGTAGAGAAGAAGAGAATGGATCAATCCTTGCTTCACAAGTTGTCACTCCTTGGTGTACACAAGCTTTCTCTCTCTTACAACTCTCTTTTGCAGAATTTCTAGGGAGGAAGAGGATCTAGAGCACTACAAAAATCCTACAAAAATACAAGCATCTAATCTCTAATCTCTAATCTCTCTTCCCACTTCTTTTGCGCAAGCCCTGGTCCTGTATTTATAGCCTCAGAGAGAAGGATCTAGAGCCCTGGTTGTTTGGAGAGAATCCGGGCTCCACAACCCTGTAACTGCCCCGCAGATACGCGAAAATCCCAGATTTGGCGGCAAGATCAAGGCAGTTGAGGCCAGATTTTTCTGTTGCGAGTTTGTTACAATTTGTTATCCACGGGATCTTCTGGAAGAGTGAGTTGGCGCGTAAAATTCTCTAGATCCTGGGCTCAAACTTGGGCTCTCTTTGGGCTTTTGAATTAATCTCTTTAATTATTGCTAATTTAAAGAGATTTCTGGGCTTTTTCTCTTTTAAGTTGTGGACCTGCAAAAATAGAGAGAAGATGATCAAAAATCATATTTTATTTTATAATATGCATAGTATGGAAGCGGTAAAATATGCAAATATGTATAACAATCACACCCCCATACCTAGCTTTTGCTCGTCCTCGAGCAAAAAGAAAAAAAAAAGAAAGAAAAATCCTATCTAGTTTATTACACCACTTTCGTAGTGACACGATTGCACTGAGCGCGTGCAACAAGCCGTTAAACCTCTAGGTTACCCTAGAGGAGGAGTGTTATCTCCTGAGGGTTTTCAGCGGATTGCACCCACAAAATCCATAAAGAAAAATAAAAGGGTTAGTGAAAATTTTGATCCATGTTTTAAAGATTCTAACTTGAGCTATAGGTTTCAGGTTACTCTAAACTTTTCATTCCTCTTATAAGTGTCTATTTGGAGTTTTGTTTTCAACTTAGGTTAAGTTTTAGGGAAAAGATCAAAAACCGGATTTTGCATAAATCCTAGGATATATACATCTATAAATATGAAGGATCTTTCTTAGACTAAGTTTATTTACTAATATATAAACATTTTTTTTTTCTCTTTTTTTTATTTTATTTTATATACAATGTTTATTTATTTACATTTCCTTAGAATCCTTAGGCTTTCTAGTTTACCCTTGTAACGAGTCTTTTACCGATGACTCCCAAACCAGATGGTCTTAGGGCACCAGATGAGAAAACATCCCTCGGGTTCGATGACTCAAGTAAACTAGGCCACGAAGGAATTTATAAACTTAACCACCTTTAGGCGTGATCTGCAATGCTTCTTGAGGCACGGCTAACCAGCTTAGTTAGTGGCTAAGTATTTATTATTTATTTATGTACATTTTATATATATATATATTATTTTTTTTATTATTATATATATATGTAGATAAAGTCACAAAGTCTTTGATTAATCCTTCAATATGTTTAATGTATATATCCTAAAGAAAGAATTAAAATCTAGTAATTTTTCTTAACCTTTATTACTTAACCTAAAATCCAACTAAACTCCTCTTTTAAACTAAACTCTTAATTTATAATTAGAAATCTAGTTAGAAGCTTCCTTAATCCTAAATTTCAAGTTTGATTCTTTAAACATGGATCAAGAATTTCCTTTTTTTTATTTTTTTTTTTATTTTTCTAAAAGAAAAAGTAAAATCTAAAAGAAAGTAGAAAATCTATAAGAAACGTAAAATCTAAAAGAAAATAAAAGACCTAAAAAGAATGAAAATCCTAAAAATAAAAGACCTAAGAAGAAAATGAAAAATCCTATGTTAGAAGCTACCCCCCATACCTATCTCATGCATTGTCCCCAATGTATGCAAGATAAAAGATGCATGAAATAAGTAAAAGGTACAACACTACTCCCTCCGTCGCTTTTGACCCGCAGTGGTGCTAGGTCCAGCCGACTGTGATCTCCTCAACGTTGCCTCCATACTATCTAACCGAGAGGATTGCTCCTCTACCTTCTTTCTCAGCCTCACTTGTCCCCTAAAGATTTCTTCATGCCCTTCCAGATGGAAGACATGAAAGCTCGTGACTCTGCTGGGGGATCATGCCTCCAAAACTCAGGTTCATCTTCTTCCTCAAGACTCTCCTCAGAGGAGGACTCTACCGGTACATCCTCGGGCTGGACAGTAGGAGTCCAGACCGCGTGCAAACAACTATTATACGAACTGGTAGGTCTCTCAGGTGCAACAAACACTCGGTCGAATGAATCAAAGACATCGTCTGGTAGGAAAGTTCTACATAGACGTGTAATCAAGATAGGATGGGAGTATTTGGCACCCCTAGTGCATGAGGAATTGGCTATGAGTGCATGAAAGATGACCTTATTTAAACAAACTGTGTGTTGACGAGTCATTAAATCATGTATAATTTGTAACACAGGTCTGTTAAATGAGGAGGTGTGGTCTAGCCCTAAAATGTTGCGTTGAATCCAACGTCCAACGCAGTGAATATTTCTAAACGTGGTGCTAGCCTTCAGCCCACGATCCTACTCAGTACAACGAGCCCCCATAACAGTCATATACTCAATCAATGGGAGAGGCTCGCTGTGTTGTGTGATGGTTGGAACAGTAGTGACTTCCTCAAGAAGAGAAAGCGTGACAAGTAAGTCTCCTGTGGGCATGTGTACAGTAAACTGATACGTTTGTGGATCAATCGATGCTTGGTCAATGTGAGTGTAAAACATTGTCACCAATTCGGGACAATAAAAGGCATCAGTCTCAGAGTTGTCATACACTAACGTATACCAATTCCAAGCCCTAATTCTCTCTAGAAACACATACCCATATCCATTTGCATCACTCAATATTTTTTCAAAGTCTTTCTCAATGAAATAGATGGTGCCATGATATGAATTAAAAACAAAGCAATAAAAAGAAGAGATCTGAATTCGAACCGCCCCCGGAATTCGTGGGGGGGAAAAGTTCGATCTCTGTAGTGGGTACAAGAGAGTCTGAATGAAGGTGTAGCACCAGATCGGCTGGAAGTGCGTGAGATCGACTGGTGCAGAAATTGACGGCACCCAGGAAGCTTTAGAAAAGCCGCAGAATCTCGGCAAAAGTCGCAGGAACGTGGCAAAACAAAGAGAGCTGAGGAGAGGAAAAGTTGCAGAGTGCGGCGCTCTGGAAAAGAATTGTAGATCTGAGATGATTTTTTCTTGTGAGGGAGAAGGGTCGGGCAGAGTAAGTATTTATAGGAGGGAAAACCAAAAGATTTCCACTTCTATCCCTAGGTCAAAAGGAATTTTACCAACTTTGGAATTTGTAGTTTTGAAAAGAGAGTTTGACTCTTGGGAAGTTGTAGTGACCTAGGACTTTGGAATTTTTGAAAGAAGGAGTTTTGAATAAACCTAGGAACTTCAATTTGGTGGAACTTTTGATAGAAATCCCTTATCTTTTTTTTTATTTTTATTATTATTATTTATTTACAAAATTATAAAATGAAAGAAAAAAAATATTTACAAAGATTATGTACAAGTGGGTTCACTGCCTGGGCTATCTTTTGGCCGTTTCCCTCTGGCCCGTTTTCCGTCATTCCAGTGTGTTCTCTTTCGCGGGTTTAATTGGGAAACGTGTCGCATTATATTCTTAACCTCGGCATTTCCAGTTTCAATCATTGTTGTCCATCCATATCTCACCATTTTGTTCACTCAAGAAGTCCTCACCACCTTTTTTATTCAGCACATCTTTTTGTCCATTCTTCAGAAATTCAAGCTCATCTCCAAATAATTCTTCGAAACTCATGTCAACATCCTCTTTTAAAAGTGTACAATCAGCTAACCTACCCCGAGTGGACTCATCTAGACACATGATCTCATCAGCAAACAGGTCTTCAAAGGATATATCAATCGGAGTTCAGATACAGTCAGAGTTGGCTCTGTGAAAGTTAAAATATCCAAATAAACTTTTCCCTTTTGAAAGGGTACTCGGATAAGAGAATCACCAGATTGTGACTCATCTTTTGGACCTTCACTTTCTTCCTCACATTGTTACTAATGAAGCTAAACCTCAAATGTTTGATCTTTTGTTTTACGAGGTTGTGTGTGGAAGACATTATGTTCATGAGTCATGTTACCAAAGGTTAACCTTATTGATCCATTCCGCAATTAATGATGGCATTTGCAGTAGCTAGGAATGGTCGTCCCTGATTAGACGGGAAAGGTGTTGTATTATGGAGTATAATTTGCACACAAAATATAGTCAATGGAAAAAGAGAGAAGGTTTAGAAACAACCTCAAGTGCTTACTCCAAAATATTTTCGATATGTATTTAATATACCCTTTCCTATCTCCGTTATAGCATAGGGCTATACCGAGTCGATTCTCAGGGAGAGCTCGCGATGGAAGCTTTACGATAGGTAGTGAAGATGTAAAACGAGAATTCTTCTATGCTTAAAAAAATAAAGAATAAAACAATGAAGAAGAAATGAAAGAATGGATGGACATGTTCATGATGGAAATAATCGGAAAAGAAATCAAGAAGAGATTTGCTTTGGAACTAAAATAAAAGTATGAAAACTTTAGAATGAAAAAGCCATGACTAGCTAACCTTACTACCTTGCCAAAACTTTCTAAACTCCTCCGTGATAGTGAATGCGTGCCTCATGTTGATTCATTAACATAGATTCGTCTTGCGTGTTGATCTAATTACTTTCTTCTCACTTGGATGACGGGGGGTTTAACGCATCGGAGAAGAGAAGACCATCCAACTTGCAAGATTAAAGATAACAATCACCCATGAGTTAGTAGTTAGCAAGGTTAGTGGTTAGCTAGTACATGTAGAAAAGTTAGCTACAAGCCATTACAAAATAAAAGCAAAGCATGAATTAAATTGCAAGAAGTAAAGCAAGAAATAAAGAAAGCAAGTAAACTAGAAAATGCAAGAGTAGAGAGAAGAGAATGGATGAATCCTTGCTTCACAAGTTGTCACTCCTTGATGTACACAAGCTTTCTCTCTCTTACAAACTCTCTCTTACAGAATTTCTAGGGAGGAAGAAGATCTAGAGAGCTACAAAAATCCTAGAGAAAAACTAACAAAAATACAAAGCTTAATCCCTAATCTCTCTCTCTCTCTCTCTCTCTCTCTCTGCTCAGTCCTTGCTCGCAGGTCCAAGTGAAGTATTTATAGGGCTCAGAGAGAAGCTTCGAGATCCAGGTTGTTGGCGCAAAATCCGGGATCCAACAACCTTATCTTTGCCGCAAAATGGCGGGAAAATCCCGGATTTTGCGGCTCAACTAACTCTGTTGGGTAACAACTTTCTGTTGTGAGTTGATTGCGAGGTTGTTATCCACATGGCCTTCTAGAATCTTGAGTTGTTATGTAGAATTCTCTGGATCCTGGTTAGATGAGAAAGGTGTATGTAAATGTGTTCGATGTATCCCTTTCTTATCTCCGTTATAGCATAGAGCTATACCGAGTCGATTCTCAGGGAGAGCTAGCGATGGAAGCGTTATGGTCCGTAGTGAAGAAAGTAAACGAAGTGTCTTTGTAACGCCCCGATTCCACAATACGGGGTCGTCACTGCAACGTATATACGTAAGTCCGAAGTACCTTCCCGTATATACGCTAAGCATCAGTACAGACAAGAATCAGAGTATGGAAGTAAGTGGTGCATTATACATTCCAACACATATATACAATTACAGAGTTATTACCAGAAGTGATCCAATATTACAATAATATTATATCACTGATGCGCAAATGCGAGAGTACAAAAGGTATACATATATGAACAGTGGGAATACAAGGAAAGGTACAAGTATAAACAGTATAAAGTTACTCACAAGTTTAAAAAGGAAAACTCGAGAGACTCATAGGGGGCCTAGAAGAATGTGGCTCTGGGGCGGGCGTCGGCTGGAGATCCATGCTACCGCTGCGCCACTCTGAGCAGTAACGGGGGACATCCACTCGCTCCAAACTCCATGACCTGGACATGAGAATCCAGGGGAGTCAGTGAAACTCCCAGGCGAGTAGGAATATGGATGCCAGGTGGCGAGCCAGGAGGAGCACAAGTGTCAAGTACAGAAGACAGGAGGGTTAGAACACAAATGAAGTATATATGAACAGGCATGACCTAATCATCATAAAACAGGAAAACCAAGTGAAGCTGATTACAAGCAAAAGTGATTGTATACGCTTAAGTCACGGTCCCATTGAGACTAATACATCGAAGGAATAATCCAAACAAGGAAACCCTCATCTATATACCTTTATCTCATGCCACAGAAATCCAAGCGTATAGAATCAGAGTTGCAAATCATATAACAGTCAAACAGGAATACATATCGGAAATCATAACATGCATAGCAAGTGTAACAAGAATCAATAACTGGAATCTATTATTATTATTACTTGTCTTACTTTGATATCTAGCTATGTGAACTAGCGTCCTAACGCACATAGATCCATATCCGAGTAAAGCAAGGTTGTTGTGGAAATAGATGGAGAACTGATAGAGCTTCTTATAGTAGTTCCATACACCTGGAATCAGTTTGGAGGCCCAAAGTCCCCCTAACACGAATCTCCTGTGGGCCCAAAGTCCCACTAACACTTACCGCCAGTATTTTTATAATCCATCACTATAAGCAAGATATCATTCCGGCATCCATCATTTCCTCCCATTCCCCATACAAGTTGTCCTTTTTAGGGTTTATTACATAATTATCAGATTAAGGGAATGAGCAGGATCATAACTGGAATACATAACATAAAATACAGGTACTACATTCCCTTAACTGTGATAATTAGACAATGTCAAGTGTATCATGCTTGGTGTCAAGAGATAGCATGATAAGGTGATGATATTTAACAAGCAACCAAACATGACAAGAGATGGATAATAGTCTGGGTAAGTCATGACATAACAAGAAGGTCTTGCCAAATAATAGCATGGCAGGTGGTCAGGTGATAACACAGTTGTCAAAGTGATATGCATGTGTTATATAGAAGCATGCAACTGACAGGTCTGAAGTAATAGCATGGCAAGTAATAACATAGCAGAAACCTAGAAGTCAACGACCACGAAGGGTCGGCCACGCATAATATGAAAGCAGTAAAAGATATATAGACATGGAATCAAATACATGAAAATAGGAAGCGAAATACTTATCGTCCCGACGAAACGGGAAACTCAAATAGAGATGAGAGAAAAGCGAGACTACTCGCCTAAATCACCAAAGTGCCGAAAGATCCGAAATCCACTGAACTTGGGACGCGCCATAACCTGTGATATAATTATGTAGAGTGAAGAGGAGAGAGAAAGAGAGAAGGGAAGATGATGTTTGTCAAGTGACAAGTCAAGTGATACTAAGATATGATATAAGTCTAGAGGGTAAGGTTCATATTCAAGAAAGAAATCAACTAAGACAAACAGCCAAGTTAGTCGACTAGGGTGGAAGAGTAGTCGACTAATAGGGGACTCAAGTCGACTAACAGTCTGGTATAGTCGACTAAAACTGGGTTCCAGAGAGTTGATATTCTGATTCAGGAAAAGTTAGTCGACTAGGTGGAAAAAGTAGTCGACTAACATACATCTCAAGTCGACTAACAGTCATGTCAAGTCGACTAATACTGAGTAACAGAGAGTTGGGTTTTCTGATTCAGGAAAGGTTAGTCGACTAGGGTCAAGGGTGTAGTCGACTAAGGGTCTCTAGTCGACTGGTAATTTGGTCTAGTCGACTAAAACTGTATTTCCAGAAAGGTTACGTTTCAACTAAGGGTTTCTAGTCGACTAATCTATAGGTCTAGTCGACTAATCGTCTGGAAACAGCAAACAGAACAGATTTTGGTGGTTTTGTTTGATGACCAAATAATCATGATTTGAAGACACAAGTGAACATGATATGTAACTTAAGTATACTAGGAATTAATCAAGTCTTGGTGATTAAAATTACTCACCTAAAGGAGTGGTTGATGATGGAGTGATGGTGGTAGTGATGGAAGTTGATGATGAAGAAGAAGGTGAGGTCTTTGGTGGAGTTGATGAAGTCGTGGTGATTCCCATGGAGATGAAGGAGGAAGAGGAAGAAGCTAAGAGATGGAGTAGTTGTGGTGGTGGTGGTTGTGGTGGAGATGAAGGGGGAGATGGAGGTTAGGGCTTTGGCTCTTGGTGAAGAGAAAATGAAAAAGGAAATGAAATGTAAAGGAAAAGTATTTATAGGCTTTGGATTTTATGAAGGGGATGCAAATAAATAAAAGAGAGGGGGGTTTTTGCAAATGGGAGGAGGGGATGAGTGTCCCTCTTTTGGCCACTTGGCCGGCATGGAAGAGAGAGAGAAGAGGGGCATTAATGGTAGAAGTTGGTGGAAGTGTGTGAAGTTGGAATTTTGGAAAAGATTGGAATTTTGGAAAATTGGAAAAGCTTGTGGCTTGTGGAGGAAGGAAGAGGAATAAGGAAAAAGGAAAAAAGAAAAGAAATTCATATGAGGAGATATTTTCTTGGAAGAGAATTTGAAAATAATGAAAGTGGCGGATTCCCGGGATTCAGTTGCAGATGCGGAAATCTTTCGGGAAAATACCGGAATCGTCCGAAATTCAAGTATCTCAGAACGACCCGAAATAATTATCAAAAATCAAGAATATAATATTAAGTATCATAGTGAATTCCGTTTTAAGAAATACTTTATAGTTTTAAAGCTAAAAATCCCGGAACCAGCTAGCTACCGACTCCGGTGAATTTTCATAAAATCATAAAATCCTCAGAAAAAGTATTTGAATAAGAAATAAGATTCTAAGAAATAAAGTCTAAAGGACCATCTAGAAATCCTCCTAGCTGTTTGTGAAATAAAAATCCTGGAATCGATCAGCGGCACTGGTCGACACCGGTTTTGAAGAAATTCCTTTTAATCCAAGAAAATTCCAGAAAATCATACAAAATCTAGAATATTGGAAAATAATATTTGAAATTAAAATAGGTCAAATACAGAAAGTAAATCGAAAAATACGATCGAAAAACTGAATACGCAACTAAGTACGTATTCCGGAAACGGGGTATTACAATCCACCCACCTTACAAAAATTGCGTCCTCGCAATTTCGATAAGGGGTAAATTGAATACAAAGGGGACAAAGGTGGAATTTATACCGATTAAGATATGAAGAACTAGAGGTAGGGCTCTCAAGTCGACTGAACAATAATCATCCTCCCACTTCCGGCTGTATAAATCTTCGAATAATGCTGAATAATACTGCTGATGTCGTGGCTGTGCAATAAATGAGCCAGAATACCGAAGATAAAGAAAACCCTGATGGTCCTGAGCATAATAAAGAAGGCCGATAATTAAGAATCCCGAATACCAGGCACCAATCACCCTGAACGATATAGTAGAGAATGTAGAATATCCGTAGAGAATTCGACTGACTGCTGTCTTCTGAAAGATAGCCAGATCAAGATCGATCTGGAGAATACCAAGCTTCATAGAGTTGGCCGAAGAGATCACATAATAGCTTCATTCAGAACCAGCCACTACCTCTCTAGTCTAGTCATATCTTAAGATAGTATAAGGCTTCATAAAACCAAAACAGGAAAGAATAGGAGAAATTAGGAATCAAAGGAAGATAGTCAAGAAATAGATAACTCTGCACTTGTAGTTGGAATGTATAACCAAGACTCCATGTATTCCAGTTGCAAATCTCTTTACCATTGATTTGCCTTCTGGACGTACTGAAGAGGTTTAGAGCCTAAGCTGACCTAGCTGACCTAGGCCGACCTATGCTCTGATACCAACTTGTAACGCCCCGATTCCACGAATACGGGGTCGTCACTGCAACGTATATACGTAAGTCCGAAGTACCTTCCCGTATATACGCTAAGCATCAGTACAGACAAGAATCAGAGTACGGAAGTAAGTGGTGCATTATACATTCCAACACATATATACAATTACAGAGTTATTACCAGAAGTGATCCAATATTACAATATATTATATCACTGATGCGCAAATGCGAGAGTACAAAAGGTATACATATATGAACAGTGGGAATACAAGGAAAGGTACAAGTATAAACAGTATAAAAGTTACTCACGAGTTTAAAAAGGAAAACTCGAGAGACTCATAGGGGCCTAGAAGAATGTGTGGCTCTGGGCGGTCTGCTGGAGATCCACGCTACCGCTGCGCCACTCTGAGCAGTAACGGGGGACATCCACTCGCTCCAAACTCCAAGACCTGGACATGAGAATCCAGGGGAGTCAGTGAAACTCCCCAGGCGAGTAGGAATATGGATGCCAGGTGGCGAGCCAGGAGGAGCACAATGTCAAGTACAGAAGACAGGAGGGTTAGAACACAAATGAAGTATATATGAACAGGCATGACCTAATCATCATAAAACAGGAAACCAAGTGAAGCTGATTACAAGCAAAAGTGATTGTATACGCTTAAGTCACGGTCCCATGAGACTAATACATCGAAGGAATAATCCAAACAAGGAAACCCTCATCTATATACCTTTATCTCATGCCACAGAAATCCAAGCGTATAGAATCAGAGTTGCAAATCATATAACAGTCAAACGGGAATACATATCGGAAATCATAACATGCATAGCAAGTGTAACAAGAATCAATAACTGGAATCTATTATTATTATTACTTGTCTTACTTTGATATCTAGCTATGTGAACTACTAGCGTCCTAACGCACATAGATCCATATCCGAGTAAAGCAAGGTTGTTGTTGGAAATAGATGGAGAACTGATAGAGCTTCTTATAGTAGTTCCATACACCTGGAACCAGTTTGGAGGCCCAAAGTCCCCCTAACACGAATCTCCTGTGGGCCCAAAGTCCCACTAACACTTACCGCCAGTATTTTTATAATCCATCACTATAAGCAAGATATCATTCCGGCATCCATCATTTCCTCCCATTCCCCATACAAGTTGTCCTTTTTAGGGTTTATTAACATAATTATCAGATTAAGGGAATGAGCAGGATCATAACTGGAATACATAACTGGAATACAGGTACTACATCCTTAACTGTGATAATTAGACAATGTCAAGTGTATCATGCTTGGTGTCAAGAGATAGCATGATAAGGTGATGATATTTAACAAGCAACCAAACATGACAAGAGATTGATAATAGTCTGGGTAAGTCATGACATAACAAGAAGGTCTTGCCAAATAATAGCATGGCAGTGGTCAGGTGATAACACAGTTGTCAAAGTGATATGCATGTGTTATATAGAAGCATGCATCTGACAGGTCTGAAGTAATAGCATGGCAAGTAATAACATAGCAGAAACCTAGAAGTCAACGACCACGAAGGGTCGGCCACGCATAATATGAAAGCAGTAAAAGATATATAGACATGGAATCAAATACATGAAAATAGGAAGCGAAATACTTACCGTCCCGACGAAACGGGAAACTCAAATAGAGATGAGAGAAAAGCGAGACTACTCGCCTAAATCACCAAAGTGCCGAAAGATCCGAAATCCACTGAACTTGGGACGCGCCATAACCTGTGATATAATTATGTAGAGTGAAGAGGAGAGAGAAAGAGAGAGAAAGGAAGATGATGTTTGTCAAGTGACAAGTCAAGTGATACTAAGATATGATATAAGTCTAGAGGGTAAGGTTCATATTCAAGAAAGAAATCAACTAAGACAAACAGCCAAAGTTAGTCGACTAGGGTGGAAGAGTAGTCGACTAATAGTGGACTCAAGTCGACTAACAGTCTGGTATAGTCGACTAAAACTGGGTTCCAGAGAGTTGATATTCTGATTCAGGAAAAGTTAGTCGACTAGGTGGAAAAAGTAGTCGACTAACAGACATCTCAAGTCGACTAACAGTCATGTCAAGTCGACTAATACTGAGTAACAGAGAGTTGGATTTCTGATTCAGGAAAGGTTAGTCGACTAGGGTCAAGGGTTAGTCGACTAAAGGGTCTCTAGTCGACTGATAATTTGGTCTAGTCGACTAAAACTGTGTTTCCAGAAAGGTTACGTTTCAACTAAGGGTTTCTAGTCGACTAATCTATAGGTCTAGTCGACTAATCGTCTGGAAACAGCAAACAGAACAGATTTTGGTGGTTTTGTTTGATGACCAAATAATCATGATTTGAAGACACAAGTGAACATGATATGTAAACTTAAGTATACTAGGAATTCAAGTCTTGGTGATTAAAATTACTCACCTAAAGGAGTGGTTGATGATGAGTGATGGTGGTAGTGATGGAAGTTGATGATGAAGAAGAAGGTGAGGTCTTTTGGTGAGTTGATGAAGTCGTGGTGATTCCCATGGAGATGAAGGAGGAAGAGGATGAAGCTAAAGAGATGGAGTAGTTGTGGTGGTGGTGGTTGTGGTGGAGATGAAGGGGGAGATGGAGGATAGCGCTTTGGCTCTTGGTGAAGAGAAAATGAAAAAGGAAATGAAATGTAAAGGAAAAGTATTTATAGGCTTTGGATTTTATGAAGGGGATGCAAATAAATAAAAGAGAGGGGGGTTTTTGCAAATGGGAGGAGGGGATGAGTGTCCCTCTTTTGGCCACTTGGCCGGCCATGGAAGAGAGAGAGAAGAAGGGGCATTAATGGTAGAAGTTGGTGGAAGTGTGTGGAAGTTGGAATTTTGGAAAAGATTGGATTTTGGAAAATTGGAAAAGCTTGTGGCTTGTGGAGGAAGGAAGAGGAATAAGGAAAAAGGAAAAAGGAAAAGAAATTCATATGAGGAGATATTTTTCTTGGAAGAGAATTTGAAAATAATGAAAGTGGCGGATTCCCGGGATTCAGTTGCAGATGCGGAAATCTTTCGGGAAAATACCGGAATCGTCCGAAATTCAAGTATCTCAGAACGACCCGAAATAATTATCAAAAATCAAGAATATAATATTAAGTATCATAGTGAATTCCGTTTTAAGAAATACTTTATAGTTTTAAAAGCTAAAAATCCCGGAACCAGCTAGCTACCGACTCCGGTGGAATTTTCATAAAATCATAAAATCCTCAGAAAAAGTATTTGAATAAGAAATAAGATTCTAAGAAATAAAGTCTAAAGGACCATCTAGAAATTCCTAGCTGTTTGTGAAATAAAAATCCTGGAATCGATCAGCGGCACTGGTCGACAACCGGTTTTGAAGAAATTCCTTTTAATCCAAGAAAATTCCAGAAAATCATACAAAATCTAGAATATTGGAAAATAATATTTGAAATTAAAATAGGTCAAATACAGAAAGTAAATCAAAAAATACGATCGAAAAACTGAATACGCAACTAAGTACGTATTCCGGAAACGGGTATTACAGTCTTCTTTGTTGTTAAAAGAATAAAACAATCATGGAAAAGAATATGAAAGAAGTGGTGGCTTCGTGCATGATGGAAAAGGAAAAGAAATCAAGAATGAAGATGAAGAAAACCATGACTAGCTAACTAACTTGCTAACTTACTAATCTCCTTGATAGTGATGCTTGCCTCATGTTGATTCATCGGCATAGATTTGTCTTGCGTGTTGACCTAATTACTTTCTCACTTGGATGACGGGGGGTTTTACCCATCGAGAAGAGAAGACCATACAACTTGCAAGATGAACTAAGCAATCACCCATGAGTTAGTGAAGATGGCAAGGCTAGTGGTTAGCTAGTACATGGTAGAAAATTTAGCTATAAGCCATTACAAGTAAATGAAAGCAAAGCATGAAGTAAAGTTGCAAGGAAATAAAAGCATCAAAGTAAAGAAAGCAAGTAATATACTAGAATTTTTCTCAAGTAGAGTTGAAGAGAATGGATCAATCCTTGCTCCACAAGTGTCACCTTGCTTACACAAGCTCTCTCTCTTACAATCTCTCTCTTGCAAAGATCTAGGGAAGAAGAGGAAGGAGAACTAAAACCTAAAGAAAAACCTAAGAAAATACATGCAACTAATCTCTAATCTCCTTCTCTTGCTGTTCATTTTCTGCTCGCAGGTCCAGGTGCAGTATTTATAGGCCTCAGAAGAACTCTCCAGAAGACGAACAGGTGGCCAGAATCTGGGGCTCAACGGCCCTAGATTTGCGGCAAATTGGCGGGAAAATCCCGGATTTTGCGGCAAAATCTCAACCGTTGGCAACAACTTTCTGTTGTGAGTTGGTTGCGAGGTTGTTATCCACGTGGCCTTCTAGAATCTTGAGTTGTTACGCGGATCTCTCTGGATTCTGATTTCAAATTTGGGCTTTATCTTGGGCTTGGAATTAATCTCTTTAATTATTGCTAATTAAAGTGATTATGGGCTTTCTCCTCCCATTCAGTTTGTGGACCTGTAAAAATACAAAGAAGATGAGTGAAAATCATATATTTATTTGCTAAAATGCATGGGAATGATATGGTAAAATATGCACATTTGTGTACTAATCACACCCCCACACTTATTCTTTTGCTCGTCCCGAGCAAACAAAGAAAAAAAAAACTATACTACCATTTTATTACACCACTTTCGCAGGTGACGCGATTGCACTGAGCACGTGCAACAAGCCGTTAAACCTCTAGGTTACCCTAGAGGAGGAGTGTTGTCTCCTGAGGGTTTTCAGCGGATTACACACCCAAAATCCATAAAGAAAGAAGACAAATGTTAGTATTTTGAAATGCATTTTGAAAGAGAGACACGTTTTCGAACTATTTTTGCAAAAATATAAGTGATCTAAGGTCATAGTCCACCTATAATCATTCTTCCTTAACTTAGTCTCTATGCAAAATCTTGTCTTCAATTAAGGTAAGAATTCAAAATTGGATTGAATACTTTATCTTTCATAAAACCTAGATAGTATGCACACCGTGCTCAGTGAAAATTTCTGGGATTTCAACTCCAACCATCAAGCCATTTATTTATATATATTTATTTTCTTTTTCTTTTTTTTCTTCCCTTAGTTTAGGCTTTCTAGTTCACCCTTGTAACGAGTCTTTAACCGATGACTCCCAACCAGTCGGTCTTAGGGCACCAGATGAGAAACATCCCTTGGGTTTAAGGTCCGAGTAAAAAAGGCCACGAAACTAAAGGGGATTATTCTTTTTGATCACCGTTAGGCGTGAATAATTATGCTTCTTGAGGCATAATTCTCCAGCTTAATGAGTGATGTTTTTCACCGTTAGGCGTGAATAATCATGCTTCTTGAGGCATAATTATCCAGCTTAATAAGTGATGTTTTATTTATAATTTTTTTTTATTTTTTTATTTTTATGGCATTTTGGTCTTTGTTTCCATCCCAAGAAATGTGTAAGTGTGAAGTGCATACAATCTAAGGTAAAAAATTCAAGATAAAAATATCTCACCAATTTTTCTTACTTAGCCTATAATTTCAAACAAGATCTATTATTTCAACTATGTTTAAGATGTCATAATTAAGGCTTTCTTAATTTCTAAGATACATCTTAATTTTCTTTAAAAATGGATCAAAACTTTGTCTCTTATTTCAAAAGTTTTTATTTTTATATATATTTTTTGTTTATTATTTTATTTTTGTAAAAGAAATGTAAAAGAAAAAAATCTAAAAACTCTATGTTAGTAAACCCTCCCCCCACACTTATTTCATGCATTGTCCTCAATGCATCATGATATATGTATGCATGAAAACAAAATAGAGAGGGAAGGAAAAATTACCTTAAGGTGGTGGTTCCGGTGGTGGTCTGATTGGTCCACGAAACATGGCCCATCAACTTTTTCTTTGGTTTTGAGGAACCCACCAAAAATATCATGAATATGACCCACTAAAAAGATGAATCCATGAAAGATTTTTATTAAGTACATGACCCCATCTAATTCCATTTTCCATAATAATTTTCAGAATCAAATTTGTCAAGTACCTTGTCCCAAAGTGGATTATGAAATGATAGAATGGTCGACTTGGACTCGGGATGGACAGAAACTAACACTGACTCAGGAAGGTGACTGAAATCAAGTAAAGGTTCAGGAGTCGAAGTGAGTTCATGAATTGGGTCCAAGTCAAGAAAATGAAGCTCAAATCCACAATCATTTCCCCCAGATGGAATGTGACTATCTAAGATTAGTGATTCTAGTTCAGGAGGGTTGGAGTCAAAGCTGACTCTAAAATGTTACTCAAATTGGGTAACAAAACAGGAGTTAATAATGATTCAGGTATTTGAACTAAATCACAAACTTGAGGGTCAAAGTCACATTCCACATTGAGTTCAATATCAAAAATGAAGAACTTGCCAATTTGTCAATGGGATTTTCAGAAGTGTATAATTGGTCAAGTTCAAGATGATCCTCAAGGATGGGTGATTCAATTTCATTATGAATTGGGACAGGATCCAAAGTTGACTCCGGGAAAAGATTGATGTCAGGTAAAGATACCGGAGTCATTATTGAATCAGGAAAAAAGAATTGAATCACTAAGTTGGAGTTCAAGATCACATTCCTCATGTAGTTCAATTCTACAAAAATGAGAACTTGCCAATTTATCAATGGGATTTTCAAAAGCAATGAATTGGTCAAGTTCAACATGATCATCAAGGAAGATTGGTGATTCAATTTCACAATGGATGGGTACTGGATTCAATAATGACTCGGGAAATGAAGTGAATTTATGTGAAGACACCGAAGTCATAATTGAATCAGGAAGTAGAATTGAATCATCAAGTGGAAGTTCAGGATCATGTTCATGTTCAAGTTCAATTTCAGTAAAAGGAAAACTTGCCAAAATGTCAATGGATCTGAAGTTTGGACAAGTTCAGGTGAGTGTGCTGAAATTGAATCTTGATTTCCAAAACTACATGACTCTTTGGCTCGGACAGAATGGTTAGTGACATTAGAAATAGGATGAGAATGAAGAGTTTGGATCATCAACTCTACGTTACGATTACGAGTATTTGAGTCTGAGTCAAGAATTCAAGCATCTTTTGACAATTCATTGGTTCATCATTTTGTGGAAAAGATGAAGTGTTGTTTTGGAATTGGTGATGAAATTGTGAGTCAAAAATGTGTGGTGATGAAAGAATGGACTCACACAAGAGATCTTTACTCGTTTCCAAGGCAAATGGTTATTTATTAGGAAAAGGTGGAAGTGAGTAAGACTCTTGAAAATACTGTGGAATTGGAGGGGCAAAGGTTTCTTGACGTTGTTGCTCAGCCCTCTGAAGATTGGCTTCTAACTCCTTAGTAACTCAGATTTTTCTTCAATTGATGGTTCAGAAAAAGGAGTATAAGAAGCGAAATCGGGGAATGAATGTTGTGTATAAGGTGAATATAGTGGACAAGGAATTTGAGAATTTGACTCGGGGTACGTGAATCCCCAATGACTCGGTGAAAGAGTTGAAATTATTATGGGAAATTATAATTATTAAATGGGGGTATGGGTCATATTGATTCGGATAAGGCCAACCCGGTGTATTTGGTTGGTGCATATTATAAACACCCGGGTTGGAATTATTCGAATAGAATGGAGTTGGTGTGAAATATGGATTCATGTTCGG